>VZTY01027417.1:417196-443658 GCA_013400935.1 Turnix velox | reverse complement strand
GAGTCAGGTATACAAAGCAGTCATCACTGTGCTTGACCTAGACTCAATCTAATAACATAGATATAAACCCAGAACAGGTCACATAGGAGTGCATCCAGGCAGGGCTGGAATGTCTTCATTGATGGAGATTCCACCACCTCTCTGGGCAGCCTGTGCCAGGGCTCTGCCACCCTCACCACAAACAAGTTCCTCATAAGTTTTAGATGGAACTTGCCATTCCAGTTTGTGCCACTTCCCTCTTGTCCTGTCCCTGGGCACCATTGAACACAGTCTGTCTCCATCCTCCAGACACCCACCCTTTGTGGGCATCGATAAGATCCTCCTTCAGCCTTTCTTCAATTGTCTCAGGCTAAACAGCCTTTCACCAGTGGGATGGAGACTTGCTGGAGTCTTTCTGTGTGGATATTTTAGTAGTTCAAGGGAACCCAGAATGAGCCTAGGCACTTTTATCAGCCACTCATTCATCATTCACCCCAGATGCTTCCTGAGGTTACACATCAATAAAAAAAACATTATTAGTCTCCAAGACAAAAGTAGTGGAAATTCACTTCCCTCTATCCTATAAGAACAGAATCACAAAATCATAGTCCAGCCCATATGCAGGGAGCAGGGACACTAGAAAGGTATTAGACATTAGGAGGAAATTCTTCACCATGAGAGTGGTGAGACATTGGAACAGATTGCCCAGTGGGGTGGGGGAGGTCCCATCCTTGGTGACATTCAAGGCCAGGCTTGATGAGGCTCTGAGCAACCTGATCTAGGGCAAGATGTCCCTGCTTACTGCAGTAAGGTTGGAGTAGATGACATTTGGAGGTTCCTTGCAACTAAACACATTCTATGATTCTGTTCTTTGATTCTAAGAGGAAAAATTGTTCTTAGTTGCTGACCTTCAGTTATGGTGATGATTTCTTCTAGTTCTCTTTAGAGTTCCTCTAATACAAGATTGTCTTTCTGCCAGTATTCCCTTGTTGGTGGATTTTGGGAACATCAAAGAATTCTTGGAATTGTGGTGAGGAAGGTTGATGGATAGATATTTTTGGAGCTAATCTAAAGTGATTGTATTTTACCTTTTTAAGTTTTAAGGGTAAGATGAATGTAGAGATTCTTCCTTTGAATTTCTTACTGCTGACAGGGTCGGAGTATTCTGGTGTGACTTGATATTGATGGGGTCTTCACTGCTTTTCACTATATTTTTAAAGCTCCCCCTTTATTTCCTGTATGATGTTTAAATCAGCTTCCCAGTGGTTGTGATGGGTGCTTGTGTAAATGCTTCTGTTGCTTATATCGCTGATTTTAAAAATTTCCTAGAAAACAATACCTTACCCACAGAATTTTGGTGGAAGAGCACAAAATCTTATTAAGCATCCTGCTCTGAATATTTTCTGAGTGACTCCATTGTATTCCTATCAAAACTGGTGACTTTCATAATTTTTAAACTGCCCTAGATTTTCCACAGGCTTGGCAATTGCAAATGCTGGGCTAGGTGGTGAAAACTTCTGCTGCTGCCATCTGTGCTGTGAAGAAATGGAAAACCTACATGTTCTTAGGTTTGTGATTAGACCTGAAACATAGCGGTACACAAACATGACTCTGATGATAATTGTTGTCATTTGTTGTCACTGGCATCCTGTTCTGATGTGTGGTATAGGAAAATGGAACTATGATTCCATTTTGCTACCTCCGAGGGTGCATTTTTTGCTGGTCCCACATAAATGGGAATGAAACGAAGTACTCAAAGAAGAAAATAATTACCTATTAGCAATTCTTGTCCTCAGATTATTACTCATCTGGTTCATGTATATGTCTCTTACCAGCAAGTTCTTTGTAGTTTAGAACTTTTAGATACTGAGCTCATCTCAGCTAGTAGACTTGCTGCCTCCACTTTAGCAATAGGGAGTTGGGCTCATGCCAGTCATATGAAGTTCTGAAAGGCCAAATGCAAGGTCTTGCCCCTGGGATGGAGCAGTCTCCAGCATAAATAGTGGGTGGATAATGGATGAAGAGCAGCTCTACTTAGAATGACTTGAAGGTGTTAGTGCATAAAAAATTAAATCCAAGGCAGCAACATGTGCTTGCAGCCCAGAAGGCAAACTGTATTTTGGGTTGCATTAAAAGAAGTCTAACCAGCAGGTCAAGGAGGATTATTCTCCCCCTCTGCTCTGCTCTTGTGAGACCCCACCTGGAGTTCAGCTCTGGAGCCCCCAGCACAAGAGGGACATGAACCTGTTGTAGCAGGTCCAGAGGAGCCCATAAAGATGATCAGAGGACTGGAGCCCCTCTACTATAACAACAGGCTGGGAGAATTTGGGCTGTTCAGCCTGGAGAAGACAAGGAGATGCTAGAGTGGCCTCCCAGTACCTGAAAGGGCCCACGGGAAAGTTAAAAAGGAACTTTTTGCAGGAAGGTGTAGCAATAGGAAGAGGGGGAGTGTTTTCAAACTAAAAGAGAGGCATTTTGGATTAGATATTAGAACAAAATTCTTAGTGATGAGTGTGGTGAGCCCCTAGTTCAGGGTGCCCAGAGAGGCTGTGGCTGCCCCATCCCTGGAGGGGAGCAACCTCAGCTGGTAAGAGGTGCCCCTGCTCATTGCATGGAGGCTGGAATTAGATGATCTTTGAGGTTCATTGTGACTCAAATCATTTGATGGTGGTGATTGATTCTTACATCACTTCTCCACAAATATTCATGAATCCTTTAATTTGCCTTGCACAGGGACAAGTCTTGAAGAGCAGCAGCTACAATGAAGCAATCCCCCTTTCTTAAACAGATCTGTAAATGATGGTAAATAACCATATGATTTTATAGATATAGCCTACCTGCAGTCAATTTTCCTGCTGCTTGAATAGTTTCAGTTTCACCACTAAAAATAGCAGTGTAGAATGAAATGCTGGGTTGTAAACACCCATTGTTTTACCCATTTCAAAATGCAGTTAGAGAGCATTATATTTCTCCATTTTCTGCTAAGCCTTCTTCAAGATGCTCTTACTAATCCTGCATTATTTGTGATGTGACTTCTGGTATTGATAGAGGTGCAGGGTGACTGTTCATCAGTCACTGTTCTTACTGCTTTCTCTTCTATAACAGAACCTCCCAGTTTCAAGAGACAGTTTACATGATCTTGAGATTCTCCAGTTGTCTGGAGAATCATGAGCTGCCTAAGGTACACCTACTGTTCATTATAACAAAGACACATGGCCTTATTTCTACAATGATGAGAAAGATGGAATCCAAGGGTAAGGGCGACTCTTTAATTTAAATCTTTTAATGCTAACTAGCCAGGTAGCTTTTCATCCATTTTCCAGCTATTGTAGAATCATAGATTATGTTGGGTTGGAAGGGCCCTTCAAAGGCCATCCAATCCAACCTTTCTTCAGTGAGCAGGGACATCTTCCACTAGATCAAGTTGCTCAGAGCCTCAACAAACCTGGCCTTGAATGTCACCTCTCTGGGGAACATTGTGTTGCATGAAATAAGAGGGGAAGCGTATTCCCAAATTCAGTGACAGAAATACACAAATCTCTGAATGTTATATGTTTGTATTATAGATGGTAAGCAGAAGCCATTCAATAAAACCCTTTCAGAAAGTTTTCTTGTAGTTTTGATGGCCATAGATATTTTCAGTTTGGAATATTCTGCCCATATTGACTGATTTTGACCAAAAAACCAACCAACAATCAGAACCTGAATGTATATAAGTGGGTCAATAAAGTTTTCAAAGAAGCAACTAGAAGCTCTAGAATCAACTTTCAGATAAAGATGTGAAAAATTAATAGAAATGCTTCAAAGTTGTCAATCACATGCAGATATAAATTAATCTTTTCTTCAGTACTATTTTGATTCCTTGCACATTTTAAACACATTGAAATGCATTACTGTGTTATCCTGGAACATGCTTCGCAGAGAGGTGGCGGAGGCCCTGTCTCTGGAGACATACAAGGCCAGGCTTGTTGAGGCTCTGAGCAACCTGATCTAGTGGAAGATGCCCCTGCTTATTGCTGGGAGGTTGGACAAGGTGGCCTTTGATGATCCCTTCCAACCCAATGGATTCTGTGATTATGCTTCGAAATATTTCTGGTCAATGTTTTGTAACTTTAAGTGCTTATTTTTCTGATCAACTGCTTCTATTGCAAGACTCCAATTTATCCTGTAACTCCTATATATTCTCTGCACTTTATATTTCTCTGTTTCTCCATATCTCTCTAAGAGGAGCCATCTTGCATATGGCATGTTTGTAGAAGGGCTCCTGTTACCTTTAGTAAAACCTGTCAATATTTCAGATTTGTAATTATAACACTTTTAAATACAGGACCAAATTGGGTGGTATTTGCTTGACATATACTGACTAGTAATGGGATAATTGGCTTCTTGATGTAAACAAAATATAGACAGAAGTAGGATGTTCAGTAGCTGGTAAGAGCTAATTAGAGACATATCTGAGCTGGCAGATGGATCCAAGCTTGCTCACCTTCTGCTCCATGCTTATTAGATTGCAGCATGTTCTAGTAATTCTGTAGAGTCCTATTATTGTTTACTTTGCCTGACTTCTTGAGTCCTGTTGAGATTCAGAGATATCCTATACATTCCCACGGTTCCTACTGAATCTAAAGGGTATTTATAAACTAAAATAGGGCTATACTTAAATTGTTGTAATAGGTCCTGAGCAGACCCTGAGGTTTCTCAGCATTTTGTATATACAGGTGCCTCTGCAGTCCAGCATAACATGGAACATATGAATGTGTCTTATGGAAGTGGAAACTGAGCTCCTCAAACAAGATCTGCTCATGTGTGATTCAATCCTTTATAATAAAGCTTTGGATCAGGGCTACTTTTTGGCTAAAGAAAAAATAAATTCACTTGAAGTGGAATGAAATCTGGGGAGGGACTCTGGATCAGAGGCTAGAGTCATAGGGTGAGGGGGAATGGTTTTAAATTGAAAGACTGGAATTTAGAGGAGTTCTCAGGAAGAAATTCTTTGCTGCGATGTTGATGAGCCTCTGGTCTAGGTGTCCCAGAGAAACTTTAGCTGCCCCATCCCTGGAGGCGATCAAGTATAGATTGGACTGGACTTTGAATGTCCCAGTCTGGTGGGAGTTGCCCCTACCTAAGGCAGGGAATTGGAACTGGGTGATATTTCCAGTCCCTTCCCACCCAATCCATTCAGCGATTCTGTGATGTATTTAAGAATTGATCACTCTGTATAGAGTTTCTTTTACTTATTCATGAAAGATCTACTGGTGGCAAGAGGAGATAAGGACATGTATTAAGAAGTCCTTTCATATTCCTCAGTTCCATTTGTATGATGAGCTCCATTCTTTTCACCAGGAAAAGGAAATCACATGAAAGAAAGTTTGGACCCCAGAAGATAGCTTTTTTGGGGTTTTTTTTTGTAGACTGTACAAATTGAATAAACTTTCTCAAAAAAAAAGGAAGAAAACCTTTAAACCATGCTACATGTCAGAAGATATATCTCTAGCTGAAGGAAATACAGCACTTCGTGATGATGAGACAGGTGTGTGTGCTGTGACCCATATTGGGAAGGAACATCAACAGCAATATTACCAGATGTTACAAGGATCATATTGTGGAAGAATTAAGGGCCAGAGGGAATGTCTTCCAGAAGGGCTTTGTGTTTCTCATGTTAATTCTCTTTCAATGCCTTGGGAAAGTGAAGGATGCACATTTGAACATTGCTGAAAAATTAGTGTCCGGTAAGAAGGAGATGGTGTGAAAATGGACACTGACCTTTCTGCAATTGTTCAACACGAAAATAAGCCTGTGAAGACATTGTGTTGTGAAAAGGGATTGGATAAGAGGAGGCTGCGCGATTCCAAACCCAAATCCTGTTCTAATCTTTACCTTTACAGTGAGTTTACTAAAGAAAATACAGAATGGCTAGAACTGGAAGGGAGATCCAGACATCAGTCCCCTTCCAGAGCAGGGTCATCCAGAGCAGGTAACATAGGAACGTGTCCACCACCTCTCTGTGCAGACCATGCCAGGGCTCTGCATCTCAGCAAAGGTGTTCCTCCTTATGTTTAGACGGAAGCAACTGATTTAAAAATCTAAGCATGGAGGCCCGAATTGAAAATTTTCCCTGATCTTGTTGCAAAATAAGGTGATAAACACAGAACTAAGCTAAATTCTCTGATATTTTTCAATAATAAACCCCAAAATATTAATTTTATTCTGTCATATCCTAGCATTTGTGCCTTAAATGTTGGTCACCTGATTTGACAGTGTTGTGCATAAGCGTTGTGCTTCTGCAAATGGCCAGGTGCAGAGCAATACATGAGACAGACTCAGATAAATACAAAATGCTACAATCTGCTTGGTCTTTGCCAAGGACATTTCCTGACATTTATAAACACTAATAAGGGCCAATCAAATATCCCTAACACAACGTGAAAGCTGTCCTTGATCAGCACAACCCTTCATTGCATTTCTTTTTTTATTTCAAAGTATCCACATTTCTTTTTTGCTTCTGAAAACAAATGTATAGTGGCCTTCAAACACAATGTATGTCCTTCTCCGTCAGGGACTTGTTTACATTAATTTGGTTTTCTTGAAATAATGAAGAATTCTGCTTTGTGTGGATTACCACTTAGAGCCTGTATCACACATTAGCGAAGATCTAGAGCCTTTAAAAAGAAATCAAATCGCAGCTTCTCAACCAACAAATGTTCACCTTAATACAGCCATTAATTATGTTTTAAAATCATAGAATGCATTGAGTTGGAAGGGACCTTCAGAGGCCATTTAGTCCGAGCCCCTGCAGGGAGGAGGGACATTTTGCACAAGATCAGACTTCTCAGAGCCTCATCACGCCTGGCCTTGAGTATCTCCGGGGACGGGGACTTTCCCAGAAGTGGGTGGAATTAATTTTCATGGGGTTTGGGATAGGGCTCAGTGTCATCTAACAGCATGACTTGTCTTTAATATGCATTTTATCTTCTGTGCAAAAAGCCAGCAAACACACCTAGATTGCTTTAGACAAGTAATCCCTTGCCAGTGATAAATAGGGCTGAAGCAGTGTCTGTTTTGAACATATTCTTGGCATTGTTCAGAGTTGGTTTAAATTTTAAATAGAAGTAAATTATCCCATTAGTGACTAGTGGCTGCCCTCATCAGATTTTGTGCTGCTTTGAGGGGAATCATAGAATGGTTTAGGTTGGAAGGGACCTAAAAGATCATCAAGTTCCAACCCCCCTTACACTGGCAGGGACACATCCCACTAGATCAGGCTGCTCAGTGTCTCATCCAGCCTGACCTTCAACACTTCCAGGGAGGGGGCATCCACAGCCTCTCTGGACACAACCTCTTCCTGTGTCTCACCACCCTCACTCACCATAAAGAATTTCTTTCTTATATCTAGCCTGAATCTATCCTCTTCCAATTTACATCCGTTATTCCTAGTCCTTCCACCACATATCCTTTGAAGAAGTTGTACTCCTGCCTTCCTGTAGGCCTCCTTCATATATTGATTAGTCACTATGAGATCCCCCCTGAGCCTTCACTTCTCCAGGCTGAACAACCCCAACTTCTTCAGCCTGTTCTCATAAGAGTGTTGCTCCAGCCCTCTGATCATCTTCATGGCCCTTCTCTGGACCCACTCCAAAAAGCTCCATGTCCTTCTTATGTTGAGGGCTTCAGAACTGGACACATTACTCCAGGTGGTGCCTGACCAGAGCAGATTAGAGGAGCAAAATCACCTCTCTTGATCTGCTGGTCACAATTCTCTTGATGCAGCCCAGGATTCAGAAGGTGTATGTGTTTATATGCTGGGATATACAATACACAAACACATTTACCATCAGCATTTGTCCTTTGATTCCTTTTAAAAAAATCAGAAAGCATGATGATGACATAGCATAAAATGCAGAGAACAGGGATGATTTATTGTATTCAGCCATGAAAAATGTCATGCTAATTGCCAGCAGTGCAACAGTGCAGAAAAATAAAGATATAAGCAGATTTTTGGAGGGATAAAATAGTGGTGTTTTGATAATTTTCAACATACTGTGACATTCACAAAGTATTGTCAGTGCATCTCACATCTCCTAATGGATTTATCTTTACAATCCTGCTATCACAAACTGAGAATATTAGAACAGGGAATGTGAGACTAAAGTGAATAGTGTTATATATTAAAAATGTGGATTACTTATTAATGGATTATTCATTTTTGCAGGTAATTTAGAGTGATTTTCCTGATTCTCAGGAGTTTTCTCACCTGAAAAATTTCTGAGCAATCTCAAAAATTACATCATCCAGTTTTAAATTACTTAAAATACCACTCGATTAATTGATAACTGTTTAGCGGTTTGTTTGCTATGTGTTGGTCCAATGCTCCTGCTAAACATTCACCTGACCTAAGGCAAACCCCACAGAGCATGAAAGCAAGAAATGGAAACACAAGGCCATCACTCTCCCTTCCACCCATCCCTCCCCCTGCCTAACCAGGCAGGGGGACCAGCAGGCCCCCCAGCCTTTCTCCTCCCACCATGTCCCTTGGAAATGCAACTCACCAGTGGCCTGTCCTGCAGCAGAGACATCAGGAGGAGCATCCCTCAGACCCCACAGGGAGGCTTATGGTGGCTGCTGCCCTTTCCTACTGGTGTTAAATAGGAGAGGGGGTGGGGGGCTGATTTGGAACAGCTGGGGAGGTGAGGAGTCTCAAGTGTAGCCCAGATGTGTGGGATTTGAGGGAAAATGGGCTGGCAAAGGGTTGGTGTGAGGCAGAGGCAGGAGATGGGGGAAAAAAGGGGTATGTGGGACTTGCCTAGAGGCAAGCTGGGGGGAAATCATGAGGGTGGTTTGACATTGGAACGGGTTGCCAGAGAGGTGGTGGAGGCCCCATCCCTGGAGACATCCAAGGCCAGGTTTGCTGAGGCTCTAAGCAACCTGATCTAGTGGCAGGGGGTTGGAACTAGATGATCTTTAAGGTCCCTTCCAACCCAAACCATTCTATGATTTTATGATCATTAGGAACTTTGCTTAAAATTGAAGTTGGAAAAATTTTCATCTGCTTTTCAAACACTCACCAGAACAGCTCCTGAGCCTTGAGGGAGTCAGCTGGAATCTTTATATTGATCTCATCAGTCCTTTCAACTCATCAGGCTGGAATAAATCTCAATAGATTTTACTTATGCAATCTGAAGTCATCTTCAAGAATTTCTCCCCAGTTAGAGAAACCGCATTTGGATAGGTCATTTCACAACAACTGTCTCAGAAGGGTACATGTCACCCTCTGTAGTGGTCTTGTTCTGGCGGACACTATCTAAACAACCAGCCTAGAACAGAGAAAATTAATTAACTTGGATAAATAAGTTGAAAATGTTTTCTCCCATTGGAGGTGTCCCAGGACACCTGAAACATCCACAGTGGGCCAGCAAGGATTACAGAGGTTCTGCAGTTGATCCAGTCTTCTCAACTGGGAGGTGAAAGCCTTATAGGTTTATCTAGGAAATTCCAAATGATATGAGATACTGAGATATATATGCTTTAGGGATACAGTGTACATACAAAAACATATAAATGTGTCACTTGTATTTGAAATTCTACTAGTTTTACAAATTAGATTGTTATTGATTATGATTGAAAATTAAATATGAGATGGCAATGTACACTTGCAGCGTAGAAGGCCAACCATATCCAGGGCTGCATTAAAAGAAGGAGAAGCAGCCCATCATAAGAGTTTGTTCTCTCCCCTCTACTCTTGTGTTATTCTACCTGCAGTACTGTGCCCAGCTCTGGAGCCCCTAGAGAAGGACAGACATAGACATGTTGGAACAGATTCAGAGGATGTCAAAAAAATTATCAGAGATCTGGAGCACCTATTCTATGAGGACACATTGAGAAAGTTGGGGTTGGTCTCCCTGGAGAAGAGGAAGCTCTGTGGAGACCTTATAGTGGTCTTCAAATACGTAAAGAAGAGTCAGGAAAGCTGGGGAGAGACTGTTTGCAAGGGCATAGAGTGATAAGATGAAGGGTAATATTTTTAAACTGAAAGTGGGGAGATTTAGATTAGACATTAGGAAGTTCTTCCCCATGAAAGCGATGAGACACTAGCTCAGGTTGCCCAGACATTCAAGGCCAAGCTTGGTGAGGCACTAAGCAACCTGATCTAGTGCAAGATGTCCCTGTTCATGTCAGGGAGTTAGACAAGATGATCTGTGAGGTCCCTTCTAGCTCAAACCATTCTATGATTCTATGTCCAGAGCTTTGTTCTTGGAACCTTGGAAGCTGGACCTTTTGATTTATCCTCTTATGCTGGGCTTATGTAGAACTGCTGCATGATGCATCTCAGATGATACCAGATGTCTTAATTTATGCGTTGATACTGAACCTTGGATCCCCACTGAACGTCCTGGGAACTTGGACAGATTTTGTTCCTTGTGAGCATCTCTTTCTATATGTAAATTAGAGATCTACATGTGGTTTTTGAAGTTGCATGCTGAAGCCTGGACTAGACATCTCGATTTCAAGGGCCTGAGGTTAGCTGAGAGGAACTGATTCCAGAATCACTTATGGCTCAGTATCTTCCAAGTACACTATTTATCCCTGTATTTAGGGGATTGTGCAGTTTATTAGATCATTTTCAATGGCAATCAGTGCCAGGCATTACAGGCTCTCTGCTTTTTTTTGGAGACACACCAATTCTTTTGTCTTTAAAAGAAAGCAAGAACTCCATACTTAAAAAGGGTCAGATGGCATTTTGTTGGCAGATTTTTCTCCTAGAATACCACCTCCCTTTGCTCTCTATGCAGGACACACTTTGAGGGAAAAAATACCCTCCAACATCTACAAGACAGAAATAATATAATGAGTTTTTAAAATAAGATACGAACTAATGACAAAAGAAATTATAATTTGAGATGAACTGTAAGTAATTTTGAAACAGACACAGTTATTTGTTTGTGAGCCAGGGAAAACAGCATGCAATATGTCAGGCCAGGAGATAAAATTTATTGGTGTGTCATTGGCTCAAATCCAACATTATGCTCATAAATAATATAATCCTGGTGTGACACGTTTCTGCTTGAACCTTAACTGAAAATTATGGAGAATCACGCTATGAATTATGTAGTAGCAGTCATGCATTCAAGTCAAAAGGATACATCCTGAGTGAAATGCTGAGATGTATTTTTAATTTGGTACACTATCTAAAGATGCAGAAAGGGCAAGTTGTCTTTCTGTGAATCGAGAGGTAGAACACAGAGCCTTGCTGCAGATGCAGGTCAGTAGTCATACATCTTTTTATAAATTATTTTTTCTAGGACAGAAAGTCTGATGTGCTTGAATGTCATTAACATCTCTGTCATTCTCTTTCTGCTACTAGGACTGTCTTCTGTCTCTTAATTTATACTGGTGCAATACAACCCAAGGCTCCAAGAAAACCTTGGACCAGACTCTCCAGCACCTGAAGGGGCCTACGAGAAAGCTGGGGAAGGAATGTTTGTCAGAGCATGCAGTGACAGGACAAGGGGCAATGCTTTTAAAGTAGAGCAGAGCAGGTTTAGATGAGACAGTAGGAAGCGGTTCTCCCCCATGAGGGTGGTGAAACACCGTCCCAGGCTGCCCAGAGAGGTGGTGGAGGCCCCATCCCTGGAGACATTCAAGGCCAGGGTTGCTGAGGCTCTGAGCAATCTGATCTAGCGCAAGATGTCCCTGCTCACTGCAGAGGGGGTGGACTGGATGACTTTGATTCTGTATATAATGTGCTCTGTCTGGCCTATACTATCCCACAGTATTCTCCTGGCAGTCCTTGTATCCTCAAATGTCCTCATGTACTCTCAGATCATGCCCCATCACATGCATTCGTCACCCTTCGGCATTCACTCTGCCGCATCACTCTGCTTGTCTGTTACGCATTGCTTTTGACCATTGTATTACTCAACAATGCAGCATTCATAAGTAACACATTCTGCACTGTTTTGTTAAAATAAATTAATAATTACTATTTCAGAACCTGTTTAACAAGAGTAAAATTCTGCTGTGTACAAAACAAAATGTAACATTGCTTTTTCAAAGAGTTGCTGGGCAATGACTGCATCCAATTTCATTGTAAAGATGAAAATTTCTAGCCAATTACAGGAAGAATACTGGCTAATTCTTTAAGCGAAAGCATGGTGCTGCAGCCCTTAAACCATGTGATGTCCTCCAGTTTAACATTCTGCCACCCACAACAAGACCACATAGATCATTTAGAGGACATGTAAGAAAACCAGGGGGCTGGATAGTGAGAAAGTCAGGGACTTTGTTGTGCATAAGGACAATTCTTTTTCTGAGCCATCAGTGCAGTGCAGATACTCTTGCCTCAACATTTATTGTGACTACTTTATTTTCAAGAGTGACAGACCATGTTTTTAGGGAATGAGTGCACGTCAAGTGCTGCGTAACTGGTACATGACTAACTGCTCATTCATATGGCCTCTGCGTGTTCCTCTCGTTATACAGTAGTTTTTCTATAACAGTCTTCTCCTATATTTTCTGAAGTAATTGTCATTTTGGAAAATGGATAGGAAAAAGTTCTCTGTTGCAAGTGAGATTGTACCTTAATTTTAGTGGCTACTAACTGATGAGAAAAGAACTCTTGAAATTCTGTATTTCCATTAAGAACAGCTGTGGATCAAGATAAATTGATTTTAATAAT
This sequence comes from Turnix velox, assembly GCA_013400935.1. Classification (NCBI taxonomy): domain Eukaryota; kingdom Metazoa; phylum Chordata; class Aves; order Charadriiformes; family Turnicidae; genus Turnix; species Turnix velox. The sequence goes on along the minus strand of VZTY01027417.1, from coordinate 431,006 downwards.
CTTGTAGATAGAAGGTATTTATTAGAATAACTGAGCAGAGCAGAATGTGTTGAGTTGGAAGGGATCTTCAAAGGCCTTCTATTCCAAGCCCCTGTAGCAAGCAGGGACATCTTGCACTAGATCAGGGTGCTCAGAGCCTCATCAAGCCTGGCCTTGGATGTCTCCAGGGATGGCCCCTCTATCACCTCTCTGGGCAGCCTTTTCCTGTGTCTCACCACCTTCATGGGGAAGAACTTCTTCCTAATGTCTCATCTAAACCTGCCCTGCTCTAGTTTAAAACCATTTCCCCTCATCCTATTGCTCCATGCCCTTTCAGAGAGTCCCTCTCTAGCTTTCTTTTAGGACCCTTCAGGTACTGGGAGGCTCTTATGAGGCCTCCCCACTACCTTCTCTTTGCTAGGGTGATCAGCCCCAACCTTCTCAGCCTGTACTAGTAGCAGAGGTTCTCCACCCCTTGGATCATTCTTGTGGCCTCCTCTTGATGTGCTCCAACAGCTGTATGTTCTTCCTGTGCTGTGGGCAAAGCACAAGAGTTTAGTTCGGGCTTTTATTGGAAAAGGGTTAAGTGTGTCTTTGAGCAGCTCAGGAAAGGAGAACTAAAGGGCTGCTTGAATTGTCTTATTTTTTAAATGCAATTAATTTTTACTCACAAGCAATTATAGACTGTAAGTTAAAATAATTGTCAGGGTCCCCACAGCTTTCAGTTGTTGTCTAAAATCTAAGGTAATAAATAAAATAAGAAATTCTGAATGTGTTTGTGGCAGTTCATTTAACTTCACAGCTAGAAAGAGAAGGCAAGTTTTTTATTCCTTTGCAGTAAACAGACTTTGTAAACAGGTTTTTTTCTGCAGTAGCCCTAAAAGTGGTTCTCATTTTGCAATAACAAAATCTTTGTGGCCCTTTGTTTATAGAACAGCACAATGTATTTTATTTTGCTTCTGTTTATTCCCAGTTCCCTAAAGTTTCTGGGAGATTTTCACAAGGCAAGCTTTGCTGCTGTAGCAGAGATGAATTTATATACGAAAGATACAGTTTCAAGAGAATCAAATGGATTACATCGTGCTGATGACATCTCTTATTTTATGTGTACATCAAATTCTACTTGAGTAGTGGAGTCCTAACGTGTGGCAAATGACCGAGGATGATCTAAAATGAATCTCTGCAAAGCGCTGGAATGCTCAGAGCGAAGGAAGATCACAAAATGATTTGAAAGCCAGAAATCAATGTCTGAACTAGAGATGTGATGCTTGGCAATGAAGCAAATAATTAGGTTGTTGATAGGACCATGTAGCTCTATCTCAATCTCTTTCACATGTTATTGTAGCAGAGGTTCTTTTTATCCCTAGCAGACTTTTGAAAGGTAATATATTAAGGAACTACTCTCTTCTTCAAAGGAGACAGAAAAGTGCTTATCTGTGCACAAGGCAGCATAATTTGTTCTTTATTGACAGTATCTTTGGGCATTTGGCTGGGTTAATTCAGACTAAGATTTGGTTACATTTTCAGACACTTCACAAATATGCAAAAAGCTTCAGATGCTTTTAATTGTACTCATTGTATTGTTGTTGATCCAATAGTTGATTTTGTAAAGGAAATTATATAGGAATCAGAATTTTGACCATACCAGTGACAGGTTTTTTCAGTGTCTTTGGAACACTTTATTAATCATATTTGTGGCCAAGAAACATCAGGTCTCTGCAATATTCCTTAAGACTCCTCTTTAATTTGTTAAACATGAAGGTCATGCCATTTCAGTCCAAATATTTAGCACTTCATTATTAATTGTTTTTACTTTGAGAATTGCATTTATTTTCTGCAGGTCATAGCCCTTTTTGGTGCAACACTGCTCTGTGTGTGATTCAGTTGTTCACAGAAAATGATGCCAAATTGTTCTCAGTCATGAGCATTCAGTTATATAGCTTAGAGATAGGGTTTAGTGATAGCTCTTCTCTGAGCTGGGTTGAATGTCTGGACTCAATGATTTGAAAGGTCCCTTCCAACCAAGGTGATTTTATGATTCTATGGTAGTGTTTGTTCTGATTCTTTGGACTCACGATGAATTTCTGGACAGTTCATGTGCAGCTTAGAGGGGAAAGTTATGTTGCACAGTTGTCCTACCAGCCCTGCCAGATGGAGGTGGATGCCATGGTTACAGCGACAGTCTGGTCTATCTCTTGAAGGTCTTAAAATTTGGCCTCCACTGCTTTTGCAAATTCTCCTTTCAGTGTGTGGTAAGAACCTTTCAGATCAGCATAACTGAGTTTTTGAGTGGGCTGTATCTCTCCATCCGTGGAAAACAGAGGCAGGATCTGATGTTGGAATATCTTTATTATGTGACCTCGCCAGACAACAGTTTTGTTGATATTCAGGACAATCCTGCATATTGGATGGGAAAAGAATACTGAGGCAGTAAATAAGGCCATCTTTGGAAGTATTTTCATGGTCTGACTTGTGTAAATCCCTGCTCTCTACTGGTTAAGATCAAAATTGCATTTAAATGGAAATATCTGAAACCTCTCATGCTATAATTGTGAAGTTTCAAGCAACTCTGGTTTATGCCTCATTAACATTCTTGATACTGGTTTTGGATTTATTTAAATCCTGTTGATTTTGTATATTTATAACTTGTAACGTGTTTTTATGATGGTATGCTGTTTAATATGGCCCAACTCATCCAAAGGTGGGGTTATATTTCATGACAAGTGGTACTAGATACCACTTGTATCTAGTACAGATGGGAGGTGTCCCTGCCTATGGCAGGGGGGTTGGAACTCGATGATCTTTAAGGTCCCTTCCAATCCAAACTATTCTGTGATTCTGTGATTGAATAAGCACATCTTAAGTACCATTTTCCATTGCTCTGTATCCCTAGTGCTTTTCCCAGTTGGAGTGCAGTTGTTTTATAGGGTTTTTCAAAAGTAATACTTAAACTTCTGATGTGTTATACATGCTTTTGATGCTGAAAACATGGCAGTTTTTCTCTTGACAGCATAATAATCCTTTTTCTGTGATGATAGCCTGCTTTTCCTTTTACAACCATTCTAATCTGCTGTGCAGATATTGTACCAACATCCATCTATCCCCAAACACATGTTCACGAGTGCTTGGAATATCAGCAGCCACCATACGGGCAGAAAGGAATTGCCTGGACATTTGTTAATTTGAATGAACATGAAGTCTCTGCTTTTCCTATGGAAAATAAAAAAAAAAGAAAGAAGAAGCAAATGAAACAGTTTCTCTGGGAATTCATGCGGTGTGAACAGAACGCAGCTTGGCAAAATGGGGAGCCAAGAAATTCCTCTTTAGTTGCTCTGTTAGGCAAACTGCATTTTAAATTCCTTGCCGAGGGCTTTGTTTGACTTGCCCCAGGCAAGCTGTTCAACATATTTATCAACCCTGTTGTAGGATTAGAGCCAACGCTTATCGAGGAAGATCATCCGCTTAATGCCATCTGTCATCAGGACTCTTATTTCTTTCAGCTGAGCTTGTTCTCCATTTCAGTGTTGATTTTTTTTTATGCTCCTCCTCACCGTTTCTTAGTCAATTGTTTTCCAGTCATCTCAAATATTTCAGTGATTGCTCAAATATTTTCCGGTTGCTGGATGTTAAACCTCTAAAGACATCAATAATACAATTTCATTTTAAGTCCTGATTGGTAACATTAATCCCATAGGCATCCAGATGGCTCACCAAAGCGTCCCATATATTGCAATGTTATATGAAAGGCAATATTACATTTCAATCAGAATCTGGAATTCTCACCAAGATTTTGAGAAAATTCAGAACAAAGCTTCTGGGGGAATTCAGGCCTCATTTTTGTCTCGGTGGCCACTCATATTTCTTCACCATGTGGGTGGTAAGACCCTGGAACAGGTTGCCCAGAGAGGTGGTGGAGTCCCCAGCCCTGCAGGCATTCAAAGCAAGGCTCTGAGAAGCCTAATCAGGTGCAAGATATTGCCAGCAGGTAGAGAGTGGTGATTCAACCCCTCTACTCTGCTCTTGTGAGACTCTGTCTGGAGTACTGCATCCAGCTCTAGAGCCCTCAACACAAGAAGGACATGGACCTGTTGGAGAAGGTCCAAAGGATGGCCATGAGGATGATCCGAGGGCAGGAGCACCTCTGCTATGAGGACAGGCTGAGAGAGTTGGGGCTGTTCAGCCTGGAAAAGAGAAGGCTCTGGAAAGAATTCATAGCAACCTTCCAGTACCTGGCAGGACCTACAAAAAAACTGGGAAGGGAGTGTCTGCAAGGGCACGGAGTGATAGAATGAGAGGCAATAGTTTAAAACTAGAGCAAGGCAGATTTAGATGATACATTAAGAAGAATTTCTTCTCCATGAGGGTGATGAGAGGCTGGCACTGAGAGCAAGGTGTAAGTTCTCTTGGGTTACCAGCAGATTCCTATATCCTTATGGTCCAAACTGGGGGACTGCTAGGTCCCATCAAAGCTTCCTTATTGCCTGCTTACCCATCTTCTCTTTGAGAGAGGAAACACGATGCTGACAACCAAAGTCCACACTGATCTTTCATGGTGAAGCCAAGGTACCCCCCTCAGCTGTGAAGTAGCGACAGTTAACAGTCCTCACAGTTTCTGAGTACACAGCATAAATATCTCTTTGTCTCATTGCTTAGAAATATCAATAACTGGACTGACCTCAGTCAGTCAGCTCTACCAACTTCTCTGCACAATTATTTTAAACAGAAAAAAATGCCAATCACAAGATTTGGCGGAAATGTATGAAATGAGATTATATAGGTATAAAACTTGCAGAGGGTTCAATTATTCCTTCCAACTGTGAAACAAAAAATAAAAAAAAAAATCATTTCAGTTCAAAGCAGCTGAGCATTTCCTTCTCCAGATTTTATGGAGGTAACTAAATCAGTCATATTCAAAATTTGGGCCAAGTCCTGCAGCAGCCAAGAGAAGGGGGGATACTGGGAGCTGTGTCTTGGCTCCCAGAGAGATGCTGGCTAGAATGAGCTGCATCGAGGTAGGCCGGTGGGATGTTCTCTTGGCTGTCCTTTACTGCCTCAATGTATAGGAGCAGCCTGTGCCCCCAGCTCCTTTTGGCTGGCTAATGTAGCATTTGAGCAGCTGGCGTAATCGTTGCTTCTAGGCTTTCAGAACACAAGCTGGCACAAGAGCTGGTCTCCTCTGTTCAGTGAGCTCCCAAGCTTTGGATTGATCCTGTCCCACTGCTTGCTCTGATCTAGGGCTGGGAAAGAGATTTCCTGGGTGTGTTGCTCTTTGTTCTCCCCGCGTACTGGTAGGATTTATTTTTCTGAGTATGTATATTTTAAAACTGACACTTTACTTAGTGGAATCATAGATTCGAAAAGCCTGTGTAACAGAAGGAGTAGCAGGAGCTGTATCCTTTGCAGTTCATCTTCTACAGTGAGGCATTGCTGTCAGCTTGGCATGGAAACAGCTTCTTAATCTGCTGCATGGAAAAGTGCCTTGGAAGCGTGGGTTTAGGGACTGCAAGCAGTGGGCCAGAAAAGACTTGGCATGCCAGTGAAATAATGCATTCTTTCTTCAAAACGTGACAAAAGAAGAGTCTTCTGGATGTCCTGTCAGGCTGCTGGGAGGGCAGGACAAGGAGGATGCTGGCAGGAGAGAAAAGGTCATTTGGTAGGCAGAGAGGAGTCAGGAATACCTGATGCCCAGCAGAGAAAGATACACTATTAAAGTAAAGAACAAAGGCATTAAAAAAAACCACTCCACAATGAAAATACCACTTATGTCTGCATGTTTTAGAGGAAATATGAATATCAGCCAGCATATAAAAACAATGCACCTGCTGTGCATTTCTTCAAATGGAAAGAGTCCCTGAAGCAACAGCTTCCTTCAGCAGTTCTGATGCTCAGAACTTAATAAACTTTAATTAGCTCAGAATCATAGAATGTGTTGGGTTGGAAGAGACCTTCAAGGTCCATCCATTCCAAGCCCCTGCAGTAAGCCAGAACATCTTGAACTAGATCAGGTGCCCAGAAGCTCATCAAATTTAGTCTGGCCTCAAATGTCTGCAGGGATGGGGCCTCTGCCAGCTCTCTGGGTAACCTGGGACCCTGTGTCACCACCCTCATGTGTAGGAACTTCTTCCTAATGTCTAATCTAAACCTGCTCTGCTCTGGTTTAAAAACCATTGCCCCTCGTCCTATTGCTCCATGCTCTGTCAAAAAGTCGCTCCTCAGCTTTCCAACTGCCCCAGCTCTCTCAGCCTGTCTTCATATTAGAGGTGCTCCGGCCCTCGGAACATCTTTGCAGCCTCCTCTGGATGCCTCTCAGCAGTTGTGAGAATGTGTACATCATGGGAGGTTTTAGTTTGGGTAAGAATACTCTTCTGATTCAAATAACCTGTTTGTTTTTTTTTTTCTCATTTATATAATGGAATCGTAAATAGAAATTTACATCAGGGAACCTGCATAGAAACTGAGTGTTATTCAAGGATGTGCTAGAAACAGCTGTCGGAAAGGGGGCCCAGAAGGAAGGTGAGGAAACATTATGTATGGAGAACATCATGGTTTCTTGTAGTAGAAGAGATTGTTTTAAATGTAGCATAAATGTCAGCTGAGATTTCCAGTCTGATTTTTCTTCTTGTGTAATGGCTTTTTCATGCAAAGGTAGAAAATCGAACATTATTATGAAGATAAATAACATTTAAATTAGTAATTTTGCTTAGGATTCATCCAGCTTATGCTGCCACATAGTCTTCTGCTTCTCAGCTAGTCATACTAGTCTCTTCAGAGCTGTGGAATAGAAACAAGGTAATTTTCAGACAAACCACGATTGCTTGGTGGATTCACCTACAAATTGGAAGATGTCTGGGTTTCTGTAATATCTACATATCGACATATGGACTTGATTCTCTTGCTTTAAAATATGACAACAGCTGTATTTGAGACATTCAGGAGCACTTTGTCTGACCTTAGCATGCTTTTCAAGAAGGGCACGTCTCTCCTATATCACATAAGTCATCCTTGTGTCAATAGATATTTTGGTTATCTGAAGGCATTGCAAATGACCCAGAGTGGCTTGATTTAGGCAAATAAATTAGTGCCTGAATGTATGAGCTCCTGCTGCAGTCAATAGAGACCTAATCACGTAATCACAGAATAGCCCAGGCTGGAGGGGACATTTCAGATCATTGACTCCAACTATCAACCTAACTCTGACAAGAACCATCACTAGACTGTATCTTAATGCTCTGTGTCTGCCCATTTCTTAAATACCTCAGGGATGGTGCCTCAACCACTTCATATAGTCATTATGGTCAACAAAATCTTGAATGTGATTCATCTTTCTAGAAAATAAATACCTAGGGTTCAATTCTGCTCAGCTTGGCTCTGAATATTTCATAATTATAACACATTATTTTTTACAGTGGGATGCTTATCGCTCTTATCAGCCTAATGCTTTGCTTTCATTATTTTAGAAAAATACTTCTGTTTATGCTAACTACTTTTTTACAAATATGCAAATTATCTGGGTTGCCTATGGAAACACACATTCCTCGGCTGATCACAAGGCTGGGTACAAAAAGAGTTGTTCAGAGAATATTTATGTTTATGGATGTAAAAAGAGAAGAGCTTGAGAAAATGGATGTTGATGGTAGAAGGGAACGGGAGGGAATAGGGAAGGATTTATTCCCAAATTGTACGATTAATATTATTTATTGGACTAAACAAACCTTTAAAGATTGCCATTTGAATCTGTTTGGTTTTGAAGTTCAAAAGCAGAAAAAAATTAAAATACCTTTTGAAATTCCAATTAAGAGCCAGTCAAAACCCATCACTAAAAGAATAGTTTTTGTTTTGCAAATTAGCAATTAAAAAGTAACAAATATCTTCAGTGCTTCAGTGTTCTAATGCAATATCCATTATGTTCAAATAATACTTTTTTTCTGGGAACATAAGTATCTTCTCCAGTGTTTCCTTCTTTTTCATTTCCCTTAGGAATGCCTCCAAAAGGTCTCCATCCAACTCTGAAGTTGCACTCATGTCATCAGTCCTGGGGATTATGCAAATTATTTCATGAGTAGTTTAAAATCACATTCATGTTTTATAGTTTCAAATTGTTAATATGCGTGACTTGTTTTCCTTTCATGTTTCCTTTTCTACTGTTTTTACTTTTTTGTCCATTTGAATTTTACTTTTTATTTATTTATATATTCTGTTTTCTAACTAGAGTAGTAATAAATAGAGAAAGAAAACTTTACTGTAATAGCATATGAATTGTTGAACTGAGATTATTTCACAGGATTTCAGCAGGTGTTGGAGGAGACCTTTGAAGGTTATCCAATCCAAGCCCCACCCAGAGCAGGTCAAACAAGAGCATATAAAATGGCGTTGGAATGTCTCCAGAGATGGAGACTCCACCACCTCTCTGGGCAGTCTGTGCCAGGGCTCTGCCACCCTCACAGCAAACAAGTTCCTCCTCATGTTTAGATGAAACTTAACATGTTCCAGTTTGTACCCATTCCCTCTTGTCTCTGGGCTCCACTGAGCACAGACTGCCTACATCCTTCTGGCACCCACCCTTGAGAAGTATTTGTGAAAATTGATAAGATTCCCCTTCAGCTTTCTTTTTTTCAGACTGAAATGACACAAATTCCTTAGGATTTTTCATCAGAGAGATATTCCAGTCCCCTCATTATCTCTGCGGTCTTTTGCAGTACCCTCTCCAGCAGTTCCATATCCTTGAAGCCTTCTGGGGAGCCCAGAACTGTACCCAGTGCACCAGATGTGGCCTCACCAGGGCAGAGCAAAGGGGGATGATGACTTCCCTCTGCCCATTGGCCACATTCTTCTTCATGCACCTAAGGATGCCAGTGCTCTTCTTAGTCACAACAACACATTGTGGGCTCATGGCCATCCAGTGGTCCACCAGAACTCACAGATCAGTTTTTAAATTTCCTTGTTTTAATAATCATTGTTCATGTTTAACTTGGCTCAAGGCAGTAAGAGTTCTGAAGAACAGACATTCCATGAACTGATGTGTCTTAAGTCTAGAATATTATGTGGGGCTTTATTGTTAATATTTCTCTTGTTGTGACAATTTCTCTGTAGAAGGTGGCATTGCTTTAGTGGAATAAAAAACATCAGTGACTGAACGCATTAATACTGTGGAAAGCAATTTAGTCTGGGATTGCTATAAATTATGTCCCTTTACTATCAGGTTGTTTTATTATGTCAAAGATTTCAATTTTATCTGTTCTTGTGTATTGGAGGATTTACTGTTTGTGCAGGATGCCATTGTACTTGAGAAACAATGAGAACAGTTCACCAAGAGAATAAAATGTCAAAGGAAAGAGGGCAGAATTAATTCAGACAAAAATTGGAGTAAGAGCAAGTGAAAGACCTCATGATGAAGATATTGGTCACCAGGTCAACTAAACATCAGAGAGGGCTCTCGAGGAGAGAGTCCTAAAGAATAGTTATTGATCAAGGCAAGTTGGTAACCACTACCCTGATGATCAATAATTTCGGACAGTGCAGTTAAATGTTTATTGAGCATTAAAATTCTTAAAGCAAATAGGAAAAGAATGAGCATTTCTGCTTTGCATTTGAGGCTGGACCTTAATGTGAAATCAAACTTGAACTTGTGTTGTTCCCTGAATCTTGGCTTGCTCACGTACCTGAAGGGTACATGGGAAGGGAGTGTCTCAAGGGCATGGAGCACTACAACAAGGCACAAGGGTTTGAAATTAGATCAGGGCAGATTTAGATGAGACATTAGGAGGAAGTTCTTCAGTATAAGGATGTTGAGATATTGGCCTGGGTTGCCCAGAGAAGTGCGGGGGGGCCTCATCCCTGGAGACATTCAAAGCTGGGCTTGATGAGGCTCTGAGCAACCTGCAAGATGTCCCTGCTCACTGCAGGGGGGTTGGACTAGATGGCCTTTGAAGGTCCCTTTCAATGCAACTTAAAGGATTCTATCATTCTATGAACTTCAGACTTATGACAAGGGACAAAATTACTGGAGAAATTTTACAACTTGAGATAAAAGAGCAGCATCAAGTACAGAAATACACTGTAGTTGAGACCACTAGGTAGGCCATGTGTGATGCCTGAAAAATTTCTCAAGTGAGAGTTCTTGATTGTTCTTCCTTTAAAATTGAGAGGAAATTTCAAGAGAAGTCCTAGTGCAGTTTGACACCAGCCTAATTTTACTGAGGAACCCAAGTCAAATAGCCATAGATACCTCTGTAGTTAAGGGAGACTAACTGTTTTGATCAGCAAAATTATATATTATGTTTAAATTGAAATATTAAATATTAAATTTCTGTATTTGGAATTGTCCTCAGGAGACGCCTACTTCTTCCCCTGGTCTCCAGGAGCAGACTGGCCTTCTAATTTATGTAGCTTAGAAGGAGAAAGAGAAATCTCTCTCATTACTTCTGTAATTTTAGGCCTGTTGCAACTTTAATTTGAAGTTAAAGTTCAAGCTTAAATTGAAGTTAAACTTCTCTGAAGTTTCAAAGAAAGGTGATGCATCCGTAAGACATTGTAGTTGAATGGACTGCTTTGTTCAAGTTGTACTTTGGAGGAATATAACTGTAATTTTATGTATTTATCATATCAGAGGTGTTAACAATAGGAAATCCATCATAGATAATTGTTTTTGAAGCATATTTAATATTTAACTTATTTTTGCAGCCTTTCATTTCAATCCTTTTAGTAAGAGAATAATAGAAGGAAATTTGTTATCAGCAAAAGAGAAAATACAATGCTTGTAACTAGGGATAAGCTAAACAGTATCAGAGTGTAAATGGCATGTTCCAGCTTTAGAAAGTCCTCCAGTATGTAATCTGTCAGAGAACTGTGAATGTTCACCTGTTTTGTTCTTTCCCCCTGACTTTCCCACAACGTTCCTGATTCTTACTGCTGGAAGAGTTTTGCTAACTTATATCAGTTGACAGTCCCATGTCCATTGGTCAACCACCACCAAAATTTTCTCAGGATATCAAAGATCTGCATGCATGACTTGTTACACAAAAGCATTTTTCTTTCCTGAATAGAATATAATTTAACACATTATTACTGTTACTTTTATAGACAGCATATGCCTGGAAGCAGAAAATTAAATAACTCTTTGCCATTAATACAATTATTGTGGCTTTGACAGCTTGCTAATCAAATAAAGAAAAATGGTGGCATGCCAGTAGTGCATTTGCTTTTTATGTAACTTCTTTTTTAATGTGCATGAGAATTCTCCTTGTTTGGGACTTACAAGATTGGTCCTCTGTGAGATGTTAATATTCAGAAGCATAAATAAAGCTTTATTTGAGTTGTGCTCAGGTGCAGGATAGAATTCTCAATGTAGTTACTCTGTGCATAATCTTGGGAGGTATTTGACCATCACATGCTAGCTGTGAATGTTGTTTCCACTACAGACTGTATCAATTAATATGCAAGTAAGTGGTTTAGTATTGAGCAGACTTTAACATAAGAATATGTATTTTATGCAATATGCAGGTATGGGCTGTTTCTGGGGAGCTGAGAGGAAGTTTTGGAGACAGAAGGGAGTCTACTCCACACAAGTGGGCTATGCAGGAGGGTACACGCCAAATCCTACCTACCAAGAAGTCTGTTCAGGTGAGTCTCTTGTTTTTAATGACCATGAACAGAATTCTGTCTAATGATGGGGGACATTTTTATACAGCTCAGTGCATGGCATCCTATTGACAGGCTACCAGTACCTAAAGGCACCTATAAGAAAGCTGGGGAAGGACTGTTTGCTGGGGCATAGAGCAATAGGACAAGGAACAGTGGTTTTAAACTAAGAAGGGCATGTCTAGATTAGGCATTAGGAAGAAGTTCTTCAGTATGAGGGTGGTGAGATACTGGCTCAGGCTGCCCAGAGAGGTGGTGAAGGCCCATCCCCAGAGACATTCAAGGCCAGGTCTGATGAGGCTCTGAGCAACCTGATCTAGTGCAAGATGTCCCTGCTCACTGTAGGGGGTTGGACTAGATGGCCTTTGAAGGGCCCTTCCAATGCAGCACATTCTTTGATTCTATAGTCTTTTACAATGGCAACTTTTCATTTATTTTTTATTTTTCTCTCATACTAATCCTTCTACAATACAAATATCCAGAGTTTCTTTCTGTGATCTAAAACATAGAACCATTGGCAGCCAACTGGCAGCCAATGTTGCTTTTAAAGCAACTTTTTGCTTTCATGGAATTACTGTGGAGAACAGCTTGGAGGTTTTCTTTCCGTTTATTTCCTTGTTAATAGAAGGAAACAGAGATTACACTGTTCTCGCCAACAATCATAGGTTTGATAGAGGTTTTAACAGGTTTCATCTGGGCACAGACTTATACACAGGATAGAGTCTATTTGGACTGCAAGCACACATCACATCCAATTTTTCATCTAGCAGTATCCCTAGGTCTTGTTCAAGCCAGTCATCAGTCTGTAGGGATACTGTTGAGTGCACTGACCCAGGCCCAGGACCTTGCACTTGGCTTTGGTGAACTTCATGTGGTTCACACTGGCGCACTTGTAAAGCCTGTTGTGGTCCCTCTGGTGGTATCCCTTCCTTCAAGCATACTCACTGCACCCAGTACAGACCCCTAAGGCACAGCACTTAAATTGATCTCTGTTTGTCATTGAGCCATTGGCTGCAAGTCTTGGGATGCCACCACACAGTCACTTCCTGATCCATTGAATAGTCCACCCATAAGTCCAGTATCTCCAATTTAGAGAGGAAGATGTTGTGTTGGATTGTGTCAGAGGCTTTACAGAAGACAAGACAGATGATACGAGTTGCTTTTCCCTTACCTACCTCCACAGTCATTCCAGGGTAGAAGGCCAGAAGATGAGTCAGGCTTTCTGCTTTGTAAAGCTGATGTTTCTTAACAGTGTGAGAAATTAAGTTCATGATCACTGATGTATCAGCAGCCAAAAGAAACAGGAATATGTTTTGTAAACACTGGCTCAAAGACCCCACAAAGATTCTTTGTCTTCTTTTGTATTTAGGATGTTCTGTAATGGTTTTAATTAATACCTCGTTTGGAGACCTTTCTTCAAAATGCTTCCTTAAATACAATTGATCTTAAAGTCTACAGTAGTGTGGCACTAAGATCTATATTTAAATAGCTGTTAATTGTGCAATTACTGAGGAGAAGGCTTGGAGTACATTAACTACAATTTAATGTTCTGTTTCTCTCTTTATACTAAATCTGTTAGTCTTGAGCAGGCATCTTCTAGAAAAAACAGGAAAGTGATGTTTCATTCTGTTCCTCCTGCTTTTAGTATATTTTTTAGATAGTAAAAGTTGTGTTGTGTCAGTAAAAACAGGCTTTTTTTTTCACACGCGTGGTTTTTGAGTCTTCTGACACAATCTTCATGTCTTCACTGGAAAGCTAAAGTGATCTGCAGATCTAGTATTAAGCATAGTGAAGGGGCATAATTTCTCTTACAGCACCTAGAACTATTACTAAGCTGTGTTAGTACTCCATCAGAACTTAAGCTTCTAATAGTAAACCTACACCCTCATAAACCTTGAAGAACAGTGTGATACACCACTCCATTAAGAGCCAGGAAAGTCAAGATCCTACTGGAAATGGGAAGATTATTGGTACCATATATAGAATCATAGAATGTGTTGAGTTGGAAGGGACCTTCAAAGGTCATCTAATCCAGCCCCTCTGCAGTGAGCAGGGATGTCTTGGACAGTGATCTGCTGGAGCAGGTCCAGAGGAGGGCCACGAAGATGATCAAAGGGCTAGAGCAACTCCCTTATGAGGACAGGCTGAAGGAGTTGGGGTTGTTCAGCCTGGAGAAGAGAAGGCTCAGGGGGGA
>VZTY01027417.1:363414-417016 GCA_013400935.1 Turnix velox | reverse complement strand
CTCAGAGCCTCATCATGCCAGGCCTTGAATGCTTCCAGGGATGGAGGCTCCACCACTTTTCTTGGCAACCTGTTTCAGTGTCTCATCACCCTCATTGGGAAGAACTTCTTTCTAATGTCGCATCTAAAGCTGTCCTTCTCTGGTTTAAAACCACTGTCCTTCATCCTATTGCTCCACGCTCTTGCAAATAGTCCTTTCTGAACTTTTTAGTAGGCCCCTTCAGGTACTGGTAAGCTTCTCTAAGGCCTTCCCAGAACCTTCTCTTCTCTAGATTGAACAGTCCCAACTCTCTCTGCCATTAGATTGGAGACAGTTCATTTGAAGAGTCTCTTTTTGGTTGATGTGGCTTTGCCTTCCTTCATTGGTGTTTAGGAGATAACTGAGTTACTTCAAAGATTCTGGATGCAGTGCTGGGAAATGATTTTTTACATTTTGTGGCGACAACCATGCAGATGAACATCTGAAGAGGCATTCTGGAGTGCATGACAGATTTGGAGCTATTTTGGTCTGTTAGCCTAATGCATAAATACACCATTTTTGGCCACTGTTGGGTAACCCAGGATGTTCATTCAGGATGAAACATCTTTTCAGATTTTGCTTACAGATGTTCAGAACAATTTGGTTTATCTCTGTATTCATAAGCTTTTGGATGTGCATAGCTCAAGTGGCACTGAAATCAGAAGGGATAAAGACTTCTGTTGTTATTCATAAACTGGTTGTGTACAATTACCATATGAAATATGCAGCTAACAAAGATTTTTCTTAAAAACAGGCCTGTGGCTCAGGCTGTTAACATCTAAGCAGGTTATTTAATTTTGTTATGAATTTCTGTCTTTGTTTTTCTTCTGCTAATGTAAGAAAAATAGATGAAAATTCCTTTTTATTATCCAATATTAATTAGAATGCTTAGTAACCTTTAGTTAATTTTAGTCTTTTTAGTTAATTAAACCAATTTATAATCTAATAATATCTCAATACCTTTCTGAAGTATATTTTCTTGTACATAAGTCACATTTCTAAATAATTAATAAGCCCTAGAAGTGTGCCCCGTGGTCTTAGATTCTGTGTGAAGTTATGGAAAATACACAAATGTAAAGTTGTTTCACATTTCCTATGCAGCAAACCCACATTTTTCTAAAGGACAGTATTCATAGAATCATAGAATCAAAGAATGTGTTGAGTTGGAAGGGACTTTCAAACGTCATCCAGTCCAACCCTCCTGCAGTGAGCAGGGACATCTTGCACTAGATCAGGTTGCTCAGAGCTTCATCAAGCCTGGCCTTGAATACCTCCAGGGATGGGGCCTCCAATGCCTCTTGGGTAACCTGAGCCAATCTCTCACCGTCTGTGTGGTGAAGAACTTCTTCCTAGTATCTCATCTAAACCTGCTCTGCTGTACTTTAAAACCATTGTCCCTCATTCAATAGCTCCATGTCCTTGCAAACAGTCCCTCCCTAGCTTTCTTGTGGACCCCTTCAGGTATTGATTGCTTCTGATACTGCTTCTTGCATATCAATTAGTCTTTTGATTGATTCTTATATGTAGGAGCTCTGATTCTGCTTAGTATGCCCAAGGCTTTCATAGGTCATCTGGAAGACTTCTGAACAGCTGATGGAAGAGAGTGCAGACAGGCAAAATTTGAATTCCTTCCTCTGGTACCTACTATCTTATCAAGGCCAGGCTTGAAGAGGTTCTGAGCAACCTAATCTAGTGCAAGGTGTCCCTGCTCACTGCAGGGGGTTGGACTAGAAGGCCTTTGATGGTCCATTACAACTCAATGCATTCTATTATCCCTTTGATCAGGTGGTTATTTACAAAATTAGGTCTGTCCATACTTCATCCTAGTTATAGTGTGAGGAGAGGACAAGGCAACCAGTAATGTCCATGGAAGTTTGATGATTAACATGTTTTTGCTTTATGGATGGAAATTTGGGCAGAGGGTTTGACTCTGTGATGTGGGGCTTATATTTTATGTATGTAAGTATAAACACCATGATCATTAAAGCCAAAACTGGAAAATCTGAATAGCTTTTCTCATGAGTTATTAATAGCAGAAAATATTTATTTCCTTCTCAGATTTCCCATTCTCTACAGAGTGCAAATGAATGTCCTGTGACAAATCACCTATCTTGAGGCAGTGCCTTATATTACTCAAAAAGCTCTTCATTTAATCATCACAACAATATTCCAAAATGGCTCAGACTCTCCCCAAAGTATTTAAATTTATAGTTAAGCTAGAAATACTCCCTTCACTTTCTGTATGCTTAGAAAGGGATCTGAAGGTTTTCATGAACCGAAACTAAGTCTGCAAGATTAAAGTGTCCAAGCAGTAATGAGAGCGGCTGAGAACATTTTCTTTTAGTATTAAATCGCTGTCAAGGTAATAGATTCCTGATGTGCCTTTGTCTGTTTCTTTTTTTTCCTTATTGAACAAGATATAGAAATTTTAATGACTTAAAAATTCTGTGATAAATGTCCGTGTTCACCATGCCCTTGATCTGTTCAGCCTTCCTTGATGTTGTTGTCTAATTTCTCCACCTCTCCCCACTTCTTTTGCCTAGTTCACTTGTAAGGAAGGAAGGAAAGATGAGCCAAGGTAAAAAATATGGTATTGATCAAAGTTAATATCATATGCTGTAGATATTCACATAGCAAATGAAGAACATAATTTTGTATAAATTATGTATTTTTTATAACTAGCCCAAAGTTAAAGTAACTTGTGTCTCTGTAAGCTTGAGGTGATAGTCCTAGCATCCTCCTAAATGCACAGACAAAACTGTGATAGAGCCCTGTAAACTATATGTCCTTGATGAAATAAAATGAATGGACCAATTTCACTTACAAATAATTTGAGAAGTTGATAGCAGATGCTGCTGCAACTATAATTCCTTGGCAACAAGAAATATAATGGATGCATTGTATTTCAGTGACCTGCTGTATTGCAGTCCATTTAGGAAATTGTCTATGTTGACATTACTCACATACACTTTTTTCAGCAAAAGAATCATAGAATGCGTTGAGTTGGAAGAGACCTTCAAAGATCACATAGACCAACCTTCCTGCAGTGAGCAGGGACAACTTGTACCAGATTGGGTTGCACCTAGCCTCATCCAGCCTTGCTTTGAATGTCTCCAGGGATGAGGCTTCCACCACCTCTTTGGGTGACCTGTGCCAGCGTCTCACCACCCTGATGGGGAAGAACTTCTTCCTAATGTCTAATTCAAAACTGCCCTCTTTTAGTTTAAAACCACTGTCCCTCATCTTACCTCTCCATGCCCTTGCAAACAGTCCCTCCACAGCTTTTGAGTAGGCCACTTCAGTTACCTGTAGGCCACTATGAGGTCTCCCTGGTGTCTTGTCTTCTTTCTAGTCTGAACAGTCTACTCTTTCAGCCTGTCCTTGTAGGAACTACTTATTGACCGAGAACTTCTTGTTGACTGAGAAAATACCATCATGCCATAGAATACCGAGATACAAGAATATTCTTGTAAAAGTAAAAGGCAGAATATTTTTACCAATCAGATTCTGAAAAACAGGGAGCTGCCTGTCTACAAGGGATGGTAGCAGCTCTGCTTAAGGGACTTCTGCTATATCTTTAATCAAGGTTGAGTTTACATTTCATTGTAGAATCTGACTTCCCAGAGTTAATATCTCAGCTGAGTCAGGCTTGAAGAAATTACACTGATATTTATTATTTATATACCTGATTGTACCTTGTGGCAAATCTAAAATCCTAATAGCCTCACTGCTATCCTCTATCTATTTCTCTCAGCATTGCCCATAATCACAGGCTTAGGTAGTAGCAGCAGTATAAATACAAAATATATTATTTATTATTAACAACTTTATTTGAATTGTATTCCGCTGAGATGGGCTGTTTCTGTCTTTCTCATCTCCTGCTTTTATTAAAGATATATAAGATGAAAATGTGATAGCCCTTGAGGTTTGAAGAGCCATTATAGAACAAGTCAAAGACAAAATCTTCTGACCTGGAGCCTCCACTGAGTTCCCAAAGGACTTTCACTTTCATAAGGCTCTGGCAGGATTAGGTTGTGACGTTCACCATGTCACTATGTCTTAGAATTGAAGAAGTAGGATGCTGCTTCTCAATTTAGGTGTGGGAACATTGTGTATTTGTGAAAAAGGTGATGTTACCAAAGGGCTCCCTGTTGTTATTATGACTAGTGGGATTTTCCTACATTATGTTATTGCTATGGAAACATTTGAAAAGGAAAAAACCCTAAAGAACAGTTTACTTAGTCTACCAAGCTGTTCTTCCAGAAATGGTGACTACTTTCTGTGTAAATAACCCTTTCAGTTTGAAAACTGTTCCTAATACTCAGTCTGCACCTCCTCTACTGCAACTTGGCCCCCACTTCTCTTCAGTTGTCTTTCAGGTGTGTGTAGTGAGCAGTGAGGTCTCCCCTCAGCCTCCTTTTCTCTTGCATTGCCCTACTCCTGTTTTCAGGGTTTTTTTGAGGTTTATTGTATATACTGACATTCACAATGTGAACAAATAATCTGGGATAATTCAGGCTGCATTTTTATGCTGGCGCTTAAGAGGACATGGCTTCAATCACTTTGGATTTCTTCACCATGAGGCTAGCAAAACACTGGCACAGGCACCAGAGAGGTGGTGAGGGCCCCACCCTGGAGATATTTGAGGCCAGGCTAGATGAGGCTCTGAGCAATCTGATCTAGTGCAAGATGTCCCTGCTCACTGCAGAGGGTTGAGCTAGATGGCCTTGGAAGGTCGCTTTCAACTCAGCACATTATACAAACTCATAGATCCGAGGAGTTCTCTGTCTGGCAAGAAGTTACCAGCCTTTTCACCCCAACTCCGCATGCTGTGAATGCCTGAAGACAGTTTTGTACCTATTACTGAGCTCAAAAATATATTATACATGTGTGCCCACAGTGCTGACACACTGATCAGATCTGCCTGAAAATAAACAACTCTGACATGTGAATAACCTTCTTTGTTGTCTACTAGTTCTCCTCTTGGTTTTATCCAGTGTTTATTCAGTAAAGCGATTCAGTTTGAAACTATTTTCAATTTTCTTTCCGAGGAGTGAAAAATGTTAATTGTATTTGAAATGCCTTTGAGTGATTCTGGTCTAATGTCACATTTCCATAAAGTTTATACAGTTTGCTTTCTGCTAATATACTACAACAGTAGAACAAAAAAGTGTCATTAATGTTTTTGAATGCTAGACTTAGCATGGACTGTGACCTTGCTGGGTAAAGCGCAGGGGAAAAATAAGGTCCTTCCCTCCCAGAGTGT
Source organism: Turnix velox (assembly GCA_013400935.1). Lineage (NCBI taxonomy): Eukaryota > Metazoa > Chordata > Aves > Charadriiformes > Turnicidae > Turnix > Turnix velox. Next base: position 411,732 of record VZTY01027417.1, on the reverse strand, counting down.
GCCATGTGAAACCAAGGGAAAAGACAACAGATTGCTGCAGACAGTTGGAGAAATCAAAAGAAACTGTAAGAGAATTTTAATTAATATGTCAAGTTATCTTCTCAGCCTACCAATACATGTGTGCCATTGCCTGGTTCTGAGTTGAAAGTAAGTGAATAGAAAATGGTTCCAAATGCACCATCCTTGGGCTCCCAGGCTTTTAATTGGAGCATGACATAGACTGTGATTGTGCTTCCTATCAGGAATTGCTGATGATCCTCTTTCTCAGAAGCCTCATCACCCATTGGTGAGGCACTAGAACAGATTGCCCAGAGAGGTGGTGGAGGCTCCATCCCTGGAGAAAGGAGATGGATATCCCTCCTCCAACAGGTTGATATCCTTAAAGAGATGATAATTCTGGCCATAACTTCCCTTTATGGATCCTGGAAAGGTGACAGGTGCTATCTACGAAACCAAAAGTTTGCATTATCACCAACTACCATAACAGCATATCGTTTACTTTTTTTTTTCCCCTCTCTTTTTTTTTTCCATTTTGTCTTGTAATTATAGTGTTTTAGATTCCCTGGAAAGGATACAGGATTTAATCATGTCATTATGTCTGCTGAATGCAGTGAAAATCCTTTGTTCCAACTCAAGTGGAGCACCATTAGAATACTCTTAAAATGTATTAAGAAAGTAATAAATTGGGCCAAATGGATCCTAGATGTAATTCTCCTTATCCTGATGTCAATGGTGCTACATCAGGAAGAAATTTGTCTCAGTCTCTTAATAGGGTGGTAAGATAAAAGAGAAAAGAGGCGACCAAGTAGCAAACAAGTATTGGAAAAAGAAGCTCCTTTCTCATTGATGGGGTCGTCTTTTTGCAATTTTTTGAGGCTACAGAGCATTACAAATGCACTAAATATTGTTGCTGTTATTATTATTGTATTCCCAATAACTATGTATGATGAGGCAAATAATCAGGATTTTTTTTCTTTCTTCTCCTTCCATTTTTTTGGCAGCGTGCTTTTCTCTGGCAAAACTGACCCTGAACCATCAGTAGCTGCAGATGGGACCCTTATTTTTCACAGCTGCTTTTATTTTGTTTTAATGAATGGCTTTATTTTCTTTCTTGCCTCATTCCTCTGCATTCAGGGCCAGTGGAACCCTTCTGCAGGTGTTCAAAGATGTTTAAAGGCAAGAGTAATGTGTAATGACTTCTCCATTCACAATGCGGTCTTCCAGCCTACCTTTGTCATCCATTCAGGAGTCTTTGCGTAACACTCAAATAAAATGAAAAATTACAGGCTGGGATCTGGTGTCCTGAGTGTGTCAGCTGAATTTAGGCACCAAGCTTGAAAGCACAAAAAAGGTAGGATCCAATTGTCATGAGTTAAATAGGTCACATTTTGAGGATGGAGGAGACTTTTTCTACCTTCTGCTCTGAATGTGTAGAAATGTGGGATTCAAATGGGAAATGTGATGGGGACAGAAGCAAACAATATGAGATTCTTGTGCAGGAAAAAGTGCAGATCCTTGATTTGGGTTCTCATGATGTATCTGACATTTAAATACTATAAAGTATGCTGAAGTACATTGAAGTATTAAAGATAAGAACAGGTTCCGGGACCTTGCACTTCATTGTCTCTTTTCCTAGAGCAGGGGCTCTAGATTGCCCTAATCAGTAGAAAAAAATGAACTTTCCATCTGGCTTTATGGCATCCAAAGAAGAGTAATGAATCTGGTGAAGCATCTAAAGCACAGGTCTTGTGAGGAACGGTTGAAGGAGGTGGGGGTGTTCAGCCTAGAGAAAAGGAGGCTGAGAGGACCTTCTCACTCTCTATATGAAAGGAGGCTGTAGCTAAATGAATGTTGGTCTCATCTCACAAGCAATAGAACAAGAGAGAACAGCCTTAAGTTGTGTCAGGGGAAGTTTAGGGTGGATATTAGGGAAAATTTCTTCATGGAAAGGTTTATGAAGCATTGGAACAGGCTGACCAGGGCAGTGGCTTTAAGCACTGTCCCTGTAGGTATTTAAGAGTTGGGTAAATACGGTGCTGAGGCACATGGTTTACTTGGTGGGCTTGGCAATTTTAGGTTAATGATGGGACACAATTATCTTAAAGGTCTTTTCAAGCCTACAAGATTTTGTGATTCTATAATATTGCATTTATGGCCATGCTAGGACAAGTAATGAATGTGCTTTGTGAGAGCATCCTCTACCCTGATAGTCAGAATGCTCTCACCAGAGATGGACATCTCTTATCTTGAGAATCGTTTGGGATTCGGGCATCAAATTTGCTGAGTGAGTGTTTGAACCAAGGGTGATCACACCAAAGGTGTGCAAAATTGTTTTACCGGCTCCTGCTGTTTCTAATTAAGATCTTCCTGAACTTTCATAGAGGTTCAGATAGACTGAAGCCCACCAAAGTCTCTTATGATCAGCAGCACCTCTTATATAGCAGTGGAAATTTAAGGAACTTGTATTTATTGCAGCTGCTCTTCTGATCTCCTGCTAAAGATGCAGAAATAAAAAGTGTCTCAACAGATATAGAAGGCAAATTCTGCAGACCAATTGAGGATGAAGCCATGTGTCTTATTGCATATTCTATTTGCTGCCTTCCATTCTCCTCTAATTCCTTTATTTTCCATATGATAATAGATGCTTCTCTTTGCAGACTTGTTGTAACCACAAAATTGAATTTGTCTACAAATGATATGTGTGTACAGTGTGGAAGGGCAGAATTCATCAAAGCAATTGATCTGTGAGCATGGATATCACTTAGTTGCTTTTTGCCTCCTTTATTCACATCTTTCTGCATTTGAATTGTTAAAGAGGAGCTCTGCTGCAGTGTCAGAGAGCATTTTACAGAAGCTGTTGCCATAGTGTTACTCTTAGATATGTATTCTTTTTATATCACCGTCACTCTAAGTGGTTATTTATTTGTACATGGGCCTACTTAATAGCTCTTCATTAGAAAATACAGCACAGAGTTTGACGAACAATTTAACTACTACACATTGAGGTGCTAGAGTGGGTGCAAAGAAGGTCAACAGAGCAGGTGGGGAGTCTGGAGCATAAGTCTTCTGTGGAGCATCTGAGGGAGCTGGGGTAGTGCAGCCATGAGAAAAGGAGGCTGTGGGGAGACCTTCTTGCTCTCTGCAATTCCGTTAAAAGTGGCTGTAGCCAGGGGTGGTTGGGCTCTTATCCGAAGGACAGGGATCAAGAGGAAACAGCCTCAGGATGCACCAGGGGAGGGTTAGGATGGATGTTAGGAACAATTTTGACACTGGATCTGTAATCAAATGTTGAAAGAAGCTGCCCAGAGCAGGGGTTGAGGCACCCTCCCTGGAGGGATTTGAGAAACAAGCAGACATAATCCTTAGAGACATGGTTTAGAGTTAGATTAATGGTTGGACTTGATGATCTGAAAGAACCCTTCTAACCAAGGCCGTTCTATGGTTCTATGAATGACTGCTCCCATTGTACTTGGGATCAGAGAAACCTTTTTCAGATGATGTTTTTCAGAAAGTTGTGAGAAACAAACTCCCTCTTTCCTCACCTCTCCCAAGAGTCCCTAAACTACCTCTGCACTTGTGATACCTTCCTCTCTTCTTTTGAAATTCCTCCTAGAAAGGAGGCTTCTCCTTGAACACTGTTGGGGAATATCTTCCCATTGAATTACACTCATACTGAAAATAGGTAAAGGAAGTTTCTCTCATGCAGATCCACACTCTCTGTTGGTGTTTCCTTTTTTTCTCTCATGCCTTTCATGTTCCTCAGCAGCTGTTTAAAGGCTGGACTTTTTCTGACAGCTCTTTGGAGCAGAACAGGATGCAGAGAGGAGGAGCAGCACCTCGACTGGGCTAGTACCTTGAGACTCAGCTGATTTCTTTCTATTCCTGGCTCCAAGGCTTACTTGGTTGACCTTCAGATCTTCTTGACTATTGTCCTTATGGATAAAAAAAGAAGATGCTTTATGTTATAAAGCCCTTTGAAATCTACAGCTGTGTGGATTGTTTCTGGTACTGTGGTGGAGGAAAGCAAAAAATGTTCTAAACCCCCTTATTTTCCTTAAGAAGGTTTTTTTCTCCAGAATTATTTAAAACACTTCTTCTGCATCTCCTTAATTTGATGCAGCTGTATTTCAGTGCAACAGACACAAGGTAAAACTTAATTCAGTGTAAAACTACTACCTTACCACAACCAAAATAATAACAATAACAAGAAGAATGAGAAGAACAGTAACAATGCTAATAGTCTACTACTAATAATAATACTACTACCACCACCCTTTGGGGAAAAAACTCCAAACTCAGAAGCCAGCAGTGAGTGCTTATGCAAGGCCAGCATGAGTGGTTGTGCCATTCCCTTTTAAATAATTCCTCTCTAATTGGGAACTCGATGTAATGGGTAAGTGAACATATTTCACAGCAGCAGCTGTTGGATGTTCAATGACTGGAAAATACAGCGATGCTGTATGGAGTACTCATCCCATCAGGAAGAGTAAGTTAATCATATACAATTCACTGAACAGCAGAGTTGCATTTGCAGAGCAGTGGGGCTGCCTTTTAATTGTCGTGGGCCTTTTTCAATATCTTGCAGGATCTTTTGTCTCAGTTGTAGCAGTTTTGGTTGCATCCCTAAAACTGTCAGTCTTCCTTATTTTTTGTGAGGGCCTAACAATTCCTTCTTCACAATGCAGCTTAAATTGGACCAGATGCTGCATCAATAGAGCAGTCTGCCCATCTCAGAGGCATTAAGCCCAAAATTATTTAGAAAATTGAAGCCTTTAACATACTCTGGATTAATGTGATTAAGTAGAGCTTGCTTTAATTCATAGCCATCTATTCCTTTATTAATAGCCATTTCATCAACAGGAGCGGCACATATGGGTACAAGATGACTGAAAGTTAAATTGATTGCTGTAAGCCTGGAAGAAAAGCATTTAATGTTTCAATAATAACTGATGTAAGACTTCACTGTGGGGCATTTTAGATAGATTTAGACCAGCTTATAGACACAGTATTTATTAACATCTTTTAATTTTTAATACAAGCTTGCAAAATTAAAGTTTGGGATTTTTTTTCTTTTTTAAACCTTTCTATATGTCTGTGTTTGATATTCAAGATCAGTGCATTTATAAATGAGAGTCTCTCATGTGAATGATAACAGCTGGTCCAGGGCATAGCAGAGTCAAGTCTGCTGTCAGGCTTAGGAAAAGATAAAATATAGCAGAGGTTTAATTTTATGTTGGTGTATACACCCGTGGATCCTCCAACATAACATGTTTCTGATCTTATCATCATTGTGGGTACTGAAAAAGCATGTGCTAGCTCAGAGACGACCTGTGATACAGGGAATCCATCACTCACACACTTAAACTCCATTCTTGGGGAGGGTTCAGGTGGTCCTTACTTATTTCCTCACTTGGTAATTATAGGTATGCAAATGAACACATGAACACATGTGCAAGGGGACCAGAGGAGAGGAAAAGGCTGCCCAGGGCAGTGGTTGAGGCATCATCCCTGAAGGGATTTAAGAGATGGGCAGACACAGAGCTTAGAGATAGGGGTTAGGTGTGGTTCTTGTCATAGCTGGATTGATGGCTGGATCCAGTGATCTGAATGGTCCCTTGTAACCTGGGCCATTCTATGATTCTATTAGACATTTCAAGTATGACTTGATGCCATCGAGACAACCATTTCCACAATTTAGTGGTGAAGAGATCTAATCCCTGTCCCTGGGAATCTTCCACAATACAGTTAAATTTTCTACTCCAGGCATGGTCTTTAACTCTTGTAATTGAGGACAAAGTTTCTTTGAACATTCAAACTGTGCTGCCTCATTCAGAACAAGAGTTGACTACAGTGATTGTTTTGATGAGAGCTAGAAACTATTAAAAGTATTGAGTGTTAGAACTAAGTTCTCAGTGAAGACTGTGAAGAAAAGGAATGGTGGACAGAGCCATAAATTCATGGTGATGTGAATGGACACCATGAACATGCTGGACTCCTGCATCTGCAGGCCTCAGAATAAAGCACATAGCTTGAGTTTAAAGTATCTTCATAATGAACATCAAGCATTTATCCGTCGATGTTAAGAAACTGTTTTTTTACAGATTGGGTTTATGTAACCTCAGCTTTTAGCCACGGGATCTTCCTAGAATCATAGAATGCATTGAGTTGGAGGGGCCATCAAGTATAACCCTCTGCAGTGAGCAGTGATGTTCAGTACTAGGTTGCTAATATCTTCATCTAGCCTGGCCTTGAATGTCTCCAAGGAAGTGGCCTTCACCATGTCTCTAGGCAACCTGTGCAAGTGTCTCACCACCCTCATGATGTAGAACTTCCTCCTAATGTCTAATGGAAGCCAGCCTTGCTCTAGTTTGAAACCATTCCTGCACCACTTTATACTATACTATATATGGAGCTCTTCTCAGTGTGAGAAAAATGTGTCTCCAAGGATTGGTATCTGTGAGAATCTGTGCTATTCATTTTGCCAGACTAGATATTATTAAGTTCAAATAGATCTCTCAGGAATAGGTATTGTGTAATGAACTTAAATGGGTGCACAGTGATTCACATTATTTGAATTTTCCTTGAGTTTTGTTTTGCTTTTTTTTTTAATAGATTAAAAATTACATTTTTTTCCTCATTATCTTCTAGGTACTAGGACACCAAAATTGGGCCTTCCTTTTTGTATTAATTAATGTCAAGGAATGCTGGCTTCACTTGAATTAAAATCTTTTCATTGCTTTTCTTAAATGTTCCCATTTTAAGTGGGAATTGGGGAAAGGATACAAGTGACCTGTAATTTTAAAGTCTTGATTTCTGACTGGTTGAATAGAAATAACGGACATTCGAATGCAATGAATGTTCATTAGATTCTGAGCAGGAGGTAAATGCTTTCACTGTTATAATGTCAAGTTTTGGGGAAAAAAAAAAGCAAAATAATTTTTTTATTATGTGTAATTAGCAGTATAAACAGCACACTGTTTACTGGAGTAATTTTTAATTAATGTAATCAGTGGCTGAAATAAAGGTTGCTCTTATTGGCCTATTACAGCATAATTAATCATCGGTAATATTTCATTTTATGTGACTTCTTGAGGTTAAGCACTGGCACAGACATTCATTAAAATTGGGGTGAGAATTAATAATGTCTAAAAGGTTTGCCACAAAAAAGGTGGAATCGCTGTAAAGATTTATTAAAGGCTAATGATTGATCTACTTGCCTTTATTTTATAAATCTGATCTCAAATATGGGTCATGCAGTTGTAGAAATATATTATCTGGGGTTTGATGTGTTTCCACTGGTTAATGTTCTTTGTGTAACCTCTCACACCACGTAGTGTATTTTTTGCAGTGTCCTTGAGGAGATGCTTTTGTCACTGCTAAGTAGGGTTTTATGCTTGGGGTGAGATTCTAGGAATGAAGAATTCTACTTACCATAATCAGAAATGGTATATTGTAAAATGGTTGTGTAGCCTCAGATCATGTTGGTCACAGAACAGCCACCTCTTCTCACTGCAGGGACCCTCATGAGGACAGCTGGGAAAAAGAAGGCTGTGATCAAGGGGCTGTTAATTCTTTCCAGAAGTTACAGTGGGTGGCAGGACTGTTTCTTATCCTGTGTTTATACAACACCTTTCCCCATAGGATGGAAGCTGCAGTTTGTAACATAAATGGCCGTGTATTACAATAAATAATAAGCTCTGGAGCCTTCAGCACAAGGGGGACATGGACCTGTTGGAGAATGTCCAGCAGAGGCGACAACAATGATCAAGGGCCTGGAGAACCTTTGCTATAAAGACAGGCTGAGGGAGATGGGGCTATTCAGAACAGAGAAGAGGAGGCTGTAGGGAAACCTTCTAGTGTCCCCCAGTACCTGAAGAGACCTGTAAGATAGATGGGGAGGTACTGTTTGCACGGGCAATTCTTCCTTCTTCCAGTTTGAAGCCATCACCCCACATCCTATCACTACATGCCCTTGTAGGAGGTACCTCCTCAGCTTTCCTGGAGCCCCTTTAGGAACTGAAAGCTCTTCTCCAGGCTGAATTCCCCCAGCCCTCTCAGTTTGTCCTCACATGAGACGGGCTCCAGCCCCTGAAGTGTCTTTGTGGCCTCCTCTGGATTTTTCCATCACGGTAGACCCAATTTAAGATTTTTACACCCATGCTACTTACTTTTCCCTGACATTCTTATAGCTTCTCCGGATCTATAAATTGTCAAGCTTTTATCTTTTTAAGCTCTTAATGTTCACACAATTTGTTTCTGTTAGAGAGTTTCACAGAAAAAGAGATTTTGGGCATTTTTGGAATTTCTTTCTGCAATTCTTTTGTTAGTTTTTGGTGCACTTAAAAATGTTTGTTGAGTATAAACTGATTCTGGCTCTGTTTATGCTGGAAGCCCTCTGAATATCTGCTCTCAAGAAGTTCTCTGCTCTGTTGTTGGCTCTTGCCAGTTTGATGTCTGGGAGAGAAATCTCTGGTGAGACCAGGCTGCCCTGTACTCCTTTTTTTACGTATATTTTCTTGGGAAATCATGTGGGAAATCATTGTCCAGATCATATTTACACATACGGTATAACTGTCATAGAATAAGTTGAGTTGGAAGGGTTCTTCAAAGGACATCTGGTCCAACCCACATGCAGTGGGTAGGGACATTGTGCACTAGATCTCATTGCTCATATTAGTTTAATGAAAGTTAGATATGAAACAGAGACTTTCAGAGTATATAGATAGCAATCAATCCCTTTTTTTTTTTGTGTTCTAGCCTACAGTTCTCAGGTGTTAAGACATGTAGAGTTTTCTTCCAAGCCATGTTTTGGTGTTCAGACTGAAAAGGAGTGGGAATCGGTGTATTTCAGAACTCTACCTTGCATTCATAAAACTCCTTAGAGTAGTAACCTCTAACTCAAATCGCTCAAGAAAAAGGAAGGACAAAAATAAATTTTTTATTCTAATGGAAAAGAATAGGCATTACAGTATCTTACTATCATTTCTTCTTTTCTACATTCCACATCATGTAACTTTACCATCTCCTTCCATAAAGCTTGTTATAATTAGATGTCCCTAGGTATTATATTTACCACCATTTTTCCCTTTTCAAATCTGTTCTCAAGACCTGGCATATTCTTCATATTTCTGTTATTCTTTGCCTTCCATTTGCCCATTTATTTAAGGAATTCTCTGTGTTGCATAACTGTTGGTCAGTGGTTTTACAGCTAAAAGCTGTAAACTTTCAAGCAAAAAATTGATCATATTTACTGCTAATGTTCTAAATTGACAATGAAAAATATTTCCTTCATAGACTGAAACCAGATTTCAGTATTGGCCATATATTTTCTTAATTTTTCCATCCATGCTTTTCCCATATGAGAACAGAACCCCAAAACTGCTTTGGTTTGGGATTTTACAACCATTTTTGTGAATAATTATCCCCAAAAGACTCTTTTTTGAAGGCTTTGATCTCCACAACTCCTTACTCACAAACCTTCTCACAGTTTTCCAGGAACATCACTCCCTTTCCAATCAAAAGAGAATTCTTGTTTTTCATTCTCCTTTTCAGGAACCAGTCACAGTCAAAACAAAAAGAAAAAACTTCATATGAGACAACAGTACTCGAACTAATGAATACTTTTGCTCTTTGACTTCTTTAAATACAGGCTTTTTTCTTGATTTTTTTTCTTTAGGAGTTATAAGAAGCATAGATATTCAGGTAAACTGAAATGTAATGTAGATTTTAAAATCTCATCTTCCTTTAATGTAAAGGATGGGCTCTGGAATATCAAAGCTAAAGCCATTCTTTGCTCTCTGCAATCAGCGGTCTCTATCCTTGGCAGATGCAGTGGTCAGAAGGCTCATGCTCTTTAAAGGCTTAACGTTTGTTTCTCCACATCTCAGAAATTTTGAGCATTGTATTAACATTTGGTTTATTCACAGCTCTTTAAGAAAAAATTCAGTGTTTCAACCATCCTCCCTCATTTTCAGTCATCCTAGAATTACAAAATTATAGAATCATAGAATGCTTTGGGTTGAGAGGGCCAGCTTAATGAGGCTTTGGATGGCAAAAGTGCAAGATGTCCCTTCTTACGCCTGGGGGGCTGGACTAGATGGCCTTTGAGGGTCCCTTTGTACTCTATGATTGTATATTTCTATGGTTCTAAATTGTTCTTGTGTGCATATAGAAGACTTCTGGAGTCCAAACAATTTGTCCTAAGTCATCTCAAATAAACAGTATCCCTTCATAACACAACTGAATTAGAATCATAGAATGACTTTTGTTGGAAGGGACCTTTCAGATCATCGAGTTGAACCATCAACCCACCTCTGATAAGAGCTGTCACTAAATCATAACTTTGAGCACCATGTCTGCCCATCTCTTAAATCAGTGTCTTAACTTCATGCAGCTGAGTGTAGCATCCCATTTATTAAGCTTCTAAGAAAAGATTAATTTTTTAGTGATTAGTTGTATAGTCATATTTTTTAACTTTTGAAATTCTTACCTATAGTCAAAATTTCATCACCATATATAATCCACATGTAATGTAAAAAAATAAATTTTTCATTGTTTTCCTTAGCTAAATATTTTAATTAGCTAAGGTTTTGTATTTGGGTTTTCAAAGAATAGAAATGCTGCTTGACCAGGGCTTGTTGTATTTGGAGAAATTACATTGCATATGTGGAAAATTAATTAGGAAGAACACAATGTAATAATGAATTATGCTCTGTAAAGTGAGGATCACGGAATCTAAATTTATAAAGTACTTGGAAATCCTTACGACAAAGGCATCATGCAACTGTAATGTAGCACTAATCTTTTATCTAAGTTTTCCATGCCCGTGAATAACCACAGATATTTCCTACTCAACCCTTTATTCACTGTGTTTGTCTATTATGATAAAAAGTATCAATATAATTTTGTTGATTTCACTTTTGAAAGAAGCTTTGTAATGAAACAATCTTCTGAGCTCGTAAAATCACTACTGTATCATAGAATCATAGAGTGATAGATTTGGAAGGGACCTTCAAAGGCCTTCTAGTCCAACCACCTGCAGTGAGCAGGGACATTTTGCACTACATCAGGTTGCTCAGGGCCTTATCAAACCTGGCCTTGAATGTCTCCAGGGATGGGACCTCCAATACCTCTCTGTGCAGCCTGTTGCACTGCCTCACCACCTACATGGTAAAGAATTTCTTCCTAAAGGACAGCAGAAGTTGATGATAGTAGAATTAGCTTAAGGATTCATAATGCAGTGGCATAATGACTTCTATGCATCATTTAGTGGTGCACACTTGAGTTGCAGTTCAGTCTGTGTCTTATTCTCCACACAAAGGGAAGGAGTTGCAGTTGGACATCTCAAGGATTTGTACCTCTGTCCCCATTTCTCTTCTATTGAGTAACTCCCTATTTATGTTTTTGAAGAATGACCTATGTATCTGATGTTAATGAATCTCAGAATTGCATAGTTTGGAAGGGATCTTTCAGGTCATCGAGTCCAACCATCAACCCAACTCTGACAAGAACCAGCCCTAAATCATATCTCTAAGCACTATTTTTGCCTGCCTCTTAAGCATCTCCAGCAATGGTGCCATCTATCTGATGTGAGATTTTAGGGTTAATTCTTTTTTTAGGGCTTTGTAAATGTGGCAATATGGTGTCTGTCAGTTCCCAACACTGTAATAGAGGGATTTTAACTTGCCTGTATAAAGATCATATAGAAATTGTGTTTAGGTTAGAGTCTACCTCATTAACCATGTTGAAAAGAAGATGATACAAAAGCCTGGATGCTTTGTACAGAGAACAGTGTTTGGGATAGAAAGGCTTTCTTAAAGCTAGGTGAACAAAGAAAAAAGAGGAGCGATTCCCACATATACTCACAGAATTTAAGGCTGCTTAGGGCTGACTGCATTATTTAATTTGACACTTTTTATAGCATGGGTCATTATGTTTCATACCATCAGCATTTCATTAAGCCCTAACTTCCTCCTTTAAGCTTAGCTGGTATTTGTCTGAAGTGTCCCACACAGAATAAAATCTGATTTGAGGGGAAACCATCAGGAGATAAAGAATCACTTGCTTGCCTTGTTTTATAGAACATGGGTTTGTAGAAGTGCCCAACAATTCCATGGCAGAATTGAGCAGTGTGGTGTTCTGTAACATAAAACCCTCTGCAGTATTTAAAATACATGTCTACTTTTTCCATTTGAGTTTCCCTGGTTTCCATCGCTGTCACTGTCTCTTGATATGGTTTTTCATTGCCTGTTCAAAGACCCCTTTTACAGACAGTTATTCTCTTCCTGGGAGCAGGCTTACATCCTTTAATTAAAAAACTTTGTGGTTTTAGTTTTTGAAAGGCTAATATATCATGCTTTTTGTGACTGTCACCAAAACTGTGTCTGTAGATCTTCTTTGTATCAGGACTGATCTCTCCACTGCTGTTCCTACCAACCTCTTTTTGTCTATCCCAATTCAGTCACTCTTTCATTTTATTGTGGTGTTGCAATGAAGGTCCCTTCCAACTCTATGATTCAATGATTCAGTGATTATAATTTTCATATTTACTTCCATGTCTATGCCATTCTTGTGCTTTCCTCAAAGATTGTTCTCCATTTGGAAGTGTGGTGGGTGTCAGTTATTCCCTTCAGTGGAGAATTTACTTCTGACTGGTTTTAATACATTTTTGATTGAATGAGTCCTGTACAGCAACTAATCACTTTCTAAGACCATCTAATCAGCCTCATCTGAGTTATCCACAGGTTCTAGAAGTTGAGATTTTTAATTTCTTTAAAATTACTGATGAGATTCTTTAACAGCAACAGACTTTGCACCAATCCCTGCTGAGGACAGATAAAAACGCTGCCATTCAAGGCATGTTCCCTTTATAGATTTTTTTTCCAGACCTGTCATTTTGACAATTCTTAATCCTTTTAGCATCTGCACTATTGGTATCGTATAGTGCTAATTTTTTAATCAGACTGTCATGAAGTAATAAGTCAAATGCATTAATTAAGCCTATTACATCCATGCTATTACATCCTACATTTATTACAACTAGACTGGTAATTTCATGAGAGAATGGAACTGACTTTGGCTGACAAGACCTATATTCCATACTACCATGTTGACTGGCATTAATTATATGCCTACCTTCAATCTTTATTTGGTTGAATGCCATGTGAGATATTCTGTTTTTTTGACCAGGAGCAATGTCGAGTTGATCCTTAAGACAATGAATTCATACAGGTCAGTGGTGTCTGCTGTACTCCAAACAGAGATATCCAGTAGTATGCCCTGTGGCTTAGAAGGCCAACAGGATCCTGGCCTGTATCAGGAATAGTGTGGTGAGCTGGACTAGTGCAATGATCATGTACGTATATAGGACACTGGTGAGGCCCTACCTCAAGTGCTGTGTCCAGTTTTGAGCCCCTTGCCAAAAAAAAGAGCCCTTGAGAGGCTAGAGTGGGTCAAGAGAAGAGCAGCAGAACTGGTGAGAGATCTGGATCACAAGACTTGTAAGAAGCAGCTGAAGGAGGTAGGAGTGTTCAGCCTGGAGAAAAGGAGGCTGAAGGGAGACCTTCTCAATCTCTACAACTTCCTGAAAGGAAGTGATCTGCCATTCACACAGCAAAGAAGCTCCTTCTCGTAATTAGATGGAATTTTAGCATGAAATGTCACTTGATTGAATTATCTGATTCTGGTCAAATTTTTGTCTTCTGGGTGCTTTGAGTCAAGAGCTTTACTTTTCTAAAAACAAAACGTGAGTCTAGTCTAGTGAAATTCTCTCCTCTGTGTTAGGTGGTAAGTCCAGTAAAATTAGCGTAATGGATCCTTGATAATAATCTCTCAATATGTGACTGCTTTGTTAATTTGAAGGTGGGAAGGCAGAAGTTAAGTAGAAGTCTGGTTTCTCAGTGGTTTAGTGTTAATCCTTTTATTTATTTATTTAATACATTGCTATTGTGAAGAGAAACTGGTGATTTTATTAGTAATAACTATGAGATAAGAAAACTTCCCAGGCTAGTTTGGAGAAACAGATACTCAGAAAACCTACTACTATTTAGTACTTTGTATTTTCACTGTGGCCTTTCACCAACTCCAAAATCACTAAGCTCTGAAGTATGCATTGGCTGAAGTTCTGCCACCTATTTGTTTTAATTACATTTAGAACCAGATTTAGGCCTTTTATTTCATAGAATGGCCCTGGTTGGAAAGGGACTTAAGGCTCATCAAGTCCAGCCATCAACCTAATTCTGACAAGAACCATCACTAAACCATATTTCAGTGGGTAAGGACAGGCATGTGTTTTTCTTTATTGAGTGAATGGGGCAGGAGGGAATAATTTTGGCATCACTTGAATTCTGCAGCTTAATTCACCCTGGGCAGGACTTGCTGGAGATGCCATGTAGTGGTTGCATAGCTGCTACGTGGTGGGGGATTTGCTGGTGAGTTGATCTCAAGCCAATCCTTTGAAGTTTTTTCACTTTGCTGCTAATCATTAAATGTTTATGAGGTCCAGCAAGTGAAAAAGAGTAAATTGGCTTCTCTAATCCGTTGGCTTGGCTGCTCACCTGGAGGATGATTAAGAAGGTGAAAATCTAAACACTTATTAGGAAGGAAAAAACCAAAACAGAAGAGGAGCACTGAGGTGTCACTCACATGTGTTTCTTCTCTTGCTCTTTACAGGAACATTTTTGCCAGAGTTTGAATCCCCCTCTGAAAGAGCTTGCTACAGGCTAATCCTTTGAGAGTGGTTGTGTTTTCTAAGTGGGAAATGGATATAGGATAAACAGACAATCTGCTGTTGGCACACAGCCCTCTCTGCCACAGTGTAATAACGTCTTATCAGCTGCAGCGAGGTTCTTCAATGGCTAAGCTCCTTTTGAAGCTGAAGGAGAACTGAGCACCAGAACTGGAAATCCGATAATGGCACCTATAAATAAAGGATTTCTATTTGCGCAGTTAACAGCAAATGAAATTACATTTGGTGTTTCAACAAATCATTTCAAAAAAGGTGGCACAGACTTGGAGGTTTTGTATTTTGGAGAAGGCTTCTGGAAATGTTCACACTTGTTAAAACTTTTGAAACTTAAAGGGAAATGTACTTTCGCTGTGGAGTAGTGGAACTCAGCTAATTAAAACCAGTAGGTGAACTGAGGACACCAGCACTCTCTGACTTAATATAAACGAGCTTTTCATGAGAAATTCTGAAAGAGGCACTAAGGTGAAAAACTGAATGTCACTGGAAGAACATAATCTATCACTGATCATTTCGTATCATTTCAGTCTTTGCTTGCTCAATTTCTCATTAAAAGACATGGGCTTTTTGACAGCAAGTGGGTTTATTGTTTGCTTTTTGATTGCTGCCTCTCCTTTTTAAGAAGTGCAACAAATAAGATCTGATTAGAAATAATTCAATGATTTTTTTTCTTGCTCTCTCTGTTGTTGTGACTCTGTGCTGTCTCACATGTATGAAACTCAAATGTTCTATTTTCATTGTCGAGCTTAAGCCAAAGACAAAAAGTGAAATAAGAGGATAAATAAGGGGAGATTCCAGTTTACATTCCCTTTTGCTACTTTGGCAGTAGCTGAGTAATATCTGGCACTAATGGGTTGGTATTCTCCACATGCTAGTTATGGTAGCCTCAGAGTGTCTTTTGATTCCTTCTTGTGAGGTGTCTTATGCCCGAGGAAAGGTTGTTCTTGTTCTTTCCCTGTACCCTAATACCATGTTCTTGCTGTGCTTCTTTTAGGAAATCTTCTGTTTATTCTGTTCTACTTGGAGCCTTTTAGTCACCTGTACCCATTTATGACCTTTAAAGGTCCCTTCCAACCTGGTGCATTCTAGGAGGTGCTGGGACAAATATAATGAAAGGCAAAGGAGCTGGTGAGGGGTCTGGAGCACGAGTGTTGTGAGGAGCAGCTGAGGGAGCTGGGGTCATTCAGCCTGGAGAAAAGGAGGCTGAGGGGAGACCTTGCTCTCTCCAACTCCCTGAAAAGAGGGTGTAGCCAGGGGAGTCAGGTCCTTTTCCCAAGAACAGGCCATGGGGCAAGAGGAAACAATCACAAGCTGCACCAGGGGAAGTTTAGGATGGATGTAAGGAAAGGTTTCACACTGGATGGATTTTCAAGCATTGGAATAGGTTGAGCTTAGAGATATGGTTTGGGGATAATTCTTGTAAGAGCTGGATTGATGCCTGGAGTCGATGATCTGACAAGTCACCATGGTGATTCTGTGCTTCTGTGATTCTTATGGTTTCCACTAAAACTGTTGGGAAGTAGGAGCTCTCACAACAAATGATTGAGATTGTTCTTAGGAGAAATAGCTACGCTGTATTATGAAAGAAAATTCAGCAGATTGTGGAAAGGCTTTGAGGAGAATGAAAGGTGAACCTGACAGAACTAGCAGTGTTACCTCCTTGCTTTATTTGTAGGATCAATACTGATCTTAAGTAAGTGCTACGTTCTAACCATCTAACCATGTTCACTGCATGTTGAGGCATTGTTCCTCGAGGTCAGGCTTGTAGTTCTTTGAGTAGCACCATTATTTCCTTATTCAGAGGAAAAGAAGAAAGCTGGTTCTTTGAACTTCTGGATTAGCTCAGAGCAGACAGTGTTGACACAATGTAATTGCCGCTTCAGTCGAGAGGAAAGGTAATGTTTTGAAGTTGTTTAAGAAACTCTCTTGTGATCTAAAGCAAATCATCTTAGACAAGCAATTTGCTCTTGAGTGCTAAGAACCTTTCATAAGGTTCACATTGGCTTAGAAAATAGATGAATAAAAGGAATTAAAGTCAGAAGCCACTCCTTAATCTCTTCTTGGTTGTATGACATAGGCTTGGTTGTAAGACAAAGGCTGGACAGTCCACTTTCTGTTTGCTCTCCTAATAATCTCAAACCACAACAAATTTCCCAACGTGGGCATCAGCTATGGAAAAATCCATTATATTCACTTGTAGCCCATATTAAACCATGAAATCTGGAATAAATTCCATTCCGGATCTAAGCTGACCATTGGTTCTTGTCATAAGACAGAAAGACCATCTCACTTTATTGTTAAGCTAGTTGGTTGCCCAGAGAGGTGGTGGAGGCCCCACCACCCTGATGAGGCTCTGAGCAACCTGATCTAGTGCTCACTGCAGGAGAGATGGACTAGATGACTTGAAACTCCACACATTCTGTGATCCTATGATCTGTAACTCGAGTTTTGATTCTACTAGATTTATGATTCCTTTCTGTTCATCTACCATCATCATTTGCCTTCAGATAATAAGATGCTTCAGTGGACTTCAACAGGCATAGAAATATGAGAGAGGATTTGGGCTGTCGTTTGCCTGGATAATGTCCTGGTGGACAGGATGGCATGGCTTTAGCGACATGAAAATTGTACTTTTCTGTCTCATAATCTCATCAAGGCTATCTATGTTGTATTGTGAAACATACTAGATAGGAACCAATTTGATTATATCAAAATTTTCATTACAGATATCCCAGATGTGTCCCCTTTTACTCCTCTGCATTCCAGAACTAAATTTAATCCCAGGCATTTAAATCCCTTTTAATAGTTAGCCCACTCCTCTGTGCCTCGTTTTAGATTTTCTTCATTTCGGGTGCCTCATTACCTGATATAATACTATCATTCTTTTCTTTAATACGTCTCTTTAATGTATCCCAACATCCTTTTTTATTTCTTTCTACTTGCTTTTTTTTTTTTAATAAAATTTCCCTAGATGCTAAAATGCTATTTCTACTGAATACTCCTCAGTTACTCGTGGAATTATGAAATATTTTTCAGTTACTCATAGAATCATAGAATGACCATGATTGTAAAGGATCTTTCAGATCATTGAGTCCAACCATCAATCCAACTCTGAAAATAACCATCCCAAAACTAGTTTTCTTTTCTTTAGTAGTTCTTACTAACAGTAAGAAAACACAGTTCTTACTGTGTTTTAACTGAAGAACAGGATAGAGCAGAGCTGGGTTAGATGAGACATTAAGAAGAAGTTCTTCCCAGTGAAGGTGGTGAGACACTGGCACAGGGTGCTCTGGAGGTTCAAGGCCAGGTTGATGAGGCTTCGAGCAACTACTGCACAATGCCCCTGCTCGCTGCAGTGGGGGTGGACTAGATGACCTTTGAAGGTCTTTTCCAACTCAACAAGCTGTATTATTCTATGATAAGGGTTTTTTTCCTCATTTTTGCATGTATGATTACAACAGGTACACCTATATTTATAAATAATAAAATATATAATATTTAGAAAATATAAATTGCTTGTGCAGCCCTTAAAGCAATGGATCACCCTGAGATGTCTTAGAACTCATCAATCTCATTATTAATTATAATACAGTGAGATACGTAGCTAGATATTTCACAATCAAAAGCTGGATCTTTTGATAATACTGTGAGTGATAAAACATGAAAAGAATACTTAAAATTCCGCCCACAATTGTAGTGAAATTAGGAATTATATGATTTAATGTGCTTTAGTACCTCATAGAATCATAGAATAGTTTGGGTTGGAAAGGACCTTAAAGATCATCGAGTTCCAACCCCCCTGCCATAGGCAGGGGCACCTCCCACTAGATCAGGCTGCTCAGTGCCTTGTCCAGCCTGGTCTTGAACACCTCCAGAGAGGGGGCATCCACAACCTCTCAGGGCAACCTGTTCCAGTATTTCACCACCCTCACTGTAAAGAATTTCTTTCTTATGTCAAGTCTAAATCTACCCCCCTTTCCAATTTACATCCATTGTTTCTAGTCCTCACATCCAATATCACATTGTCTGCTGTCATGGAGTTCACTCAGGCTCTCTTTGGCTCTTTTTGAAGCCCATTGGCATCAGTTGTTGGGATGATGTGAATTAATTTGAAATTGTTTGTGTGATCTGGTGTAAATTTTCCCTTGAAATTTGTTTTCACAATCAGTTATTCATATTTTTTCATATGACATAGAGTTTTACAATGTCGAGACAACTTGGATATACAGGTTTTCTTATTTTAATGTGGTATTTAGGATATCTTAAAATATTGTAGTAGTTGTCAGTTACAAATATTTGAAAACAATTCATTTATTTTCCTGTAGGCTGGCAAACATCTGAAATAACATCACCGTCTTACCATATTGCTACTCTGGGTACTTTACTTTGTGATAGTCTTCTCCAAACTTGGACATCTTAGGGCTGATGTGTATAAAATGTTGTGTATAATGACTTAAGTAAAAACAATGGTAAATCAAAACATCTTTAGAGGGATAGAAGAAAAAAAAAATAAAAGGAAAACAAAGGATTGTGTTTTGAATCACAAGATAATTCTTACTAGTTAAATATGATTTTTTTTTGTCTTTTAAGGTAAAACTGGCCACACAGAGGTTGTGCGAGTAGTGTATCAGCCAGAAAACATCAGCTTTGAGAAACTGCTCAGGGTCTTCTGGGAGAACCATGACCCGACACAAGGTAGAGTGATGAGTGAGCCAGTATTTAATTATCTTACTAATTACAGCTGGGATAATTAGTGTTTGAGCTGCATGGAAGAGATGAACCTTGAAATCACACTGGAGCTTGAGAATATGATTGCAGACATTTATTGACAGAGAGAGAATGAGAGCAGAGAAACTCATGGTACCCCTCCTCCTTTATAGCTGTTTGTGCTGGGGAAATTCCCACAGAGGGGCACAGGAGACAATAGAAAATATTTTTTTTCCTGCTTTATGACAATTTCTCCTGCAATGCTACCTTTTGTCTTTTAAATTAAAAAGTATTTTTTCGCAGCTTTAGACCTGTTCATTTTATTTATGCCAAGGACCTTTATCCTTTGTAAAAATATTTGGGTTTTTAATATTTTAAAGTAGCAGTGAATATCTTTTGTGATTAGATGAAGGGAACAAAAAGAGATAAGAGATCGTGTGTAGAGGCACCAGCAGAGCATTTTAGCTACTTGCCTTATTGGAACCTTTGGATTTAATTTCTCTCTCTTGGAAGAGGCTTTGTGATGACATTACAACATCTGTGCAAACATAAATGAAAAACTGTGTTAAGAAAATGTTTTCCATGTTTAAATAGTTTCAATAAACATCAGCCTTCCCACCATTTCCCAGAAATATTACACGCACTAACTCATTTCAATATTTTAACAGCTATCATAATTATGCCACTTGTTACTACATCTGGGAACAAAAAAAATGCAGTTTATATCTTCTGAATGTGATACCATCCTGGGGAACAACAGCTCCAAGAAGGATCCTGGGGGCTGTTGTGGATGAATGTCTTCCAGTGTACACAATGCAAAGATAAAAATGGCTGTTGAACTCCTGCTTTAGGAGTATGAAAACTGGCTTTTTTTGTAGTAGAACCATAAAATATTGGGGATTGGAAGGGACCTCAAGAGATCATCTAGTCCAGTCCTCCTGCTGGAGCAGGAACACCCAGATCAGGTCACATAGGAACATGTCCAGGCAGAGTTTGAATGTCTCCAGAAAGGGAGACTCCACACCCTCTCCGGGCAGCCTGTGCCACTGTTCTATTACCCTTACCATGACAAAGCTTTTTCTTATATTTATGTGGAACCTCCTATGTTCCAGGTTGCACCTGTTGCCCCTTGTCCTATTATTGGAGGTCACTGAGAAAAGCCTGGCTTCATCTTCCTGACACTCATTCTTTATGTATTAATAAACATTAATGAGATCTCAGAGTGTATGCCTGTGCCATGTGGTTTGAGGTTGTAACTTTTCAGATCACAGAGCTCAACCATCAACCCAGCCTGGACAAGAACTATCACTAAACAATATCTCTACGCTCTGTGTTTGCAGGTTTCTTAAATAGTTCCAGGAATGATGCCTCAACTACTGCTTTGTGCAGCCTGGTCTAATGCTTGACAGCCCTTTCAGGGTAAAAAAATTTCCAAATATCCTATCTAACCCGTGGTGCACCTTGAGGCCATTTCCTTTTGATCACCCCTGGCTACACCAGGGAGTGTCCTACAACTAAGGGAGTTGTAGAGTGCAAGAAGGTCTCCTTTCAGCCTCCTTTTTCTCCAGGGTGAACACCCTCAGCTGCCTCAGCCACTCCTCACAAAACTTGTGCTCTAGATCCTTCACTAGCTTCCTTGCCCTTCTCTGCATCAGCTTCAGCACCTCAATTTTTGTGATGAGGGACCCAGCACTGGGAATGGGGCCTCCAGTTCAGGAAGATGATCACTTCCCTATTCCTACTCACAATGCGGTTAGTAGTAGTGTCTCCTGTTAGTGGGGCTGATGATCTAACCCTGGTAAGCCCTAACAAGTTTTAGTAGCTGGAAGCTGAAGATGGAAAAGTTTCACAGCCCTCAGTGTAATTCAACATTGGAATATTTTTTCCATCACCATCCTTTTCAGTCTGTAAGATGAGATCATTTATCATTTTAAAAGAGGTGCTTGATTTAAATCATGAGAAGAAATTCTATGTCTCTGTCAAGTGTGGTGTCTTATAGTGGGATCTGTTGATTTATGAGCCTCCCTTCTCAGCTCCTTCCTTCAGAGTTGTGTTCAGAGCAATTTTCTGAACTATCCTTGAAATACTTGCAGCTCTGCATTAAGGCCATGACCATCTCCAAATTGTGCTTCAGGGCCTCCATGGTTTGCTTGTTTGGGCTAGGAAGGAGTTTTCTCCCTGTCGTAACAGTGGTTGGCTTTAGGTAATTTTTTCGTTTATTTGTTCTCTAAATTGTCAGAGATAAGCCATCACATGTCTTTGTAGTGGGTTGGTTGTTTCGATAGGTTGGAGAATCCTATTGCTAGATAATTGGTTCATGTGTCTTGTTCACATGCTGGGATTAATCCTCATTGCAAAAGCTGGGAACCAATGGCCAGGATTATAGAATTATTCAGCTTTCAAGGCAGTAAAAGGAAGGATTTCTACTCAAATAATCTGTGGAAGTCATCTACCATGTCCATAGTCTGTGTCTCTAAAGGACTTTGGGGCTTTAGAATGACTAAAATTGATGTGCTGTACACAATTGCATGACACAGCAATTCTATAATTCTAGAATCATAGAATCTAGAATCATAGAATCTAGAATCATAGAATCTAGAATCATAGAATGGTTATGGGATCTTAAAATAATGCAGTTCTGACCCTCTGCGTTGGGCAGAGATGTCTCCCACCACATCAGGTTGCTCCAAGCCCCAGCCAGCCTGGACTTTAACACTTCCTTAAAATAAATCTTTAAGGTAGAATTGTTTCTTTGCCTTCATCTGTATCTATTCCTGACTCTGAACTTGCTAATGGGAAATGTGGTTTCATGTAAAGATACTGAAGGTGAGAATTATCTCTCTGACCTACAATATTTTTCTCCTTTGCTGGAGTTCAGCTGTGAAGCCCAGTAAATGCTATTTAGCCTACCTTATGACAGTGCAGGGCTCAGTCTGTCAAAGAGGCTTTTTTCACTAAGCAGAGAAATTAGGAAGATTTCTTATTAAGTTCAGCACATTCTTTAGATGAGTAGTGACTCAAGTCACTGGCAAATGCTAGACTTTTTGAGTATAGCATTCAGTGTCAACTATAAAAACTTTGTCCATGGCAGTGTCTTATCTTTTCTCCAGAAGTTAACTCCATTTGAGCCCTCTTACCCCCATCAGTGGTAATGAACTTGTCTAATTGTTTTAATGTCATTAGACATAGCTACATTCTATTGCAGTTAAAGACCTTTCAAATATCACTCTAGACATTACCAAATTGCTAATGATACAGAGTGGCAGTCCTATCATTCATTATTGTGTGAACATTTTAATATTCAAAAGTTCCTGCTTTCCAAATAGTTGTGCCTCTTGTCTTCAAGAAGGGTCTGACATCTCCCTGGGATTTGAATGTTCTCTGGGAGGCAGCCTGGCTCTTGTTTCATGAAGCTCTTGAGTGTGAGTATTATACAGAAGT
Source organism: Turnix velox (assembly GCA_013400935.1). NCBI lineage: Eukaryota > Metazoa > Chordata > Aves > Charadriiformes > Turnicidae > Turnix > Turnix velox. The sequence goes on along the minus strand of VZTY01027417.1, from coordinate 388,841 downwards.
CTACTGAAGAGTAGGAACCTTTGATCAAGGCAAACAGCTGATGAGTTGAAAGATAATGTCCCAGATGAAAATCTCCTAAGTCTGGGGCCCTGATAAAGTCCTCCTTGACTATTAATTTAGGCTCTATTTTATAATTCATTACATTTGGGAGACTGAAAAAGCAACAAACAAACCCCTGATTTCTGCCAAGTGACATATGGTTGTCATCTCTATTCAGCCTCTAATGCACAGAACAGCATTCCATCTCTCCTAGGAATGATGTTATCTATACGAGGACTGCTCTATATTGCTCTCTATAAATGTGTGAGGTGGTTGCCTTTTTGTCATTGACACAGAAAACAGAATGTATGTGATACTCTGAGAGTCAAGCAAAACAATCCTACAACTTTATAGATAATTTCATTTTTCTAAAGTTTATGGAGGCGATGGGCAGATTTTGTATTGCCCTATTTTTAAGACATAAGCCTGACCCTCTTCTTCAGAGGAAAGGAGTCTGAAGGGAAATCTTGCCCTCCACAACTCCCTGATAGGAGAGAGTAGAGAGGTAGGGGTTGGCCTTTTCTCCCTAGAAACAGGTAATGGGACAATGGGAAGGGCCATTGTGCCAGGAGACAGTTAGGATGGATTTTCTGAAACATTCTTATACTGAAAGAATTATCAAGGTTTGGAGCGGGCTGCCAATGGCAGTGATTGAGGCACCATCCCTGGAGGGGTTCAAGAGGCTGGCAGACATAGAGCTTAGAGATATGGTTTAGGGATGATTATTGTCAGAGTTGGCTTGATGGTTGGACTTCATCTGAAAGGTCCCTTCCAATGTGGGTCATCCTGTGGTTCTGTGGTTCAAATTGCACCGTGACAGTGGCTCTGCTGCCACCTCCATTCTGTGTGTTTAGAGAAAATGAGTCTTTCAGAGAAGTTTCCCTTTGTTGTGCCTTAGCCTTTCTCATTGCTGCTTCTTGATTTCTCTTTTGATTTTTAAACTAGAGGAAATACCGAGTCCATAGTTTTGCCCACCTCTGACAGTGGAGTAAAGGACAAAGGTAACTGTGGCCACCTCTGCTTTTGAAAATTTGCTTCTATCCTTGTAAATTCTTTAGATATGAATATGAGAAGAACCAAAGTTACTGCTGACTGATCTCATTGCTCCATTCTGCCATGAAGAAGGCCTTATCATGCCATGTTTGTACAGGAAATGTAAGCAGAGCTGATATTTTTCCAGCAGTTGAGGACCATCTGTACCACAACAAACTCATCACCTGCCAGATCCATTCTAAACGTCTCTTGGGCCATATGTCTTGCATATCTGAAATAAAGGAGAGATGTATGAGCTGTTTCTTCTCTCTGTGACCTTCCAAACAGTATCTCATTTAGCCTTAGTGCTGATACATGAATTCTCTCGATTAATATCTGTTTCTCGTTGTGCTGACCCATTTTAGTTGCAGAGGGTATATTTATTTCTCACCACTTTTGAAGGGCTATACTTTTTTTAGGCACCGCATAAGGAATCTATCATCTGTGAATAATTAAAATTAGACACTGGAAATGACATTGTATTGCTAATGAGCAGATGTGTCTACTTATACCAGTGGAAGAACAGCTGTACATATAAAAAATGCTGCAGCGACCCTAAACCAGCATTATGTATTCTGCTACAGGCCTGGAAATTCATTTAGAGATTAAAGGGAAAAAAGTAAGCTCTCCATGAAAAATGTAACCATTTAAATTTTTTTTCCTTTACATTTCTCTGACTCTCTTTCCTTTTGCAAATTTAATTCAAATGATAGTCTGAGATTAAAGCACAAAACACTTTTGTCTTGTATTTCAGATATTATTAAGAGTCTTGATATTTCCACTGTTATTACAAGATGTATAGCAAAAAAAAAAAAAGTAGAAATACAAAATCTATTGTCACCAGATGTATTAAATATATCCAAAATAGAATTACTGACCCTTCAGGGAGCTGTTCTTGTGCCAATGCTCTTCAATATTTTCATTAATGACTTGGAGGATATAGTAGAGAGGATGCTAATTAAATCTGTGGTAAAGACATTGCTAGAAGGCTCTTGGAGGAAACGAATAAAACACAAGTTCTGTGTTGATAAATTTAAAAAGCCAAGGAAATCAATATGCTGCGACTCAATAAAGATAAATGTGTATTGGTTCAGGCAGAAAGGAATATTCAGCAGTAGAAGTATGCACCAAGTTCTTTGGTTGGAGACTGTACCTTTCATAGAATCGTAGAACGCCTTGAGTTGGAAGGGACCTTCAAAGTCTGTCTAGGCCAAACCCCTTACAGTGAGCTGGGACATCCTGCACTAGATCAGGTTGCTCAGAGCCTCAGCAAGCCTGGCCTTGAATGTCTCCAGGGATGGGGCTTCCTCCACCTCTCTGAGCAACTTGTGCCAGTGTTTTGATGCTGTCATGGCGAAGAACTTCTTCCTAATGTCTCATCTAATCCTGCCCTACTCTAGTTTTAAACCATTGCCCCTTGCCTATTGCTCCCTGCCCTGGAGAACAGTCCCTCCCCAGCTTTCCTGCAGCCCCCTTTAGGCAACGGAAGGCTGCTACGAAGTCTCACCTCAGCCTTCCCTTCTCTCAGCTGAACAGTCACAACTCTATTGGAATTTCCTTGTAGCTGAGGTGCTTCAGCCCCTGGAACATCTTTGTGGTCCCCTCTGGACCTTCTCTAAGAGGTCCATGTCCTTGTGCTGAGGGCTCCAGAGTTGGACACAGCAGCTCCAAGTGGGGTCTCACCAGAACAGAATCACATCTCTTGATCTGCTGGCTACAGTTCTTCTGATGCAGCCCAGGATATGATTGGCCGTCTGGACTCCAAGTTTCAGATTCTTCTAATTTGTACTCTCCCAGTGGTGGAGCGCAGTTGGCTGATGTATAAATATTGCACCAACAACTGGTTTAGGGATCCCTTGCCCGTATTTGTGCTGTAAATACCTGAGTTCTGTGCTGTCTGCAAAGTAGTGAACAGCCTTTGCCAGTGGTGCTGACATGCATTTTATTTTGAGAATGCAATCTCATTTCTTTCATGGATTGAGAGGCCTAATGTTATGTCGTTCCCATTCTTTGTCCTTTCTCTAGAACTCAATATGCATTAAAAATAAATGTGTATTATTAGACTGTTCTGCATCCCCAGGAATTTCAGCTGTCATGAGATAATTTGCATATTAGAGTCTTTTTACCAATATAAATTTGAATAGACTTTTTCTGACCTATATTTCCAGTTTAGGAGATGCTGCTTTTCCACATCACAGTGGGAAGCTGAGATTTTACTCTGCATCTTTTTTAATGAAGGGAATTATTAGCCAGCACAGTGGTTGCTGAGGCAGCTGAATTGTTTGCATTATGAAGTGAGAGTGTTGCTGAATCAATTCTGGCTCAAGGGCAGAAGTCCTCCTGGGCTCTGATTTCTTCTTATTCCTAAACTAGTTTTAGCTTATGTATCGTATATGTGAAAATGGTGCATTAACCAGTTCTCTGGAACTACTAGAAATTAACTTTATATTTCAGTACTGCTACAGTCAGTAATAAAATCACAGAAACAGAATCACAGAATGCTTTGAGTTCAAAGAGACCTCAAAGATGGTATGGTTCCAATCCTCTTCCCTGGCAGGACACCAACCACTAGACCAGGTTGCTCAAAGCAAAATCCAACCTGGCCTTGAAGCCCTCCACGGATGGGGCAAACAGATTCTCTATGTGACCCGGGCAAGGGACTCACCACCCTCAGAACACAGCATTTTTTTGTAATATCTGATCCAAATCCCCTCTTTTTCAGTTAGGAGCCATTCCCTCTTATGCTATTTCTACACACCCCTAAAAACATCAGCGTCTTTCTTGTAGGACCCTTCAGGTACTCGTATGACACTAGAAGGTCTCCCTGCAGCCTTCTCTTCTACAGGCTGAAAAACCCCAACTCTCTCAGCCTGTCCTCATAGCAGGAGGGCTCCAGTCCATGCAACATCCTCATGGCCTCCTCTGGTCCTGCTCCAACTGTTCATTGTCACTCCTGTGCTGATGATCCAGGGCTGGACACAGCATCCACGTGGAGTCACAGTGATGCTTGGAGATGAGGGTAACCATAGCATCAGTATTTTGTGGCAGTGAAGATGGCACTGTGACTCCTACAGGGCCATGAGGATGATCAGATCAAGGGGCTGGAGCACCTCTCCTATGGGCTGATAGTTGGGGATGTTCATCCTGGGAAAACGAAGGCTTTGGGGTGACCTCATAGCAGCCAACCAGTACCTGAAGGGGCCTACAAGAAAGCTGGGGAGGGACTCATTGTCTGAGCAAGTAGTGATAGGACAAGGGACAATGGTTTTAAACTAGAGCAGGGCAGGTTTAGATTAGATGTTAGAAAGAAGATGACCTTTGAAAGTCCCTTCCAACTCTGTGATTCTGTGGTTCTGTGATACACTATGGGAAATCTGAACTCACTATTGACCTGAAGTAAGGGTAGACTAGACAAGATATAAAGAAGATATTTTTCACACTGAGGCTGGTGAAATCCTGGCCTAGGTTGACCAGAGCAGTAGTAGTTGCCCCGTTCCTGGAAACAGTCCAGGTTAGGTTGGATGGCACTCTAAGCAATCTGATGTGCTGGAAGATGTCACTGCCCATTGCTGGGGATTAGAATAGATGCCATTTAATGTCCAGATTATTCTATGATGATATCATTTCTTTTGTTCATAATGCCTGTATCTGCTAAGAACAAATTTGGAAAATGTTTTTATTCTATTACAGTCTTTTTCAAGGTAATTTCTGGGCTGTTTCGTAGTTATAGCAAATCTGTACTTGTAACTGAGGAAAGGAAGAGGAAAGGGATCATAAAATCATCCCTTTTTGGAAGGGACCTTTCAGATCACTGAGTCCAACCATCAAGTGAGAGGAAGGGCATCTTCATTTTAATTCAGGCTTGCTGGTTTGTAGCTTCTGAAGCAAAATCTATCCTTCTCAATGCTTAGCAGTAGCTTCAGTAGCTTTAAAATATCTATGAACTTGGTAGATGTGTGGTGTGACTAGCAGCATCTAGAGTTTTCTGGATGTTTATGAAATTAGAAAAGAGCAAACTTAGAAGGTCTTTTTTGGATAAATTTTTGATGGGTTCATATTTTATATGAGGAAAGCAATAGACAAAGTCAAAACAAAGTAATACCAAATGATCTTTTCTTCATATAACTGACTGTACTGTACTTGGGTCTAGAAATTGGAGGCATTGAAGCATGGCATCATTAATCATAGTTTATGGTGATTATTAGTAGGCTTTTAATCTTTGTTTTCATGTATAATTTGGTGCAAGAGGTCAAAGCCAACTCTATTCTAAACATTTTCAATAAATGACTGTTTTTCTCTGCCTACAATTTTCTCTCGCATATTTATAAGAGCCTACTCGCCTGTGTTTTGAGAGCGCAGTGTCCCATGAGTTTATCTGCTGATAAAAGCAAATGACAACAGTGTTATTTTTATTATCACTAATTATTTTTATTACTATTACAGTAACATCTGGTGAATCATTGTAGGTTTAGATTCATAGGGCTAACACAAGCCTAAGTTTAGGCAAGACATTAGTGTGCAACAGAAGAAAACAATAGGAAATATCTGTGATTCCTCAGCTGAGCTATATCTGAACTGCTGTACTTAGTTATATTTTATCACATAGAATCATAGAATTATAGAATGTGTTGGGTTGGAAATGGCCTTCAAAGTTCATTTATTCAACCCCCCCTTACAAAAAAGCTTACAAAAAGCTGGACAACTGCTGATTAAGAAGGACATGAGGCAGTTGGGGAGTATCCAGGGGAGATGATGAATATTATTTGGGGGCTGGAGCCCCTATGCTGTGAGAATAAGCTGAGAAAGTAGGGGCTGTTGAGCCTGAAGAAGGCTCCAGGGAGACCTTCTCTCTGCCTCCCAGTATGTGAAGGGGCCTACAAGAAAGACTGGGTAGGAGCTCTTTGCAGGCACATGGAGCAATAGGATGAGAGGCTATGATTTGAAACGAGAGCAGAGCGGGTTTAGATTAGACATTGGGAAGTTCTTCCCTGAGAGGATGCTGAGGCTCTGGAGCAGGTTTTCCAGAGAAGTGGTGGAGGCCCCATCCCTGGAGACATTCAGGGCCAGGCTTGATGAGGCTCTGAGCATGATCTGGTACAAGAAGTCACTGCTTAGTACAGGAAGGTTGGACTAGATGTCCCTTGAAGGTCCCTTCCGACTCACTGATTCTGTGATTCAAAGCTGGAATTTATAGGAAAAGCCTGTATTTACTGTCTTGAACCCAAAACAAATGGGAAAGACAATTGAAAGCTTTGTAAACCTTTTGGTTGACTGAGAGCATAAAAGTTTTCTTTAATTTGTGCAATCTCATTAACATGTTGTAGTCTTTTGAAGAAATACTTTTTCATTACGCCTTTCTGCACTCTGATGCCTTGAAAATCATCAAGAACTCACAATCCACAGCGCTGTAACTAACTTCTTTTCTATTAACATTTTTCTCCTTTAATCATTTGCTATAAAGAGTTTTACTTTCCCTGGGCAACTTTTAAGCTGTATGGATGTAATCATTACAGTGAGTGATGACATCAAGCTGGGGTGACATGGTGCAATTGATTTTTACTAAATAGTTATATGATGAGCTGGAAGAAGGAGTTTTATTAGTTTTTACTCAGCCAGGATTGATCGGGGGAAAGAAAATTACCAATCGCTGTATCAGGTTTCTGCGAGTATAAGAAAATAAGTGACAGCTTCGGAGAAGTCTATAAATCACTGAATAAAAAAATATGATAGAAATAAGAACTAGGCACTGCCCTTTAAAATTTCACTGTGTGGCACAGAAGAGTCTAAAGCACCGTAGTCATTTATCTCCATTATGCTTGGGATCCTCTGGGAGCAGAGAGGTTGATGAATGATGCCGTTACATTTTTTTTATTATTTTTAAATAGAGAGAAGATAAGGAATGGAATATAAGTATTACTTTGAAGTCATTAGAGGGTTGAGTCTTCAAAAGAAAATCCCTGATTTAGCCAATTAAATAAATAACATGTATTTTTCCTTTAACCTTCTGGGGGTAAAATATTCAAAAAACACTGCTTTGCGACAGTTCTGCTTGTTTACAATTAATTTTCCATTTCTAAAGATTAAAAAGAAAGCATAGTAATGAGAAAGATGAGTTTTTATTAATGCTGTGGGCATTCCTATTTCTTGTTGACCTCAGAGAAATCAGAGTTAGGTGGGACAGACAATGACTTATCTAAAGAGCATCTCAACAGAAGTTCAAATTGCAGTGATGTGACTGGTTGAAATGGGCAAGTCTTTGCTGCAGCCAAGAAGACCCTGTAGTTTGTACACCATGGAGAGACTGAAGGAAAAACCACTGGCCAACTGAAGAGCTACAGGGATATTTCATATATTCTAATCATTCAAATCAAAGGAGAGCTGGTAGTCTGTGAAAATCTACCTTTGGTGCTGTGTCCAGTTTTGGGCTCCTCACCACAAAATAGACACTGAGATGCTGGAGTAGGTGCAGAGAAGGGCAATGGAGCTGGTGAGACATGTGGAGCACAAGCCATGTGGGCAGTGTCTGAGGGAGTTGGGGGTGTTCAATCTGGAGAAAAGGAGACTGAGGGGAGACCTCCATTTCTCCAGCTCCCTGAAAGGAGAGTGTAGCCTGTTGGTTTGTTCTCTTCTCTGTAAGAACAGGCAAAAGGACAAGAGGAAACATTTCTTTGATGAGGTATTGTAGGNTAAAGCATTGGAACAGGCTGCCCAGTGATTTAAGAGAACTTAGAGATATGGCTTATTAATGGTTCATGTCAGAGTTGGGTTGGTGATTGGACTTGATGATTGGAAAGATCCCATCCAACCTGAGTATCTACTAGTAAATACTAGTAGAAATTCTACTAGTAAATACTATTTTGATGCCAAGGCTTTTCTACCCAGGTGCATCAAAAAATATCAAAATGTTGGTAAGAGGACTTAGTAGAGCCATTTCATTGACTTTTACCTACATTTAGGCAGATTATATTTTTTCCAGTGGCGGTGTGTACTGCAGGAGAGTCTCAGAATCTAGGAGCCGTCACAGCACCCTGTCCTTTCCATCTTCTGCCCTGTGGTCACAAATTTCTGCTTCATATAAGTCAGAGCAAGTGCTCAGCTCTTTAGGGCATTTTTGATTAATTAGTATTCTGCTCTCTGTTGGCATGATGAGGAAATTTTAACTTCTCTAAAGTGGACCAGGCTGAGAACCACCACTGAAGTGACATTCCAAAATATGATCCATATCCAAAATCTAAACACATGTAGAGCTCCAGATGTCCTCATCCTCAGTGGTTCCCTGCAGACCAGAGCCTATGAGTACCGGCGAGTACTCACATAAGCACAGTGCTTTGGGCTTATAGTCTTTGGCATCGTGTAGCCCTATATAGAACTACTTATTTTTATTTCTTGACAAAGATGTGCAAATTCTGTGCTTTTCAGTCAGTTCTAAAATCTATCTAAACATTTCTTTGATGAGGGATTGTAGAACTATTCTCAGTATAGCATCATATTTTCTTTGCAGTATTAGCAGCAAGTGGCAGCCTTTTGAGCCCAGGGTATATCTGATCAGCAAGGTAGGCATTTGCCTCTCTGCCAGTTTCTGTTTTGCACTGTCACAATAGAAAAGCACAGCCAGATGAAATGGGTGATCATTCAAGCCCTAATCTGACCCAACAGAGTTCTGTTGTCAGAATTCAGGATTCAGCTCTGCTCTGAACCGTCTGTAAGAAGGTACAAATCAGGTAAATCACCTGGACTTTGACTTTCTTCACATCATGGCGGAGACATGAACAGCTCTTGGAAGTATGACTGGTTGTTATAGTTAAATCTAATCTAGTTAAAGATTTCCCTGCTCACTGCAGGAGGTTTAGCCTGGATGTCTGCTGAAAGTCCTTTCCACCTCAAGACATTGTTGACTGTAGAATCTTAATAGCAGTGAGTCCTCTATGTGTTTTCTTTGTGACAAAGTCAACCAGATCTGATGCTACCTGTAAGATGATATTCTGCTTTAAGGCCTCTGGAAGCTTTTCTTCAAGCAATATGCTGAAGAGAAATAGGCTTAAGATCACACAAGATGTATGTGCTGGTCATTATAGCTGCAGAGAAGGCTTCTTCTGTGTTGTTACACTCTTTCATTGCAAACTTTCTAAAAAAGTAGAAGTTTTTTCTTCCTGCCAGAGACCTCATTCTTCATTGTTAATATATTTTGTTCACATCTTCAGGAGGCAACCTGCTTATCATCTCAGCCTAGACTGACAAGAAGCTTCATGCCCTACTTAAGATTTCACCACATATTATATCCTTGAGGAAAAAACTTATCTAATGGATCTACCCCAAATTCTGTCCTGAAATTGGTGGATTTTGTACAGATGGGGACTTTAAGACATCTTACAGTAGAACAGTTATAAACAGTCAGCATTCCCCTGACTAGAAGTTCCAACTGCTCTGAAGATGTCCAGCTGGTGTTCTGCAGGAATTATTCCTTATAATCACAGATTTTCCCAGGTTGGAAGGGGCCTCTTAAATCATTGAGTCCAGCCATCAACTCATCTCTGTGAAGTACCATCCCTAAACCATATCTCTAAGCTCTGTGTCTGCCCGTTGCTTAAATCCCTCCAGGAATCCCTCAGTCGCTGTTCCAATGCTTGATAGCACTTTCAGTGGAAAAACTATTCCTAATATCCATTCTAAACCCTCCCTCACATAACTTGAGGCTGTGTTCTCTGGCCCTATCACCTACTGCTTCTTCAGAGCTTCTGGATGTTTTATTGGTGCAAACCAACCCTTGAGTGCTTGGAGAGGCTGCTGTTGTCTCCCTGTCTGACCTCCTCCTTGGCTTTAATTCTATAATTTCATCACTGATGTTGTACAGTTCTTTGAACTTTGGTATATCTTTGGACAAAACATACAGCTTTTGGTACATTATTCCACTGAGAAATGCACTTACCTGAATTCCATCTGGATTTTGTACACTTTGGTTTTCTGTTGCTCTGCCTAGTTAAGCAGTATTGCAAGACTAGAGAGCCTTAATTCTGAGATTATTTCTTTAGATATATGTATTTAAATCAGAGTCAGTTCTCAGCCATCTCTTCAATAAATGAATTAAGCTGACCACTCCCCTATTACTGTGCAATGGTAGCACATGAGTATGCTAAATAACCTTGTTTGTCTCTTCATGCTCAACTCATACTCTTGAAACACATGCTAGAAACCAGCATACTGTACGGTGATCCTCAATTTATAGATAATTTTGTAATCTACTCCCTAGTTGGCTGTTAAGCAATTTGTTGAGCAATAAATAGATTTGTAGAATGCTAATACTTAAGTTCCGGCATCAAGTAGCATTAACATGTCTTGGCAAAACTACTGCTTTCTGGCCTGCATTCATTTTATGCTGAACTATTCCATAACATTGGCTTTATGAGAGCTCTCTGCCACCCTGAAATAACTTGCAAAGAAATGAGCAAAATACTCTCTGCCTTGCAGACCGCATGATTAAATGTTGATGGAGAATGTGTAGAATCATAGAATTGCCTTGGTTGTAGGGGACCTTTCAGACTGTTGAATCCAACAATCAACTCAACTCTGACAAGAACTTTCACCAGATCATATTTCTCAGCGATGTACTTCTTGTTCTTATGTGTAATAATGTTATATTTTAGCAGATAAAAACCACCCCAAATCATCAGAAAACTCCATAACATTTTTTTGTCGCATTTGTTCACCTATACTGTTGGTCACCAAATGGACTTGTTGTTGAGATGCACCTTTGAAGCCACTTCTGCATCATAAAACTTTCATTTGATTATTGTTCTACCTTTCAAATGTATTTTCCATTGTCTTGGGAAGTACAAGATGGATGAAGGTGATCACTGAGCAGCCTGATCTGGTAGGGTGTCCCTGCCTATGGCACAGGGGTTGGAACGTGATGATCTTTAAGGTCCCTTCCAACCCGAACTATTCTATGATTCTATGTTTTCTCTGAGTGCTGAAACGAGTTTGTAGCAAGGAGGGAATCAGGCTCTTCTCCTGAGTAACAGACAATAGGACAAGAGGGAATGGTCTCAAATTCCTGAACCTCAGGGGAGGCTTAGGATAGATATTAAGGACAATTTTTATACTGAAGGTGTTATTCAAGTATTGGAAGAGGCTGCCCAGGGTAGTGATTGAGGCACCATCCCTGGAAGGATTTAAGAGACAAGCAGACATAGGGCTTAGAGATATGTTTTAGGAATGGTTCTTGTCAGGGTTGAGTCGATGGTTGGACTCCATGAACTGAAAGGTGCCTTCCAATCTTGGCTATTCTGTGATTCCTAAAAATACCTACTGAGTATGCACAGAAAGGAGACTATGCTAATCCAGGTATATGGAATGTCTTCAGCTTTAGTCAGTTGAGTTTATGTCTCTGGCCAATTGTAGTGGGAGAATGTTCTTCATGATGTGCTGTGTTCTCTCTCTCACCAGGAATGCGACAAGGTAATGACTTTGGCACACAGTATCGCTCAGCCATCTATACTTTTTCTCAGGAACAGATGGAAGCTGCCTTGAGATCCAAGGAAGAGTATCAAAAGGTAATGCTGAGTAAAGGTTAAAAAAGACACCTGTTAGTACTGAACCACTTCTTGTGCTGTGCTTTATCTCTATGTTGCTATTGCAACTCCTCATTCCAGTAATGAACTTGCATCCTATCAGCTTTAAGTTCCAATTTTGTGAAATGTCCTGTATTTTTTAATGTCATTTCATAACTATATAGGAAGAAAAATAGTTACCTGTGCAGAGAACCTCTTCTAGAGGTTTTTTGATGCATGTACACCACAGCAAAAGTGTGTAATCTTAAAGTTCTTCAGATGTATCTCAACTCCTTCCTCTGATGGATGTTGCAAAAATCTCAGACCAGAGAGTTCTTTGCCACAGTGGGAAAGCTCTGACCAATATTTGAGCTGGGCAACTTGGGGTCTCCCACCTACTGCTTATAAGATGCTTCTCTCAAGTCATTCCTTAAATGTCTTTGATGAAATGTGACAGCCTAGTACTTAGGGAGACTGTTTTGACACTAGGATTTCTGTGAGAGATGATCAACCATTTACCTTTCTACAAACTGCCCTATTTTTCAGGGAAGATGGATCCTGTCTCTCTTCCTTGCCATTATTTAACTGTTTAACTCATGGCAGAGGGATTAGCATCCTGCAGCATTGACGAGTTGTCATTGCTGTCTGATCTGCTGGGTGGTGTTGTCAATGCAAGGTCCAGGGCAGAGGTAGATAAATTCATGTAACATCTGTGGAATAAACTACACATCTATGCCATCAGGGCAATTAACTATTAGGTAGCACCAAAAGAATATAATTTTTCATGTATTTTCTCATACTGTGGCTTCACTGAAGGGTTCTGTTGAAGAACCAGGATTTTAGATGAATATCTAACAGCATGTATTTTGAAGAGTGTATGTATGAAGAGGCCTGTACCATGGTCCAAAAAGGAGGTACATGTGATGAAATCTTGTGTGTCATTTTGTTCTTTTCTAAATGGATCTTTGACCTGTAGGCTGAGCTACGGCTGGTTTGTGAATGCAGTGGGTGTCATTTTAGAATCACAGAATTAGAAATTTGGAAATCATCTTCAAAGGCCATCTAAGACCACCTCTCTGGCCAGCCTGTGCCAGTGTATCGCCACTCTCACTAGGAAGAATTTCGTCATGAAGGTGATGAGAGTTGCTCAGAGAGGTGGTGGAGGCTCCATCCCTGGAGACATTCAAGGCCAGGCTTGATGAGGCTCTGAGCAACCTGATTAGAGCGAAATGTCCCTGCTCACTGCATGGGAGTTGAACTCAATGGCCTTTAATGATCCCTTCTAACTCAACACATTCTGTGAACCTAGGAGATTCATTACAAAAGCACATTTCTGCTCCAAACAGAAGCACTAGTGTAGACAACACCTTTAGGCAGGGCTATGCTTGAGTGGGGAAATGCTGTCATTAAGGGCACCATGCCCCATCTCCTCCCAGTTTTAGTGAGAATCACAGTGTGCCTTGAATCTGAGTATCCTGCAGGGTTAGATCTATTTTAAGTTGTGAGACTTGTTGCTGATTCATGCAGCTGTTTTAACAGCTGAGAAATGGCGATACAGTGATGAATATGCATCGAGCCCCATGTCTTTCTCTGTTGATGAAGCCGAATGCATACAGTCAGAGTCAGCGAGTGGTAATATATAACACAATAGTGCTGCCAGTAAATTGTAACACAATGGAAGTATAATCAGAAAAACATCAAATGAGGGCCAGGGCTTGGTGAAAGGACTGCAAATGAGCTGTTCCATCAGTTTTGCCTGAAGCTGTAGTTTTTTTAATACAGTTGAACCTGAGGTTACTCAATTTCCAAGACAGTTGCTCAGCTGGATTTGGTTTTCAAATGAATTATATGGGCACTGATCCAAATAGTGAAATCAGGGTGGGAAGAAGTTTGTATTTATTTTTTCTCTGAATTAGAAGCTTGCATTTGTTTTGTCAAGCACTGACACTGGGTTTTCATGTTCCACAAATATACTGAGAGCCTCCCTCCCATGTTTGTCTTATACTAAAGCAGCATCCCCAAGATGCCAACATTGCTGTGTCCTCGTGTGGACAACACCAATGATAGACATTGTCCCCAGAAAGCAAAATGCAACTCTATTACTGTGTTACAAAAGTGAGTGTCTGGCAGGGGAAGATCCTTCCAGAAGGCAACTAAAAGGCCTCTCAGTGAATAATTATGGATTAATTAGCCCTTGAGTTGGTGGGTGGTGTGAGCAGGTAATAAGCTACTGATTTGTTACCATGAAAAGGAAGTTGTTGGGGAGATCTGTCATTTGCTCTTGTAGTTGTAATCTGGAGACAGTAATAAGGGCTCAAAGAGACAGGAGTGTACTAATATTGAGATTTGATGAAGACATTACATATGTGGCTTTTCATAATAGAATCACAGAATCCTAGAATGATTTAAGTGGAAGGGACCTTAAAAAGTCATCTATTCTAATGCCCCCAGCAGTGAGCAGAGATGTCTTGCACTAGATCAGATTGTTCAGAGCCTCATCAGGACTGGCCTTGAATGTCACCAAGGAGAGGATCTCCACCACCTCACTTGGCAACCTGTTCCAGTGTCTCACCAACCTCAGGGGGAGGAACTTCTTCCTAAGGTCTCATCTATCCCTACCCTGCTCTAATTTAAAACCACTGCCTCTCATCCTATTGCTCCATGTCCTTGCAGACAGTCCCTCTCTGCTTTCTTTAGGCCCTGGTAGGCTATGAGGCCTCCCTGAAGCCCTCAGCCTCCAGGCTGAACAGCCTCAACTGTCTCAACCTGTCCTTGTAAGAAAGAATCATAGAAGAGTGATATAAAATGTTGTTGGGACAAATAAATAAACCCTTCCGCTGCAAAACAAAAATCTTTACATCTTGAATCATTGGGGAGAGATTCAAAGCTGGTGTTTTCTGTCCAATGCAGTAGGCTTTGGGGCAGCAGTCTGCAAGGATTGTGTTCATGGAGGCCAGAGGAAAGGCTTTTAACAGACCTACAGGACTGACAGCTCTGCTTTTTTAATTGCATGAAGAAAACCCTCCTGAATTCACATCATTCAGCTGTGTTTTTATGTCACATGCTGTGTGAGTTTAGAACGTACTTTGTCCGGGAGACAGGTTTTCACATGTTTTTTAGCTGTGAAAAGTTAAATAGCTCTTTTAAAAGTAAGTTGTTGTTATTAAAGCAATACAATGGAGTTGATAAAAAAATAACACCTGCTTACTCCTCTTCAAATTATGTCTATTGCAGAGCTTTACGTAGCAAATTATCTTTGCTTCACTCTGATGTGAATAGCAGCTACTTGATTCCTGATTGAGGGTGGTAGCTCTTATGAAAATAAGCAAACCTGATCTGATAAGCTAAGCCATTATTTATTTTGTAATCACTCATCACTACAGAGATACCCTTTTATGTTCATCCCCCTCTGAGAAGGCTGCATTCAGCTGCTGTGGTGTGTGTGGACTGTGTGTGTGAACAGTTACTAACTCTATTCATAACTCTTTCAAATTGTAAAACATTTTACTTCTTTTTCACACCAAGAAAATTTGGTCATCTTGCAGCAGAAAGATTGCTCAAAACTAATACAGATTTTTGGCTGCATTTCTTGATGACAGTGGCAACAAGATCACAGAATTTCTTATAGAATCCAAGAATCATAGAATTGCTCAGGTTAGAAGGGATCTTTCACAGAGGATGGTGTCCAGCCATCAACCCAGCTCTGACAAGAACCAGTCCTAAATCGCACCTCTCAGCTTTATCCCTGCCCATCTCTTAAATCCCTTCAGGGACAGAGCCCCATCACTGCCCTGGGCAGCCTCTTCCAGTGCTTGATAACCCTTTCAGTCTAAAAACTTTTCTTAATATCCACCCTAAACCTCCACTAATGTAGCATGAGGTCATTTCCTCTTGTCTCATGGCCTGTTCCTTGACAGGAGAGACTGACCTCCCCCTTGGTACATCCTCCTTTCAGGAGCAAGAAGGTCTCCCGTCAGCCTCCTTTTCAGCAGGCCAGACAATCCCAGCTCCCTCAAAGATAAAACCTTAATGGAATGAACTTAGGATACAGGATCAAGATTTCTCAGTGAAAATGTGTGTGTTGGATGACTTGTTCTATTGTCAACACTGATGTAAACCCACTAGTGCTTTCGTTGTTGAATTTCTGTTGAAATGCATCTATAGGATGCATTTATAAAGGTTTATGGTTCTCTGGAGTGTCTATTTTTTTAATCAGTACTATGCAAGGCAAGATTTTTTTTAAGCATTTGATTCTGCACATGTGCTGTTCATTTGATCAAAGGCCATGCACTTCTCTTAGCCCCTCTGACTGCTGCAAATGTAGCTAATCATGTATTTGAAGTTAGGATGCTGAGCAACATTATGAAACTGTATTTTCTATTTCACAATCACTTTTTCATCTGGGAGGTCATGAAGTTCAGCAAAGAAGTCATTTGCTTTATTCTGCTGTGAATGTGAAGCCATTGCTTCAAGCTAACACTTATATTGGACATAAAAACTTTTATTAGAAATTGCCCTCATGTAAATATGAAATAGATTTGACACCAAGAATGATTTGGAAAGGAAACATCTACTGGTTTCTGTTGCTTGCTTTGCTGTCAGTAATATAAAACCATCCTTAATTTGTATAGGCATCAAGTTTTCATGTACTTGGGCAGATGAATTCTCAGTCTTCGGGGCAGATCTCCATGCTGATCAAGAAGATGAATCATAGAATGACAGAATCATAGATCATGTTGAGTTGAAAGAGACCATCACTGAGCAGGGTCATCTTGCTCTAGATCAGGTTACTAAGAGACTCGTCAGTCCTGACCTTGAATGTCTCCAGGGATAGGGCCTCCACCACATCTCATGAAGATTAAGATTAAAAGAGCTAAATTAACTTGCCTACAAGAGTCTAGTGCTATTTGAGGTGTCCTACCCTATCTGACCTTGCCTCCAGCTGCCTCTTCATCTGGGCACAGATCTCCTGCGGGTTCTGGGTAGGGCAATATGGAGGTGATGCTCACACATTAAACTAAATACCTTTACATCAGCCTTTAAGTGTGTTTCCTCATAGTTCAGTGGCATCAAGGATCCTTCTGAAGAGCTTCTGTCTCAGGCTTTTGAGTGTCTTGGTCTTGATTATGCATCTGTTACAGCACTCTTAAAGGTTTCGCAAGCACATTAAATGTCAGTAGCATAAATTTGCTAATGACATTAATAATGATGGTTTGAGTGTAGCTTAGACCTGGAGCTTAGTTTAACTAACTAATTATGGAGAAGACATGATAAGATATTGTAGAAGAAGCTCAAGGCATGAAAAAGATTATTATGATTAGTGGTTGGGGTTCTGTGTCAGGTGTTTTTGGGCTAAATGTAGCTCTTAAAACTGTCTTAAGCAAAATATCCCATGAAATGAAAATGGAGAAATCATCTGGAGATTATTATATCTGGAGATGATTTCTCATGCTCAGTCTTGAGATGTACTGACAATGTTGTCTGACCTTTGGATTCATCCACGTCCAAGTGAAAGATAAGAAGTGAAAGATAACAAGGTGGGACAAGATGAATTTTAAAGTCCTTTACATCCCAAACTGTTTTATAAGGCTTGTAGTGGGACTCTGCATTGATCTGGAGAGGTAAAGAAGGACTGGCCTGTATAAATTCTATATAAATAAAAAAATGTAAAAAGCATAATTTAAAAAAAAAAAAATTACACAAGCATTTTAATGACCTCCTGTTTTCCAAATATTTTATCTTTAGTACAGAGCTGTGAGATCCAAGGAACACTATTCAGACCTCAAGTTTTGTCAGTGACAAATGTGAATCTGAGACAAAATGAATTTAATTAAGAATTCTAGTTAAGTTCTCATTAAACATTTTTCTACTGTTTATCCAACTCAAATACATAAAGCAAAAAAAAAAATCTAAAATGGGGCTTTTTGTGTCAGATATGAGAACATAATGGCATTTGATGAAGTTCTCAGAAATACATAAAGCACATATAAAGACAACAAGACAACAGATACTCAACATCTGTAAAATACACTGCTTGGGTATCTAAGTATGGGCATAGGAGTGACTGCCAAAGTACTACAGTCCAAATGATTCAATAACCTTGACATGTATAATATATGGTTAAACATATTGCTTAAGATATGGTTTAAGGATGGTTCTTGTCAGAGTTGGGTTGATGGTTAGACTTGGTGATCCAAAAGGTCCCATCCAACCCAGGCCATTCTATGATTCAGTGTAGTACATCAGGTCAGGACAATAGTCTTACCCTAATGAGGCTGCATTTTAACCAGTGTTAATGTTTGCATACATACCTTTCAAGTTTTCTTCTCAGGACTAAATACAGACCAGCTACACAGCTGCAAATCCAAAACACCATCAGATTCAATGGAATTCATTTGGATTTCCAGTAATGTAATTGAGATAAAAATCTGGCCCCAGGAATTTCTTAAATTTTACCCCATTTTCCCTCTAGTGAATTGCTGGAGAAACATGTATTCTTTTCTCATTGAAGGATGCCACTCTGTCAAATTTAGCTTTTGGATTTTGGGGAAACAAGTCAGTACTTTCCGGAAAGAAAAATTAGAGCATGTTTTAGCAAGCAACATGGTAATGTCTGTTTTGATCTTGTAATCTTGCAATCTTTTTGCATCAAGAACATCTTTTTATTGACTCCAATGGATTGCTCATAAACAGATACAGGATGTGTGCTGGTTTCAGTAAGAGCTGAATTGCAGGTGGAGTTCAGGTTAGACTTTATGGTTGATGGGTAACACCATCACTATATTATCAGACCTGTGATAATGCTTTGTAGGATTGCAGATACTGAAACAAATCTGCCTGGGAAAAGCCAGGACATTCCTTTGTGTTGATGCATTCCCAAGAAAGCATAGAGTTACATAGATTATAATGCCAGTATTTTCCCAGTCTTGTATTGTTGAACTTGAGCCTGCATATGTATGTACACAAGCATGTAGGAACACATAGAGATACTTGGTTAAGAGCTGCAGAATGGTTTGGATTGGAAGGGGCCTCAAAGATCACCTAGTTCCACCCCCTTGACATGGACAGGAACATCTCCCACCAGACCAGGTTGCTCCAAGCCTGCTCTGCTGTAGTTGCCCATTGTCCTATTGCTTCATGCCCTTGCAAACAGTCCCTCCCCAGCTTTCTTGTGGGCCCCTTCAGGTTCTGGTAAGCCAGTGTAAGGTCTCCCCAGAGCCTTCTCTTCTCCATGCTGAACCCCTCCAACTCTGAGCCGCCCCTCACAGCAGAGGGGCTCCAGCCCTTGCAGCATCTCCAGGGCCTCCTCTGTCCCCACTCCAACAGCTCCGTGTCTCTCCTGTGCTGAGGCCCTGGAGCTGGAGACAGCCCTGCAGGGAGGTCTCTCCAGAGATTAGCAGAGGGGCAGAATCCCCCCCTCCCCTGCTGCCTGTGCTGTAGGGATGCAGTCCCCAGGAGCAGGGGGCTTTCTGGACTGCCTGCATGCTGACAGCTTATGTTGAGCTGCTCATTTACCAACAGCCACAGGCCCTTCTCCTCAGGTTTCTTCAACATACATTCTCAGCCCAGCCTGGATTTGTGCTTGGGATTGCTCTGACAATCATGCAGGACCTTGCACTTGGCACGGTTGAACTTCATGAATGCCTTCATTATGGCTTTGCTGACTCACTTCAAAGTACCTTTGTGTGTAAAAGAGTTTTTCTTCTACTAACACCTTAAATGCAGTTTCTTTAAAAATTGAGAGAGACGTGTTTAACTGAGTCACCTAAAAATAACCAAAGCAGAGGAGAAAGGAGCAGCCAGAATGGAAATACATTAACCTCAATAAGCCACGGGAAGCTGGTTGCCTGGGGAAAGGTCAGGTCCAAAAATTACAGAGCAAAATGTCCTGGAGGCTGGGAGCACTGCATCACTGGAGATGATTTCTCAGTCTTTGAGGACAGTTTCTGTAATGGCCCAGGAGAGCGCACACCTACTTGGCAGCAGGAGGTACTGTAGGATACTTCAGGCAGCAGGAAGATGGAATATATTTTCTTCATCTTGATTTCTTGGGTAGCCAGATTGACTTTTAAATCCTGTGACTAAATGACATCCGGTAAAGGTCAATTTGAAAAAATACAAGTCAGTAAAGATAAAAATAAGATTTTTCCAAAATGCAGGCCTGAGGAAGAAAGCAGAAATTTGAAGACTGGGGAAAATGTGGACCTAGGAAGAAAGAGATTTGGGATAAGGTCAAATGATAGTAAGTTCTGGAAGGTGTAAGAAGCAGGAAACAATGTGCAGAGGGCAGACTCCACAAATCAAGGTTGAAATAAACTTACTGTGGGCAAAAGAAGAAAGGTAAAAGAACTGATGTTTCTATGGCAGCTCAGTTCTAGAAACATAGAACTCAACATGTGTTGAGTTGGAAGGGACCTCAAAAAGCCATCTAGTCCATCTAGTGCAGTAAGCACTAGAGCTGTAAGGTGGGCTTTGCTTGGCCTTTCTTGCCAGCACTATGTCGTGTGAATGCAGATGTCTATCTAATTGGTACCTCAGCTCATGTATGCCCTGGAGTATAAGATGACAAAACTACGAGCTACAGCAATACTGAATATATCAGTCAGTAAACTAGGACTGAACTTGGGTAAATGCTGTTCCTCCATGTCTGTGTAAGCACTCAAATATCTAGGGATAGCAGTGTCTGCCCAATGTATTTCTTCCTTTGTGGTTTACAGTAGCTCTTAGACCTGTAGGATAGGGTCCAGAGTAGGGCAGTGAGGATGATCTGAGGTCTGAACCACAGAACAGACAGATAGAGCTGGGTTTTTCAGCCTGGAGAAGAGAAGGCTCTGGGGAAACCTCATAGCAGCCTACCAGTACGTGAACAGGCCTACAGAGAAGCTGGGGAAAGACTGTTTTCCAGGGCATGGAGTAACAGGATTAGGGGAAATGGTTTATAAACTAGAGCAGAGCAGCTTTAGATTGGACTTCAGGATGAAGTTCTTCACGATGAAGATGCTGATACACAGGCGTACGTTGCTCAGAGAGTTGGTAGGTGTTCCATCCCTGGAGACATTCAGGGTCAAGCTTGATGAGGCTCTGAGCAACCTGATCTAGTGCAAAATGTCATATCCTCTATTGATCCTGTATAGCGTGGTTTAAAAAAAAAATTGTAACAGTGAAATGGTACTAAATCAAACATGGAACATTAACTCTATTGTATCTACAAAGATATCTTTGTCAGCTAAACTTGTAATCTCATCAAAGGAGGATGCTTGGTTTAGATGTGACCTGTTTTCTCCAAAACAATATTGATTGACACTAATTATATGCCTGATCATTTGAATGTCACTTCATTTTTTCTGTTTGTTTGTTTCCAATGAAGAACAAATTGGCACAGTGTTATGCATGTTGTCTTACTTGTCCCTTTTGAAGTGCTGCAGAAGAATGGTGCTCATTCCCTCTTTTACAGTATTCAACACGAACAATCCATGGTTTATGTGAAAAGTGCATTCTACTAAAAAGTTGAAAAATTAGACAAATTTGGGTTAATTAAGGACCTTTAAAGGTTGAACTATCAACCTCACTGCTGTGAGCAGGGACACCTTGTGCTAGATCATGGTGCTCAGAGCTTCATCAAGCCTGGCCTTGAATGTCTTCAGGAATGGGGCCTCTGCCACCTCTCTGGGCAACCCAGGCTGGTGTCTCACTGCTCTCATTGTGAAGGACTTCCCATTATCTAATCTAAACCTACCCTGCTCTAGTTTAAAACTATTTCCCATCATCCTGTCACTCCATGCCCTTGCAAACAGTCCCTCCCCAGCTTTCTTGTAGGCCCCTTCAGGTACTGAAAGGCTACTATGAGCTGTCTCTGAAGGCTTCTTTTCCAGTCTGCACAGTTTTCCTAGAAAATCTGGAAAATTATTTGTCTCTGTAAACTATAATTCAGTGACAATTTTCATCCCCAAATGTGGTATTAAAAACCTTTAAACACTCCTGGAAAAATTCTAATAAAAGAAGAATTAGGAAATCACAGTGAGGAATTGTAGAATCCTTCCTCCTTCTCCATGGACACACATAAATGTAACCTTTTAA
The DNA here is from genome assembly GCA_013400935.1 of Turnix velox. Lineage (NCBI taxonomy): Eukaryota > Metazoa > Chordata > Aves > Charadriiformes > Turnicidae > Turnix > Turnix velox. The sequence continues at coordinate 367,146 of VZTY01027417.1, read as the reverse complement.
TGTCATCTCCCTTATTTTCCTTTCTGAAGTATTTTTTATCTTTATCTCAATCAGCTAGTGTTTTGGGTGATTATTTTTCGATCCAACACCTCTTGCTGATATATACATGGTTGTTTTATTCTGGCGCAACAATGAGAGAAAATAAGTTTCCCCCATTATCCCATGAGATATTATTAAAGGAAAACCCCTTCAGAGTGAAATTAGGAGTTGAAACAGGGCTGGAGGAAAACCTGATTTATTTCATTGCCCTCTAGTGGCCTCGCAGCCCTTCTGCAGCGGCAGGGATGCAGGATCTTTGCCTTTTCCTTTGTGTGCAACACAAACCATCAGGTTTCTTTGCATTTGAGCCTCCTACAGTTGTTTGACCCCTTTAGTGTGAACTGCAGATTGCTGTTTTGTACATCACATAAAGCAGAATTATCTACCTGTTTTTCTCAGTTATGACAATAGGAGATTCTGTGGTTTTTTATATTTTGCTGTGAAGAAGAGGGAGAACCACATTGCCTCTTTGAACTTTATTTACAAGAGAATTTTGGGAGGGGTACTTGTATATAATGGATACGAGCCCTGGCACAGGCTGCCCAGAGAGTTGGTGAAGTCTTCTTTTCTGAAGACATTCAAAGTCGGCGTGGTTGTGACCTGCTCTGGGTGACCCCATGCTGGGGTATGGGGTTGGACTGGGAGATCTTCAGAGGTCCCTTCCATCCTTAATATTCTGTAATTTGTTAAAAATATACATCTTACAGAATTGTACATAATTTTGTAAGCATAATTTTCTCCTGCTCCTGCTGTGTATAGCTGTGAATTCATCTCACAGGCCAGGTGAAGGACTCTTGGCAAATGTTTCATCCCAATTATGTGAAAATAATAATAGAATCCCAGAGCAGTTTGATTGGAAGGGACCTTCAAAGACCCTGCCATGAGGAGTAACATTTTCAATAGACCATGTTACTCAAAGCCACAGCCAACTGGATCAGGAGTGCTTCCAGGGATGGGACATCTACCACCTTTCTGGGCAACCTGGGCTAGTGTCTCAGCATCCTAAGTATAAAAATTTTCTTCCATTTTGGAGTGGAGATCTTCATTGACATCCACAAGGGCTAATGTTGCATGTGTGCAGGTCCACTTGCAGGTGCAGAGATGTTGAAAGCCACTGAGTGTTCATGGCTTTGCATCTTAAACTTGATGATCATTGTCAATCACATGGACGCTTGTGAAAGTCATGGGCCCTCAGCTCCTAAAAATCACAGAATTGCCTTGGTTGGAAGAGACCTTTCAGATCATCTAATTCATTAACCATCAAACTAACTCAAACCTTCCGGAGTGATGTCTTCAAAATTGTCACACTCAGCATGTGACACTGCACAAAGACCTTAGAAATCAATGGGATCTCATTCTCATTTTGCAACAAATGGGAATGTGATTTTTTCTTCCCCTAATTCCACTGCAAGGCAGTATTTCAACAAATATGTCAGGAAGGTGCACTAGGCAAAGTGAATCAGATATGTAGAAGATATGCCTAGGGAAGAAAGTGGAGGAATAATGCTTGCATTGGGAAACAATCATGGTATGGAGAAGAGAAAGCTCTGTGGAGACCTCATGACAGCCTACCATACCTGAAAGAGCCTACCAGAGCTGGGGAAGGACTGTTTGCAAGGACAAGGAGCAATAGGATGAGAGACAATGGTTCTAAATTAGAACAGAGGAAGTTTAGGTTAAAGCCTAGAAAGAAGTTCCTCACTATGAGAGCAGTGAAACACTGGCACAGATTACCCAGAGAAGTGAGACAATCAAGGCCAGGCATGATGAGGCTCTGAGCAATCTGATCTAGTACATAATGTCCCTTCTCACTGCAGGATGGCTGGACTTGAAGGCCCCTTTCAATTAATTAAAATGAAAATAATTAAAAAGTGAAAAGAACTTGCAATAAAGATATTAATTGTAAATCAAACACCTCTCCTGACTGGTTGTTACTATTCTTTAATCTTGATTTAAAACACAACATGGATCTGGAGTTATGGTTTTTTAGTCAAAGGGGGTGATTTTTTTTGCCATAAAATGCTTGTATTGACTTTCCACAGTGTCTTATTCTTGCACTGTCCTGAAAGGAGAGGAAGGAAAAAAGCTTTACTGGGCATGTTTGAAGTGATGGCACAGTTCTGGCTCAGATGGTTGTTTTAGATCAGGCATTAATTTAGTGTCAGGAGCAAAATCACAGCTTTCATTAGCGAGAGGAACACGGGCGACTCGAGCACCTGTGCGAAGGAGATGAGAGCACATTTATTTCTGTGCTCAGGTTTGCAGATGCGCATTGAGAGTGTAGGAAAGAATATGAAGCTTTGCACATACTTCAGAAATGACTCACTCCCTCTGGTGGGAACATTTAATTCTGAATGTGTGATGCTGCTTTCTCTCCTCCTCCTCCTCTTGCATCCACCCCCCTCACTGCATCGCACTCATCTTGCTAAGCGGGACATCTGCTCCATGTGCTGCAGAGCAGCACTTTGGTTTCTATGGTAGCTGCTGTAGCCAAGGGACCTATTGGCCGAATGAGAAAAGGAGGAAGGGAAATCTTGAAGTGGATGGATTTGGGTGTACAGTGGCCATTCACCCTCAGCTGATGGGCTGGATGCATAGAGAGTGCTCCAAGAGTAGATCACTCTCATGGATGGCGGCTACTGGGACATACTGGGCCAGGGGCATTTAATATCTCCTCCATTGTGGAGTGGCTGAAGGACAATAGTCAAGTAGAGGGTATGCCTAGAGAGGCGGTGGAGGTCTCATCTCTAGAGGCATTCAAGGCTGGCTTGCTGAGGCTTTGAGCAACCTGATCTAGTATGGAATGTCCATGCTCACTGCAGGGGGTTGGACTGGATGACCTTTGAAGGTCCCTTCCAACTCTGTGGTTCTGTGAAGAACAACAGATTGTGGCTGTGGTTGAACTTCACACCATGTTTTCTTCTGTCTCTGATTTTCTAGCTAAAGGTCTTCAGCTTCTGCCTTTAAGCAGTTGAAAATGCAGATGCCAGACGTAAGATATTATAATGAAGTAACTATTTATAGCATAGTTCATCATTAGAATTACCATGCCATTTTTTAAACAAGAGAGGATAATGTCAGTTCACAATCTACATCTGTAGCTTAGTTCTGGGGTTTTTTAACCACAGTTCACTGAACTGTTCTGGCTTTGACTTCATTAAGAGGTTAAACTAGCTTCCCATGACTTCTATCCTCTGTCTCTCGATGTATAAACACCAGCATTCTGAGCTGTCTCACCTCAGCTACAGTGTGTTGAATAAAATACTCACTTCTTCATTTTAAAAAATTCTTACGAATTGGAGTCAGAATCCTTTCAGGGACTTGTACAGAGCAATGAGTTGTCCTCTCAGCAAGGATCAGTAAGGGCATAGGATATAAATCCAAAGGCCAAGAGCTATTTGTGATGGTGAAGACACTTGGTTTATGCTCATTATCAGTCCTATACTGTCGTATATTACGATTAGACATTAGGAAAAAATTTTTCACCATGAGGGTGGTGAGGTACTGGGACAGGGTGCCCAGAGAGGTGGTGGAGGTGCCATCCTTGGAGGCATTCAAGAGCTGAGGCTCTGAGCAACCCAATGCAGAGCAAGATGTCCCTGCTCCCTGCAGGGGGGTTGGGCTACATGGCCTTTGATGGGCCCTTCCAACACAATGCATTCTATGTTTCTATAAGGTCATTTGGCCCAGCAT
>VZTY01027417.1:345343-362647 GCA_013400935.1 Turnix velox | reverse complement strand
GATTAGACATTAGGAAAAAATTTTTCACCATGAGGGTGGTGAGACACTGGGACAGGGTGCCCAGAGAGGTGTTGGAGGTGTCATCCTTGGAGGCATTCAAGAGCTGAGGCTCTGAGCAACCCAATGCAGAGCAAGATGTCCCTGCTCCCTGCAGGGGGGTTGGGCTACATGGCCTTTGATGGGCCCTTCCAACACAATGCATTCTATGTTTCTATAAGGTCATTTGGCCCAGCATGACTTTTATTTGACATGTATGGACCAATGCACGTTCTCTACTTCCATTTGTATTTTAGGCTTCTATATCAATAAATACATTTCACACAACCCTGTTGCTATGATGCATACTAAAATACTAAAAGCTCCTCTGTTAGAGTCCATGACATATAAAATATGAATGAAATGCAGTTATATTTATGTTTTTTAATGCTTCTTTTGAACCAGTTGTTAGGGTTTTTTTCTTGAGATCATTCAATTTATCACTTATGCATCTGCATATTGATCAATGTTTGAAGATAATATTAAAAATGGTATTAGCATGTAGCAATGATACATTAAGTAGGGTAATTCATCATTTGGCAGAAGACATCATTAATTTAATTTGTTTAATTAAAGTAGCCCATTAAAATGCTGGTGCTGGATTTAGTTCCTGGCATAAAACCACTATTGGCTTCCTTTTTGTTAATGGGACATAATATTATCCAAGGTCTCAACAACTTCAACATTTTACTAATTGAGTCAGTGGTTCAATTTGAAATTAGTGTTGCTGGGAAGGAAAAACAAATCAAATATAGGGTCTAGTTAGCATTTAAAGCTTAAACCAGGGGGTTTCCTTATTTCCCTTTTAGTGAACATGAGCAGGGGGTCAGGTTGTTATGTGAACATTAAAAAATGTCATTACTCGACCTGCTGTACCCTTGACAGCGTGTCATGTTGATACTGATGGGAAGAAGCAAACAAAACAAAATGAGAAGGTAATGAGGTAGAGCACAGAGGGGCAGTGAAGTCTTCCCCTCAGAAGGCTCCGCAATGTTTATTAATGCTGCTGGTTCAATATGAAAATGCCACCCATGATAAAATTCCAAAGTATATTTTTCCATTTTGACTCGTCCTTTTGGAATTTATCCACAGTAAAAAAGATAAAAATGAAATAATACCACATGTGAGTATAAAGGTACAAAATATATACACAGAAGCATGTTTCATTTCTACTGGGGTTTTGAAAAATTGTACATGATGTGGGGAAAGTCTAGTTTTACTCCTTTGGTGATGTTTTTGCTGTTAACATCTAGGCTTTCCTTCTGCATGGCTGGGCTGGTTCTTACTCCTCTTGCAATCTTCCCTCTGTGAATTGAGTCTGTGCTGCCTCAAAATGAAATCAACCCCTTTTTTTCTATACAGACATATAGTTTGTATAGAAAACTCAGGGCTGAGTCATCCTGCATCACCTACACTGGTTCGTATAACTTGGAACACGAGGATCTGATGGCATGGTGATGGTGTAGTAGATGCTAGGGTAAAAATGTGGTGTCTTAAATTAGCCACTGGTGCAATTTGAAATGCTTCAGGATATCCAAGATATTTGTATTGGGCACTTAGACAGAATCGTTGAATCACAGGATGGTTTAGGTGGGAAGGGAACTTTAAAGGCTATGTAGTCCAATTCCCCAGCTGTGAGCAGAAACATCTTGCACTAGATTGGGTTGCTCAGAGCCTCATCAAGCTTTGCCCTCAAGGATGGGGCATATCTGGGCTACCCTGGAGAATGTTTTAATACCTTAAGTAGAAAAAATTCCTTTTTCCTATCTGAAGTCTTCCCTCCTTCAGTTTACAGCTGTTACCCTCTGTCCTGTCACAACAGACCCTGCCAAGGAGTTTGTTCTCAGCTTCCCTGTAGCTCCCTTATGGACTGAAAGGTGCTCTATGGTCTCCCTGCAGCCTTCTCTTCTCCAGGATGAATCACCCAATTCTGTCAGCCTCCCCTCCTCACCACCGTCCCCTCCTCCCCACCCTCCCTTGCCCCCTCCAGCAGAGGGGCTTCAGCCCTCAGAGCATCTCTAGGACCTGCCCTGGACCTGCTCTAATAGGCCCATGTGCTGAGGGCTCCAGACCTGGAGGCAGTACACTAGGTGGGGTCTCCCCAAATGAAGGACAAAGGAACACAGATCAAAGGACTTGTATCTGTATTAAGGCAACTGAACACAATTTTCAGTTTGTTAGCCAACCCCTCTGCTGCAGATTTGTCCAGAATAGGGTTATGGAGTAAGCTACAGTTAAACATCTTGCTTGGGCTCTCTCCTGGATCTTTCTTGTTCTCCATGAGAAGTGCATGTGAAAACTCTGCTGGTACTGGTGGTAAACACGGGTATAGCCTTTGTCCATGTGTTGTGCCCTGTGACTTGTTAGTATGGTGGCTGACATGGATTGAGCTTTGTCTCACTAACAATCTCCAGAGAAAAGCCCATGAGAGATGTGAGGGTGACAAGGTGAAGAACAGTTCTCAAGAGGCCCTTTCAGTGTGACCAGACCGTTGGGAATAGGAGAGTCTGCTTTCTTGGCTGTGAGCCCAGCTGCGCCGCCTGGCCTGCAGACCACAGAATGAATAATGAATGGTTCAGCTCACTTTGCTTTCCAGTATGAATGAAGCCATTCCACGTCAAGCATTACTTCTGTGAATGAGAAGGACTTAGGCTGTTGCCTTTGATCATGGCCAAATCAAGCAATGCTCCTCTCTGCTCTTATTTTAAAGAATGCACTTCACTTAGATGGGTGTCATTTTGCCCATAGAAAAAATGGATGGAGATATTTAGCAAAACCAGTGCTGTAACTTTATCTGGGGGCTGGAGATTTTCAGATGCTCCAAGCAGTGAGAAGGGGTAGCATGTGAGGACACTTACGGGTGACACTGTCAGGAAGCAGGGTGGCACAGGAGGGGTAGATCTGGAATTTCTGGGCCATATTGTCTTCTGTAGAACTGGGGAATTGGTGCTGAAATGATAACGTGGAAGACACTTGACAGGCAGAGAGAGTTGGGGTTCTTGGGTATCTCAAGACAAACTTGAGATAAGAGGCCTCCAGGGAGACCTTACCAGTACCTGAAGGGGCCTATAAGAAAGCTGGTCAGAACCCATTTGCAGGGGTATGTAGCAATAGGAGGAAATGAAGTTCTCCATTGTGAAGGTGGTAAGTAGCAGGCCCAGGTGGCTGCCCCATCCCTGGAGGGGTTAAAGGCCTGGCTGAACAGGGCTTGGACCAACCTGGGCTGGAGGGAGGTATCCATGCCCAGGGCAGGAGATTGGAACTGGATGATCTTTAATGTCCCTTCCAACCCAAAATAGTCACAGTCCTATTATTAGTTCAGATCTCTTTGCAGTATTGTGTACACTCTTGATCACTCATCCAGGACAGATGCAGAAAGGTCTTACTGGGGTGATCAGGGAACACAAAACTACTAAACAAGAAGACAGTGATTTGTTACCTAGCAAACAAACTGAGCAAAACAAGATTTTTTTTTTTCTAGAAATAGGAAAGGAATAAATATCAGGGAGAGAGGAAAAACCTGTTTAAGATCAAGAACAATGTTAGCACAAACCCTTTATGTTTGGGTTTGAAAATTAGATGTTCTATGATCAGTAGAGCAGCTGGTTTCGGAAACAGCTGCCCAAACAGAATCAAGGGGGTGAGAAATCTGATGATTCACAAAAGAACATATCTCAGCTTGAGCATCAGGAAATAGAATTTGAAACACAGGAAGAGGTGCTGTGGAAAGTGCTACTGTATTATAACCTAATTTATCCTCAGTTTTCACCTATTTTAGAAGAGCTGCATTATGCCATATGGCAATACTTGCGTTGTCTTTAATGAATTTATAGATTCACTGGGAGGCATTGCTTCGTTCAGCAATATTCAATTCCTTGGATGCTACTGTTTACCTGGTTCGTGTGTCCCGATGTTCACAGTAGTTTGTGTAATGTCACAATTTGCAAAGCACAATGTACTGAGAAAATGTGCTGTTAAGAAAGCAAGCAACACAAGAAGGACAAGGACCCGAAGGAGACCATGAGGATGATCAGAGGGCTGGAGCACCTCTACTACGAGGGTAGGCTGAGACAGTAGGAGCTGTTCAGCCTGGAGAGGAGGAGAAGGCAGTGGGGAGACCTTCTAGTGGCGTCTCAGTACCTGAAGGGTACTGAAAAAAGGAAGGCTGGGAGGGGCTTTTTGCAAAGCCATGGAGTGAAAGGACAAGAGCAAATGGTGCATGAATGGATGCATTGGGGAGTTTAGGTCTTTTGAATAGATGAAAGGTTCCATTTTGCTAAAGAAATCAACGTTTGAAATAAGTACTAGATATTAGTGATCTGTGGCATCTTCTGGAGGACAAGAGGTTTCCTGTGGGTAACTGTATTTAATTCAGATGATTGGTGTGCCAGGAAACACTCCTAAATGTTGCAGCATATCCCTGACGTTGAGAACTAGATTGCAAATGATTTAAAAAAAAAAAAAAAAAAGAGGTTAATTATTGCTTTGATTATAGCACTAAAATTGCCATCTGTCACGAGCTCTGGGGGATGACCAAGCTTATTTTGGCTTGGCGCTTTCCTCTGTATAATGTTTATTATTCCCCAAATAATATAATGTGGGACAGTTAATGTCATTGTGGGACAACTTGTCATGTGGTGGCTTTACTCATCTCATCGCACCGCGCTGTGATACAATTAGGTCTGTGTGTGCCACTCGATTAGGCTGTGAGCGACCTGATGTTATATTGTGCATTAACTAAGAGTTTTGACACAAATCTGGTAGAACAGTGCATCTGACTGACACCTCCCCTCTGTTTAATTAATGTCATCTCAGCATCATGAGTGACTAGTGGTTAGCTGGTTGCTTCTTTGAAAGTTGAGAGCACTCGGGAAAATAGGATATTACCATCCGATTAAAATATACTCGTTTTGTTAAGGATCCTCCTCAAAACTGTCACAAAATCTACCTATCTTTTTTTCATTTGCATGGAGAAAACACAAGATCAAGTCTCCTGGTGTGATTCCCACTGCTGTGCTATGAAGAAAAAGGCATAAACAATCATGTTTTGTTTGAGACTTAGCAGATCAAAGCGAATATTTAACTAGCCTCCTAAACTGCAAATACTTCCAGGTGAGAAAACACAAATCTGTGGAAATACCAATAAATGAATGGGCAGTTGTATTATCACCAAATAACAGCTTGGTAGGGTTGTAAGGGACCTGTGGAGATCATCCAGTCCAGCCCCCTACCAGAATAGGGTTACCCAGAGCAAGTTGCACAGGGACAAGTCCAGGTAGGGTTTGAATGTCTCAGGAGATAGAGGCTGCACCACCTCTCTGGGCAGCCTGTGACAAGGCTCTGCCACCCTCACTGCAAACAAGTTCCTCCTCATCTTTAGATGGAACTTCCCATGTTCCAGTTTGTGCCTGTTCCCTCTTTTCCTGCCCCTGGGCACAACTGAACACAGACTAGCCCCATCCTCCTACCGTCAGCCCTTTGAGTACTTGAGAGGATTGATAAAATCCCACTCATCCTTTTCCCAGACTCAAAAGACTCAACACCCTCAGCCTTCCTTCATAAAAGAGATGTTCCATTCCCCTCATCATCTGGATAGCCCTTTGCTGTCCCCTCTGCAGCAGTTCCTTGTACTTCCTGAATTGTGGAGTCCAGAAATGGACAGAGGACAGGGTAGAGTGGGAAGATGACCTCCTATTTATCCCCTAGCACAAGTCCTAATTAAGCCTTAATTAAGCCTGGATTCTAATTCTGTAAGAACACATTATTGTTCATCAGCCTTGCTATGATGAGAGCTGCAGCTTGTAGTAAAAGTTTCAAGCTCTTTGCTGTCTTAAGTTTGGGAAAAACCCCCTCACATTCTGGGTCAGACCTAAATGAAAGGATCATTTTACACGCTGACACCACCAAAGCCTCTTGTAGGTATTTTTCCCTAAAAAATACCTTGAGGAAAACTGTCACTCTTGCCTATTAGCTGCTAAAAAGATACCTCTGTGTCTTCGCATGCTATTCCTCCCTGTCACTTCTTCAGACTTTTTTTTGATCTAGAAACAATAAAGGATATGTGAACTTAAAATATATGTGCAGAAGAACTTCAGAATTACCTCTTTTTCCATATTAAGGTAATTGACCGCAAAGGAAAGGGCCAGGGTTTTACCTCCCCTTTTGAGTTTATTAAAAGGATCCTGGTGGCAATCCTTATGACCATTTCCAATTGCATTGAGAAGGAGAAAAATAAAAGAAGAAAAACTAATTGCCAGCAGCCCAGCTTTCACAATGAGCCTTACTGACAAAATTATATGTCTGTCTATAGGCAATGAATAAAGTGCATGTGATTTCAAAACTCTGGTAGATGAGGATGTGAAATCTGTAACAGGTCTCTTGTCATGTTCTCTTCTGGCCAACCAGGAAAAAAAATAGCAATCCTTTGTTGGGTTTTGTTTATTTTTTCCCCCTTTTTCACACTTTTGCTGTGGAACACTCTGTGCAAACAAGCTTCAAAACACTAGTTACTCTGAGCTTTTAAATTACATTCCCATCAAAGCCACAAATAGAAAAATCAATATGGTTCATCCAGAATTTCCAACACTGCTCAAATATTGTCTGAAGAAGGACATGCTGGCAGTGGTTTTTTCATCCTCAATTTTTGTTAAACATTGAAAATTACTGATATTTGAGGATCTCACCTCCAAAACTTGAAGCAAACTTAGAAGCTTGTTTTCTTCCCCTTCACACAGTGAAGATTACTTTATAGAATCATACAGAATCATAGAATTATGTCCCTGCAGTAACAATGGACATCTTGCACTAGATCATGGTACCCAGAGCCTCATCAAGCCTGACCTTGAATGTCTCCAGGGATCAGGCCTCCACCATCTCTTTGGGCAACATGTGCCAGTGTGTCACCACCCTCAAGGGTGAAGAACTTCCTATTATCTAATCTAATCTTGCCCTTCTCTAGTTTAAAACCATTGCCTCTCTTCCTGTAGCTCCATGCTCTGACAAACAGTCCCTCCCCAGCTTTCCTGTTGTCCCCTTCAGGTACTGGAAAGCCACTAGAAGGTCTCCATGGAGCCTTCTCTTTTCTAGGCTGAATAGCCCCAACTCTCTCAGCTTGTCCTTATAGGGGAGGTGCTCCAGCCCTTGTATCATCCTTAGAAACTTCTCAGTTTATTACTGTATGGGAATATATTCATGGCAGTGAGATATCAATAAAAGCGGATTCTTCTTTGGGTATGGGTGCTGAGGACCTGGGGTCTGCTCCTGAGCCCATGGATCCTTCAGTGCTCCCAAGGCAGCTCCTAAAGCCTGAGCTGAGAGCAGAACACTTCCAGGTGAAACCTCAGAGGCTTCATTGGAGATGCTCAAGGGGATTTGTAATTTCAGATGAGGTGACAGGATCTGGTCCCTCGAGCTCTGTAGATACACTTTGCTGATGGTCTTTGTGAATTGGTGCTAAAGCAGCCACAAATTGTGAGCCTAGCTACTGCATCAGCATCATTTTAATTAAGTATATATAGCTTTACATAGCCATATGGGTAGCATCATTTGTGTTGTTTCTTGAAACAAAGAGCTGGAACACATTTAAGTGCAGGGAGCAGAGATGTCCTGGATTACGGCAGGAGAAAACATCTCAGGGAAATGCTGAGGAAAGAATTGGATCTCAGTGATGTTACTGCTTATGGCAGACTTGGTTACAGTGTGCTTTTGCCCATTATCTTCACTCCTCGTGTGCACACAAATCGCATTCCCTGGCTAATTAGGAGCCTATGTGCTGTTAGCACAGGCACTGGGGTGTTTGGGCAGCATTACTGAAATAGCATTAGTATGCAGCAAGGTGCTCCTCACCCGCCAAATCACTTTGTAAAGTGGCCTTACAAGCTCTCTCTCTCTTTGTTGTGACAACCTTATTTCTCCTGCTTCTGATGCAAGACTAATAAGACTCTCTCCAGCTCCCTGAAAGGAGGGTGTAGAGAGGTGGGAGTTGATCTCTTCTCACGGAAACAGATGATGGAATAAGAGGAAATAGCCTCAAGTTGCAAGTTTTAGACTGAGTATTAGGAAAAATTTTTATACTGAAAGGGTTGTCAAACATTGGAACAGGCTGCCCAGGGTGGTAGTTGAGGCACCATCCCCAGAGAGATTTAAGAGCTGGGCAGACACAGAGCTTAGAGATATGGTTTAAGTCTGGTTCTTGTTAGATGTCGGTTAATAGTTGGACTGGATGATCTGAAAAGTACCTTCCAACCTGAGTGACTGTATGATTATGTGGTTCTAAAAGTACAGAGTGAAATTAGGTAAATAGGAAATGAAGGGTGGGTTAAACGCTAACTGAACTGGTGGGAAAGAGAGTGAACAGACAGGGAGAGACCCTGGGGAATTGAGATGCATGGACATAGAATCACATAATTAGAGAATGAAAGGAGTTGAAAGGGACCTCTGGACATATTCCAGTTCAATCCCCTGCCAGAGCAGGGTCACCCAGAGTAGGTCACACAGGAATGTGTCCAGTTGGGGTTTGAATGGATGAGATGGAAAATCCACCACCTCACTGGGCAGCCTGTGCCAGGGCTATGCCACCCTCACAGCAAACAAGTTCCTCCTCATCTTTAGATGGAACTTCCCATGTTCCAGTTTGTGCCTGTTACTTCTTGACCTGGCACAAGACACCTTAGCAAGATAGGAATTGAAGCTTATTCTGAGTCTGGCATGCTAAAGATGGCTGAAGTGTCAGCATTGAAGAGAAAAGAAATGTAATCCCTCTCCCAGTATGATGCATATGGAAAGGAAAAAAGTGAGGAATAAGTAGAATATAACTCACAAAGGAAATAGAGAGATAAATGGCTGGAAAAATAGTATTTTTTCCATTAGAAGGAAAGAACATTGAAGTAATCTTTTCATTTTCCCCTGCAGACTTTTAGTACAAGAATGCTTCTAACCAAACAGAACACTGTATTCCTGGTCATGTATGGTATTTTTTTAACACTTGCCAAATGGTGTCTGCTAGCTTGTAACAGATGCAAAAGATTATTTCCCAAAATCTGCAAGAATTGTCACTTCACGCTTGCACAGTGAAGATGCTCTGACTGGAAAAACAGGAAGAATGAATTATGCATGGGAAGTGCTGCATGCCTATTTTTACTGGTGTATGGGCACATTCTGAAATATTATTTATTTCCTTAGCTTACACACTTAAAAAGAGGTGTGAGTGAGGAAGAAATGAGAAGGTGAACAAGCAAATCTGCCTTAAATCTGTCACGTGCTGAGATTTCCTGATTGCGGAGATACCAGCCCAGCACTGCAGAGCTGTGAGGAGCTAAAATTAGGATGTCTAAAATCATGGAATCATAGAATGGCCCAGTTTAGGAGGGATATTTCAAGTCACTGAGACTAGCCATCATCCCAATTCTTACAAGAACCTATATCACCACCTCTCTGGGCATCCTGTACCAGTGCTCTATCACCCTCATAGGAAAGAAGTTTTTCTTCACATTGATATGGAACATCATCATGTTGGATGTAGAACACCATCACATTGGATATGTTCCTGTTTTGTGCCTGTTGTCCCTTGTCCTGTTATGAGGCACCACTGAGAAACGTCTGGCCCCATCCTCTTGATACTTACCCTTAAGCTATTGACCAGCAGTGGTGTGAATCCCCTTGGATAATTCTCCCATGATGTAGAAGACCACAGCGGCCTCTCAGCATCCTCTGCTTTTCTTCTCTCTTTTTCATCTGCTCAACCATTGAGAACACTCTGGTTGACACTAACCTATGTATGAGATGGCATTGTATTGGTACTTTGCTGTTTAATAAGTTATAAGTTATTGCATCTGTATAATGGAGATTACTGTAGCTGAGAAAACTTGTGGAGGGGTAAATATGCCGTCAAACACACAGTCCACATCCTCTGTGGGAATACCACTATGGAGCTGGCATTGCACATATGAAGTGTTTCCCTTCTACTTTTATGAGAAATGAGTCATTTGTCAGTAAAACCCCCTCCTAACACTGCTCCTTCTCTTTGGCAGAGATAGAAATGTTGGTTTGGAGGATGCCAATCACTGGTACCTGTAAGACACAGCTGTCCAGCTGTTTCTGGTTTGTCCATAGCATTTGAGGGTGGCAAAGACCCAGCACAGGCTGCCCATAGAGGTGGCGGAGTCTCCATGTATGGAGGCATTCAAAACCCACCTGGTTGTGATCCTGTCCAGCCTGTTCTGGGTGGCCCTGCTCTGGCTGGGGGTTGAACTGGATGAGCTCCAGAGGGCCTTTCCAACCACTATTATTCTCTGATTCTGGAATTTAGAGGTCAGTTCTTATGTGACCTTATATGACCAGGTCTCGACTCTTGAGGAACGGGATGTTTAGAGTTTATCGTTAGTATACAATATTCTTCTCAGTTACTAAAATCTGGTTTATTCCTTGCACTCTTGAAATTATGAGTAAAGAATGTGTCACTATTGGGGAAGAGTAACAGTAAAACCTGCATGGAGTGAACAGATCACCCAACTACACTGAATAATTCTGATACAGTTTTTGTGATACTGGTTCTTGTCAGAATTGGGTTGATGTTTGGAATCAGTGGTCTGAAAGGTACCTTCAACGTGGGCCAGATTCTGCTTACATCAAGATTTGTTGCCTCTGACAAGTTTTCACATTAAGTTTCCTTAAACAAATAGTTGTAAAATCACATAATGTAGTAAGGACTGGCCTACTAGTACCTGAAGGGGGCTTATAAGAAAGCTGGGGAGGGACTGCTTGCAAGGGCAAACAGGATGAGGGGAAGTGGTTCTAAACTAGAGTTCTTCACCATGAGGGTAAAGGTTGCCCAGAGAAGTGGGGGAAGCCACCTCCCTGGAGGCATTTGGTGCCAGGCTTGATGAGACTCTGAGCAATGTGATCAAAAGCAGGATGTCCCTGCTCACTGCAGGGTGTTGGACTGGATGACCTTTGATGGTCCCTTACAACTCTTATGATTCTATGACATCACATTCCAGGCTAAAAATAGATTACAGTTTTGACATGTCTGACAGCTTTTTGAGTAACATGTGAAATCAGGATTCCATTTGACTCAGGGACTGCTCCTGCAATGTGTTTGCTGTAATGACTGTGCCCTTTGACTCCAAGGAAAGCAGTTGATCCTCTTCTAAGTTGTAGACTAGGGGATCTGGTTTTAAGCTTTCAACTGTTCCTTCTGGGTCCCTTGGGGAAAAAAATATTTCATACAACATGGCAGTGTAATTCTGGATTTTATGTGTTTTATATTCCTGTGCAGTTACGTCTTGTGGTCTCCATGTGAAAATAACAGTGACCCCGTGCAGACCCCCATCATTAGCCAGTATAAATACCCATAGTGGTTTCCAAGCATTCCCTTTGTTTGATGTTAACTCAGAATGTGTCTTGTATCCTCTCAAACCTGCTGTGGCAACAAAGTTGGAGCCTAGTATTACTCTGAGCAAAGTAAGAAAACTTTGTTGGCTTAGTGGGGCCTTGTGAATGCCCCATATCTTCCAGCTTTCTTTATGTGCTGCAGTATAAAGGTTTGGGAATATATTAACTTAGTTTTGATGAGAAGGGGAAAAGGCAGCAGCGTCATTCCTCATCTATGGCAGTATATTTGTTGGGTGGGCTGTGTTCTTTTAATGCTTTCCTCCAATGCCATTTCGTAACAGTGAAATGCTCACTAAAAATACTCAAATATTTTTAGTTGCCAGGCGCAAATCAGATTGAGCCGCACATTTCCCTCATGAGTAAAAGTGATGAGTTTGTGTTCATTAACGTGGGGCCATCTGGTGCAGGCATGCTGCAGTCTGTGAATCAAACATGCATTGAACTCCGGGGATCAGAATCACTGCCAGACCCAGTGTTCGGGGGACTCGGAGGTGGAGGCGGAAGAAAGAAGGGAATCAACTGTAGATTTAACTCTTTTTAAAAATTAACTTTTTACTCTGCAACAGATTTCAGAACTTCACATTATGCTCTTATAAAACTGTATTTGCCTGTGGCCATTTGAGTAACCTTCAGGGTGCCTGCCTGTGACTGGTACCTGGCATCCTGACCATTTGGGGTAAAAGAATGACTAAATAGTAGCAGTGTTTCTCTGAATTCTTAAATAATGCATCTCAAGGGTGCAGCTACACAGATGCACATAAGAAATAAATCCAAACAGCCTCTCTCAGTTCTTCTGTGTTTGCACTAATGCAAACTGGGGGCATTAACTCTTCCAGTAGCATCACCGGATCAGATTTTGTTGTGTTTCATAGAAAAATTTGAAAAGAAGAAGTTGTAATTAGAGGCCCTGGTTCCATCTGACATCTAGTCTGATTACCAACCTGTCAGCATTAAAATGTTTCTCATCCAAATATCTCAAATCATTCTTCTTTCCGCCTCTCCTGTACATCTTTACTCTGGGCTCTACTTTCATCTCCTCCAAGCTGATGTCTGTCAGGGGCTGATGTGTTGATGAGTGGTTCCACAGGGAAGAGCCAGGTTTCAATATCCATGTCTTTTGAGATAATTCAAAGTCACCAGGCTCCATCTGCAAACCTGGATAACCTTGTGAGTTCATTGTCACATAGCTCTGGCTCCTCCTATCTGCATTGCATCACATTTTCACAGAATCACAGACTGGCTGGGTTGGTAGGTACCTCTGGAGATCACCCAATACAGCCCCCTACCAAGAGCAGGGTCACCCAGAGCAGGTTATACAGGAATTGAGTCTAAGGGGGGTTTGAATGTCTCCAGAGACAGAGACTCCACCACCTCTCTGAGCAGCCTGTGCCAGGACTCTGCCACCCTCACAGCAAAGAAATTCCTCTTCATGTTGAGGCAGAACCTCCTATGTGTCTGTTCCTTCTTGTCCTGTCACTGGGCACCACTGAACACAGACTGGCCCCATCCTCCTGACACCTGCTCTTTAATTATTTGTGGGCACCAATAAGATCACCCATCAGAATTCTGTTTTTCCAGACTGAAAAGACCCAAGAATCTCAGCCTTTCTTCATTAAAGAGATGTTCCAGTCCTTCATCATCTGGGTGGTCTTTTGCTATACCCTCTGCAGCAGCTCCTTGTCCTTCTGGAACTGGGGAGCCCAGAATTGGACCCAGTGTTGTAAATGTGGATTCACCAGGGCAGATTAAAGGAGAACTCTCTTGATCGTTTTTCATCATATAAGCTTGAGAATGACAAAAATGGGAGCTGTGGAAAGCATGGCCACATTTCCTTTAAATTCTGGGAACACAGTTCTTCTTTACCGAAGAAACATGTCTGTCTTGGTTTTGCTCCTGTCCACTGGGATCTGCAGATCTTGAGGGGTAGATTCCTTCCCCACAAGTGGTAAGTAAGACCAAGCACAAAAGAGTGGGCCAAACACAAGTGTTGTGAGGGGAGTTACTGGAGGAGGATGGTAACAGACTAGTGATCATACGTGGATGTTGGAACTTCCATCCATGGGGACATAAAGCCAGCTTTAAACAAACTTTTCAGCTTGCTGAGAGAACCTGGAACATGTGCCAATTGCTGTTAAAGATGATCTGTACATCTGAAATGTCCACATAAAGCTGGCAGACATTACTCAGAACTCCCAGGAGATCTGAGGCATGAGAATGTCAGTCTGAGGCTGGACAAGATTCCCTGTTGCATCTCAAATAATTTCTATGGGTGGTGATGTCATGCATTCGTATCTTGAAATAGGTCTTCTTTGTCTTTTAAGAGAGCTTAGAAACCTTCTCATAAGTGCCGAAGTAGAAGCTTCTGAAGGAGAACCCCATTTTGTCTGTTTTATTAGCTGTCTTGGGATGTGAGTTGTATTCAAAGAATCATAGAATAGTTGGGGTTGGAAGGTACCTTAAGGATCATCAAGTTCCAACCCCCTTGCCATAGGCAGGGAAACCTCCCACTAGATCAGGCTGCTCAGTGCCTTGTCCAGCCTGGCCTTAAAAACCTCCAGAGAGGGGGCATCTACAACCTCCCAGGGCAACCGTTCCAATATTTCACTACCCTCACTGTAAAGAACTTTGTTTTTATATCTAGCCTGAATCGATCCTCTTCCAGTTTACATTCTTGGTATCTACGATGTATCCATTGGTTCATAGTCTAAAAGTTGTGTTGTTCCTTGCAAAAGATGAGCCATATCTCTAAGTTCTGTGTCTGTTCATCTCTTAAATACCTCCAGGGATGCTAAATCCATACAGGAGATAGCAGAAGATTCAGGCCCACACTCTGTCATGGACTTAATAATAAAAAGTATATCTCTTATAAAATTGTGAATGGAATGAGAAGAGCAGTAAGTAATCAGTTCTGAGCAAAGGTCATGTTTCCATGACAATACCCCTGTCACTAGATAATCCCTATAGCATCAGCTAGTCTGTCCTGCTGGGATTTATTTAGGCATATCATGAAAGAAAAATTCTGAAACTCAAACAGAATTACACCTTTGAAAAAGTTGAGGGTTTTTTTTAAAGATTCCCACTCTTTTCATCACTTTCATAAATGACTCGTTGGATTAATGGGACCCAGTCAAAGGAGATAGCAGTGCTCCATTGCCCCCTTCTTTCTTTTTTCTTCACTCTTTGAATCTTCTCATCAAAATGACCATCCCTACTCTATCTCTTAATTTCCTGCCTGGATTCAGTCTCTCTGCTCTCTCATTAAGGGCAGTTTTGTGAATGGCATCTTTGAAAGCTCATTGCTGCTTTCATTTACCTGTGAGGGAAATGTCTGCTTACTCATCTCCTATGGGAAATCGAGTTTACCTTTCAAGGAAGTATTTTTTTCTCAGTACTTTGTACCACAACCTGTACACATTTCTCAGTAAGCTCGTTGACTCTTCCTTTGTACCACCTCTAGGAAGAGAAAATCACATTCACACTCATTTGCAGTGGGTGCAGATGACTTTCTGGCTCTTAATGGCTCATTTTCCAAGTAAATTTTTCCATAGGACAAGGCAGTTCTTTGTCATCTTGTGTTGAAGGATGTTTCAAAGTTGCACCGATTTCTTTCTCTATAAGATTGCTTTTTTGCCCCTTCAGCCTCATGACATTTCAGTTTCAAACTTTCAGGTTTTGGATGCTCATAAGTTTATTGATCCTGATTCTTTTCCTATTACCTGACTGTAACTTAAGATTGGTTTATCCCCACTCTGTGAATTCTTTGCTCAGTGAGTGCAGCAAGCTGTCAGCAAGCCTTAGCAAAGCTGAAAATCAGCTGCATAGTTTTTGTTGAAACAACTAAAGGTTTATCGTAGAATGGTCCAAGTTGGAAGAGATCATTCACATCATTGAGTCTAATCATCAACCCGACTCCAACAAGAACCATCCCTAGACCATTATGCACCTATCTTTGTCTTGAGAAGATGACTGAAGCTTCACAATCCATTGATGAGAGCAGCAGAGCCCACCAAAACTCAATCTAACACTGCTCCCACATTCAGTGTCCATCTTGCATCCACCAGAACCTCTCATTTCTGATGATTTGCTCTCCACACTCCCCATTATTGTAATTTGTAAGGCAGTTATTTTCCATTTTGTGGGATTTATATGGTTGTATGTAATTCTCAGTCCTACAAAAGTATATCAGCCAAGCAATTTTCAATTTGCTTTTTGTCAGACTTCCCAAGAGAAGCTCTCTTGGGCATTCAGAGGGAGACTTTCTAGTGACTGATCCCTGGGAGCTATGATCTTGAGGGGCTGTAGATGATAAAACATGGTTATTTTCATAGATCATAGAATTATAGAATGCTATAATCAAACAGTTGGAAGGTAGCTTCAAAGGCCATCTAGTCCAATCCCCCTGCAGTGAGCAGGGACATCTTGCTTTAGATCAGGTTGCTCAGAGCCTCATCAAACCTGGCCTTGAATGTCTCCAGGGATGAGACTGCTTCTTCTGGGCCAGAACCTCACCAACCTCATGGTGAAGAGCTACTTCCTAATATTTCATCTAAACCTTCCCTGCTCTACTTTGAAATTGTTGCTCCTTGTCCTACCACTCCATACCCTTGCAAACGGTCCCACCCCAGCTTTCTTGTGGCCCCTTCGGGTGCTGGTGATATGCACTTGCTTTTTATTCTGTCCCCATTTCCTTTCAGAGATTGGTCTTGTGTCAGAGAATAAAAAGGAGAAAATTTGTACTTGACAGTGTCCTTAGTATTACTCTAACTTTGTATTACTCTTACTTTGTTCTTTTTCCCCTTTTCTTGTTGAGCTACGCCAATCCTTTTGGAGTAGGAAGTACCTTTTCTGCAGCCTCTGGTAGTTTAATAAACTCAGCCTCAACAAACTCCACAAAGTTCAGGCTCCTCAGTTGCTTTGGGGATTTCAAATATGTTGCTCAGAAAGTGAACAGGGGGCAGTGACTGTCACATACCATGCCAACGTCTAGAGTGAAGCCAGTGTGCTGTGTCACCAAGCTATGGCACAATATTAAGTGACGGGGTAGAGCCAGGCTGTCTCACTTTATAAATATGACTGTGGTACAGCTGTGTGCTCGCACCAGGGAACGTGAGAAAGGCATTAATTTAAATGCCTTAAATCCATCTGGATCTTCTTGGCTCTGTTCTGTGGCTCTAGAAGAGCTCATTTTCCAGGCAGTGTATCTGAAGAACTCTGTTTAATATGGGTAAATAAATCCATTACTATGTGTTGGTCACAAAAGAAGGATGAAGGAGTGCTAATTAATCAGATCTTTTCCTAATTGGCTACAGCAAAGAGGTTGCCAAGTATGCCAAACGTATGAAGTGGCTGAACAGCTGACTTTGCCAAATTAAGATAGAGACTGTTTCTGAAACTGTTGCACTGAATTTGTTTGGACTTGCTTTGAGTAGATGGCAGCAGGGTGTCAGGGAGATTAATCTTGGCTTCGATACTTCCTGTCCTAGAGCGTCATACCTTCCCCTCCCAACAGCTTCTCCCAGAAGTCTCAGTGTGGCATTTTTAACCTTGAATTTTTAATAGTTCTGATGAGGCTCATGTTAATTAAATGCTCTCTGACTATGAAGATGATGAGGGGACTAGAATGTCTCTCTTATGAAGAAAGGCTGAGGGACGTGGGTCTTTTCAGTCTGGAAAAAAGGCCAAGGGGTGATCTTACCATTGCTCACAAATACTGAAAGGGTTGGTGTCAGGATGGGGCCAGTCTGTGCTCAGTGGTGCCCAGAAACAGGACAAGAGGAAATGGGCACAATCTGGAGCATGGGAGATTCCATCTAAACATAAGGAGGAACTTCTTTGTTGTGATGGTGGCACAACTCTGGCAGAGGCTCCCCAGAGAGG
>VZTY01027417.1:329337-343452 GCA_013400935.1 Turnix velox | reverse complement strand
GTCATACCTTCCCCTCCCAACAGCTTCTCCCAGAAGTCTCAGTGTGGCATTTTTAACCTTGAATTTTTAATAGTTCTGATGAGGCTCATGTTAATTAAATGCTCTCTGACTATGAAGATGATGAGGGGACTAGAATGTCTCTCTTATGAAGAAAGGCTGAGGGACGTGGGTCTTTTCAGTCTGGAAAAAAGGCCAAGGGGTGATCTTACCATTGCTCACAAATACTGAAAGGGTTGGTGTCAGGATGGGGCCAGTCTGTGCTCAGTGGTGCCCAGAAACAGGACAAGAGGAAATGGGCACAATCTGGAGCATGGGAGATTCCATCTAAACATAAGGAGGAACTTCTTTGTTGTGATGGTGGCAGAACTCTGGCAGAGGCTCCCCAGAGAGGTGGTGCAGTCTCTGTCTCTGGAGACACATTCCTGTACGACCTGCTCTGGGTGACCTGTGCATAAGATCATAATCATCTAAGTTGTTAGGACCTTTCAGATCATCAAGTCCATCCATCAGGGGGTTGGACTGATGGTATCCAGAGGTACATTCCAACCCCTACAAGTCTGTGATTCTGTGATTTAACAGAGCCACCAGCCCAGTTGTGTCTGATGGGTCCTGCAGCAGATGTTGGAGATTAGAGGATCTGCTCAAGCCCAGCAGAAACCACTCCACAGAGCCCTTGGCCTTGCAATGATGTATCATTTTCCCCCAGTATCACAGATAAAAGGCACTTTTCTCCTTCCACAGCAGCAACATAAAAGACAAGATCTGTAAAAGTAGAGTGAATGAGATAGTGCTGGTGTTGAGAATGGCTGCAATCAGGCTGCAATGAGATTATATCAAATGTCTTGTGAAACCTCTAATAATCAATTGTTTCTTAAACTGTGCAGCCTGTTTGTTTGATCTTTCTTCTGCATTTCCAAAGCAGGGTATCATCTATTTTCTTCACTTGTCTCTCCTTGTAAGCCATATTTCTATACTTCATACTTGATTTAGTTACCATAGCAATGAAATAAATGCATTGTCTTCCTTTACAATGGTGGCTAAATAGGTACTCGTCTCTGTGTACATCCTTTAACAAGGAATAGTTCTCTACCTCTGCAATGAGAGGGCCATGGGCTGCGTTATTGAAATCATTTTCACTTTGATTTCATAACATCAAGTCCAGAACTCTCTGGTAATGTGTTTGTTTCTGCTTTACTTCTCAAGAGTATACACAGAAATATATAACCAGAATTTTCTAAGGTTGCTTATTGTGAGGAGAGAGAGAACATGGTTAGTGTTATGTCATTCTGGATACAAAAAGATGCATTAAAAACCTTTATTTTCGTACCCTGCCCTCACATTATTCATAACCCAGAAGTTTCTGAAGATAAAAAAAAGAAAAAAATGCATACTGACTTTTTCCCTAAGAAAGAGTAAACATTCTTGTGCTTGAGCAGACCTTGCAGGAATAGATGGAAACTGTGTTCATTACCTAAGGTTAACAATAAAAGGAAAAAATGAAAAAAGGGGTTCTTAGCAGGTTGCAACTTGGTGGCAGATTCATGACTTGGTTTAGATCATTCACCTTTTATATATTAATTCTGTTTGTCATAGTTTTATACTTAAAAAATTCAATAATTTTGGAGAAAACAGACGTAGATTTCTTTTTATTCATGCTACAGTCATACTGTAGGCTCATAACACTTCTACGGGTCAAGCATCATGTCTGAACAGCAATTATTAACTATTTTACTTTGTACCCCCTGTATTAGACACTGGTGTGGCCTCACCTTGACTGCTGTGGCCAATTTTTGACCCCCGACCACAAAAAAGCCATTGAGGTGCAGTAGCATGTTCAGAGAAGGTCAATGGAGCTGGTGTGGGGTTGGGGCACTAGTCTCATGACGAATGGCCAAGGGAACAAGGGGTAGTTCAACCTGGAGAAAACGAGGTTGAGGAGAGGCCTTCTTGCTCTCACCAACTTCTTGGAAGGAGGGTGTAGCCAGGGGGAGCTGGGCTCTTCTCATTAGAAACAGGCCATGGGACAAGAGGAAATGCCCTCAAGTTACGCCAGGGGAGATTCAGATTGAGTAGTAGGAACAGTTTTTACACCAAAAGGATTTTCAAGCTTGGAAGAAGCTGCCTAGAGCAGTGGTTGAAGCACCATCCCTGGAGGGATTTAAGAGACAGACAGACATAAAGCTTAGATACGTGGTTTAGAGCTGGTTCTTGTCAGAGTTGAGTTGATGGTTGGACTCAATGATCTGAAAAGTCCCTTCCAAAAACGGCACTTCTATGATATGATACAATGAGAGAATGCTGTAGTAGATTTAAAATGAAATTATTGCACTTTCTCCCTGCATCTTTTTCATACCTCTGCAACAAGCAAGAAACACTGTGTTAATGCCAACACTGAATCCTATTCAGACAAATGCAGACCTCACGTTCCCATGTTGTTCTACATACCATGAGCATTTCCTGGATGGAGAAGTGTTACAGCTACTGAGATTTAAATTTAAATCCTTCAGCTCTAGGCATATTCTTTAAAAGAAAGCATCTTATTATCTCCTTTACATATGGAGCCTAGATTTTCAGGAAAATAAGAAAAAAAAAGACTGTAAAGGATTTGAAGTGACAGCAAATTAGAGACCTAAATTAGACTTCCCTGAAAATTCTGCAGAGATATGTTTCTTCAGCAAAAATGTGTTTTAAACTAAGGGAAGCATCTCAAAAGAAATACATTTTAGGCTGTTGACATATGTATGTGTATATGTGCTATATAAACAATATTATTTGGAGTCTTGCTTTTTCATGGAAGTTAAAAAAATCAGCCAGGTAAGAACAGATGAAAATGCAGTGAAATTTTCTTTAATTTGTTTTTGGTTTTGTTAATCAAAGGAGAGAATTTTCCTACTAGCTCTACTTTTAACTATAAGTGTTAGCTTCTAGCCATTGCCTGTGTTTTAGAAATGCCCAGTTGCTAAAGCCAGCTGCTGGCTCGTGGACTTTTAAACTCTGTCTATTCTAATAGGCTAAATTAAGAAAAAAAAAAATCACTTGCAAGTGCCAGTAGCAGGATGGATAATTTAAACATTCTCTGGGGTTCACAAGGAGTCTGAAAATTGGAACTGAAGTTTGTCCCTATATCCTAGTCATGTCACATCTACTTCATCTGGAATTGCCTTGCTGACAATGGTTCTCCCCTTGGTTGCTGCTGAGCTTTGAGCTTTTTCTGCTTGTGCTGAAGCAGTGGGGTGGCAGCAGGCCTGTAGGCTGGATTTTGGGCACAGAACAGGGACTTTCAACACACGGGAGACCTTAAAATTAAATGTGGGGAACTTAGATCTGAGTCAAAGCTGGGAAGGATCAAAGGAAGGACCTGTTGATGTGCACCATCCCAGAGGACAGAGGAAGTGTGCAGGTGCACCTCTAGTTGCAGCACTTCCTGATTTTGTTGATTGTTTAATTGCAGCATTCTCAGTATACTCTTTGCAGAGTGGAATTAAATGAACAGCACTCAGACCTCATTATCACCCAGAGGCACACAGCAGCCAGTGCTATGGTTGAAGAAATACCTGAACATACCCACTAAGACTGGGAATGATCATGAATGAAACCTTGAACCTGGATCATAGAATCATAGAAAGTGCTGAGTTGTAAGGGACCTTCAAAGCCCATCTAATCCCTGCAGTGAGAAGGGATGTTTTGCACTAAATCAGGTTGCTCTGAGCCTCAGCAAGCCTGGCTTTGAATGTCTCCAAGGATGGAGTCTTCATCACCTCTCCAGGTAACCTGTACATATAGGGGTATAAGTCTGAAACTCAGTGTGTCCCTTAGGACCAAATGATCTGCTCTGGATTAAATCACAGAATCCCACAGAATCACAGGATGCCAGGGACTGGAGGGACTTCTTTACCTTGGAGAAGAGGATACTGAGGGGTGACCTCATTAATGTCTATAAATATGTAAAGGGCAAGTGTCAGGAGGATGGAGCCAGATTCTTCTCAGTGGCCTCCAATGACAGGACTCGGGGCGATGGGTGCAAGCTGGAACACAGGAAGTTCCACTACATTCAGCCCATGTGAATACCTGAGTGTAGGTGTGTGAGTCTGATGCTGGATGACAGTCCTAGCTTTTAAGAAAGATATCCCCTGAACTGTCAACTCTGTGAGGGAGTTCAGTCTACAGAAGAGAAGCATATTTCACTGCAGTAGATGACAAATTCTTGATGCCCCTCGATTTCTTCAGGACATTTAAGTAGTTCATTTCCAAGCAGTTTCTTTTCAAGAACATAATCAGAGCCTAATCATCTTTGTACACGTAACATTAAGTTTTTCATTTGCCTCATTAACTGTTGCTTTAAAATTTAGATGGTTAAATATTGATGAAGTACCAAGCTCTGAGACAGACCATATCCTCCTTCACCAAATTCAACAATAGGTTTGGTTTTTTCCCATCATATAAATTTTCATCAGTTTCACTATATCCATAGATCAATCACTGTTCCTTTCACCAGAAGAAAATTTATGATTTTTAAAAGCTGAAAATAAATGTTCCAAATTATCCCTAAGTTTCCTAATGTCTCCTGTCAACCTGCTCTGCTCTAGTTTAAAGCCATTGCCCCTCATCCTATCCCTCCATGCTCTGCCAAACAATCCCTCCCCAGCTTTCCTTTAGGACCCTTCAGGTACTGGGGAGCTGCTATGAAGTCTTCCCAGAGCCTTCTCCTCTCCAGGTTGAACTGCCCCAACTCTCTCAGTCTGTCCTCATAGCAGAGGTGCTCCAGCCCCCTGATCATCCTCATATATCCCCATCTCCTGTGATTATGTCATAGGTGTTGTAGGAACGTCTGAAGTGCAGATATTCTTGGAGAACTGCTTTCTTGATGTGATTACTACTGTAAGCCAGCCAATAAAAACCACTGATGGCTGTTAAGTGAAATGTTTTTCATATCTCATGAAAGCTAGTGTTAATTATCTTCCTAACTAGTGTTCCACATCTTCTGCACTCTTAGGAAACCTGTCGTATTATGTATGCTGAAATATTCATATCAGTAAGAGGATCTTGAGGAAAACCTTCAGGCCACTACAGCTTCTAGACTACCACACAATGATTTTTATGTAATTGTAGAACTATAGAGTGTTTTGCATTGGAAAGGAACTTAAAAATTATCTCGTCCAACCCCTGTACCATGAGCAGGGGTATCTTCAACTAGATGAGGTTGCTCTGAGCCCTGTCCAGCTCCTCCAGGGATGGAGCAGCCACAGCTTTTCTGGGCAGCCTGGGCCAGGGGCTCACCACCCTCACAGGACAGAATTTCTTCCTGAAATCTCATCTGAATTTCCAGTCTTTCAATGTAAAACTGTATCCCCCATCCTACTGCTTTGTGCCAGTGTAAAAAGTCTGTTTTCAGCTTTCTTGTAGGGTTTGTTGTAATAACCATTTATTTTTCATGGACATGGAGAATTTGAAAAGCAAAGGCATGCTCTCTGCTCTGGAAATTACTCTTGCAGATCCTTCTTTACACCCTCCCCAATTTTTCAACATCCTTAAAAACTGGTTGGCAGAGCCAGATTTAGTCTTGATGCTGCTGTAAATGAAAATCAGGTGACTCTCTGCTCCTCCTCTGCTGTGCACTTGTCCATGGATTGCATTAGTGCTTTTCATCACAGCATCCTAATGGGAGCTGGTGCTAAGCTGTTTGGCTACTGTGACCTCTAAATTACTTTCAGATGCTCTTTTCCATTATGCAATCCTTTGTTCTCTCTGTTCCTGCCTTCCTTCTCCCTACCTGAATACACAATCATATGTCTATATTAAAATATGGGTTTGCTGATTGAGCCTAATGTATGAAGGAGTACAGGCTGATTTTATGACTGCCTTGCTCCCCTTAATACTTATCATGTCAAACTTTGTGTCATTCATTCATTTTATCAGCAGTGATTTTATGTTTGTTTCCAGATCCCATAAAAACCAGATACATTCAATCGTGTTTGACCTAAGAGGAGGCCTTTAAAAGTTAATGCAACACTCAGGAGTTGGGCTAAATGGTTTACTGTGAAAAATATATATTTAGGAGTAATTCTCAGATTCTCAGTGGCACAGGTGGATGGTGAATAGCAGCAGTCATGGTCAGTATGGTGCAATAAAATCATTCCTTGCCTCCAGTTCCATAAAAGGAAGCATTTTAAAGGTAAAAATGGACCAAATGTTGGTCAATAACTTGGCCAACTGGTCTACCCTGTTCCTATTGAGGCCCATGGTGGGAGATGGGCTTCTCTGCAGGCTGGGATTTAGACACTTGGAGCTCTCCCTTGTCTCTGTGGAAGGTTGAACAATGTCAGTTCTCCACCATGCCTGAAGCTGTGGGATGTGAATTACTCCTTTCCCTCAGCTGTTAAACAACCATCTTCACTTTTTATGGCACTCTCATTTGAGGTGCGGGGCACCTCTGAAACTCCCTCCATAAATAACTGAAGAACTCACAGTAACATCTTACCATTCAGGAGTCATTTTAGGTGCTGGAGTGCCAACATTTCACAACCAGACCCAGTGCTTCCACTGTCACCATTTGTTTTGCAAGGAGCTTTAATTTCCTGATTGCATGCTGATTTCCAAATAATACAGTGTACTGTCTACACATTTTCTGCCATTCTTAGGAAATTTATAGCATGGTATATGCAAAACAACACAGTATTCCTATATAATCTTCTGCTTGTGCTGTGTTGTACAATAGCAACATGTGTCTGATGAAAAATCTAGCTCTCCTGTGTTTTTTTCAAATAAATTAACCACATATCTGATTGCCTCATCTGCCAGCCTGCAATTTGCCTTCATTTACAGGTAATATTGCTTTTGTGCTTAACTGCTTCATTTCCATGAATTGTATTGTGTTTGGGGGTTGTGGAGCTCTGCATAGTGCTAATCTGCTCACTAGAATATTGAAATACATCCCTTAGAGGGAAGAAAAATCATTTAAAGTTGATTAAGATCATGCTAAATGGTGTTAAGTATGCCGTGAAGGAATGCTGCCTATACCTATAAACAAAATGGTGTTGGAGGACATTTGTGAGACAAGAGAGAGCAGCAAACAGCAGAATCACCTAATAAACCAATTTCATCTCCTAGGAGTGTCTTGGTTATATTCAAGGGAGTCAGATCAGAGTCAAATCTGGGAAGGCTCAAAGGAAGGACCTATCAATGTGCACCATCTCAGAGGGCAGAGGAAAGTGTGCAGGTGCACCTCTAGTTGCGGCACTTCCTGATTTTGTTGATTGCTTAATTGCAACCTTCTCGATATACTCACTGCAGAGTGGAATTTCTTAAATGAACATCACTCAGAGCTCATTAGCACCCAGAGGCACACAGCAGCCAGCGTTATCACAATTAAAGAAATACCTGGAGAAAGAAATCACATAGACTGGGAATGGTCACGAATGAAACCTTGAACCTGGATCACAGGAGTTGATTTGTAAGGGACCTTGAAAACCCATCTAGTCCAAGACCCTGCAGAGAGCCGGGATTTTTTGCACTGAATCAGGTTGCTAAGAGCTTTGTCTAGCCTGGCCTTGAGTGTCCACCACCTCTTTGGGCAACCTGTGCCAGTGCCTCATCAACCCCATGGGGAAGAACTTCCTAATGTCTAATCTAAACCTGCCCTGCTCTCATTTAAAGCCATTGCCCCTCATCATATTGCTCCATACTCTGACAAACAGTCCCTCCCCAGCTTTCCTGTAGGTCCACTTCAGGTACTGATAGGCCTCTGTGAGGTCTCCCTGGAGCCCTCTCTTCTCCAGGCTGAACTCCTGAATCTGAATTTTGGAGCATTTGATCAGCTAATTCGTGTTGCATGCTGGAATTAATTAATTTATGTTGTACACTGCAATGAGCTATTCTTCCATAACACCTCTTCTGTTTTGCGCTGTGAGAAAAATTGGGGAATGTGCTCAAAACCAGTTTGTATTCTTTGCTCGTGGGAAGGTTGAGTTTAGGTCAAGGTTAACGTTTGACAACAGACTGGCCCTGCAGGTATTTTCACAGGAGAGCTCAGCTTTGTGACAGCTTAACTCTCTGCAGTGTATGGAGTCTCAATCTATTCAGCTAGCTTTGCAAATAGAAGAGCCAGGATCCTTCCTTGGAAGGCTCAGATGCTCAGACTGCAAGGGTAGAGTTATTTAGGCATCCACCTCTCAGGATTGCTGACACAGTGCTATGAATATGCATTTGAGAGTGTCTGGAGGGGCTTACTGGGATGCAGCCTGCGGCTATATCTCTGCCTCCAGTCCTACTATTCACATGTTTGTGGTACAGTTTTGGCCCTGATGAACTTTTCAGACACTTCCTGAGCACAGTCTGGGAGCTGGCACCTGCCAGAGACCATTCCCAAAAGGCAGTTTGAATGCTGCTACCCAGTTCTAGAGTGTAGCAGAGTATGACCATGGCCTAAACGTGCCAGGTGGCCTCCAGCACTATGTTAGCTGAGTTTTGGATGTGTAAAATTTTGGTCCAGAGTTGGAGCAAAGTTCTGTTTTGGAGCTACCATCCTTTTATTCACAACAAAGCAAAACATAGAATCAAAGGATTATAGAATTGGAAGGGACCTTTGAGGTCATGAACCTAATATAGACAAAATCCTCACTAAACCATGTCCCTCAGCATCACATCTAAATGTCATTTAAATAATTCCAGATAGTTCTTCAACCATTTCCTGAGAAGCCTGTTCTAAAGCTTGATAATACTTTCAGTGTAAAAACTGTTCCTAGTTTCCGGGCTGAACCTCCCCTGGTACAACTTGAAGTTTCTCCCTCTTATCACATCACCTATTTCTTAGGAGAAGAGTCCAATTTCCCCTCGCTACACCTCCCTGTCAGGCAGTTGTTCAGAGCAATAAGGTCTCTCCTCAGTCTCCTTTTCTCATTTAAGCTCCCAAACTTCCTGTGGATGTGCAGGAAGTGGGGCTCCTCTAAAGTGCCACTCATTTCATTCTGTTATCAATTTGATAAAATTGACTGATGGTAGGTAACAAGCACTCCCGGTTCACAGCATAGCGTGAATATCTACAAGAAGATGGGGACATACTGCAGGAAGCTGATGGGAACAGAGAGGAGTGTACCACCATCATTCAACAAGGGTGCAAGCAACAGATCTGCTTGGGTGAGACCACATCTGGAGTACTGTGTCCAGTTCTGGGGCCCTCAGTTCAGGGACAGGGAATTGATTGAGGAAGTCCAGCACAGAGCCACAAAGATGATGAAGGGATTGGAGGAAAGGCTGAAAGACCTGGGTCTCTTTAGCTTGAAGGAGACTGAGGGGTGACTTCAGTAATGTTTTTGAATATCTGAATGATGAGTGTCAGGAGGATGGAGCCAGACTCTTCTCAGTGACTTCCAGTGATAGGACTCGGGGCAAACTGAAACAGAGGAGGTTCCACAGAAGTACAAGAATAAACTTTTTCACAGTGAGGTTGACAGAACACTGGCACAGGCTGCCGAGAGAGGTTGTAGAGTCTCCTCTGGAGACATCCAAAACCCATCTGGATGTGTTCCTATGTGACCTGGTCTAGGTTTCCCTGCGCTGACAGGTGGACTGGACTAGATGATCTTTTGAGGTCCCTTCCAATCCCTGATATTCTGTGATTCTGTGTCAACATGGATGAATTTCGTCCCTCTGTAAATTGCAGCTCAAGCCTTGCATAAACTCATAGCCCAAATGCAGAGTATGAGTGGTGCATGGGACTTGGGGTACATTAAATAGAACGTGGTTAGCAGATGGAGGGAGGTCATCCTCCATATCTGATCTCCCCTGGTAAGGTAGCGTCTGAAGCACTGGGACTCCCCATTTTAAAAAAGACAGGGAACTACTGGAGAGAGTCCAGCAGAGGCTCTAAAGATGATGAGGTGATTGGAGCATCTCTCTGATGAGGAAAGGCTGAGAGCTCTGGGGTTGTTCATTCTGGAGAAGAGAATACTGGGAGGGCATTTCATCAATGCTCAGTTAGGGTAAAGGGCAAGAACATGGGTCCTGGTGACAGGACAAGCGCAAACTTGAAGTTCATCTCAGCATGAGAAGAAACTTCTTTCCTGTGAGGCTACAAGAGCCCTGGCACAGGTTGCCCAGAGAGGTGGTGGGGTCTCCATCTCTGGAGGCATTCCAGTCTTGCCTGGATGTGTTCCTGTGTGAGCTGCTCTGTGTGACCCTGTTCTGGCAGGTGGTTGGAAGAGATGATTTCCAGAGGTCCCTTCCAGCCCTTGTCTTTCTGTGATTCTGTGACAAGCTTTACATTGTCTGGTTACATCTCAGAAACAAGCCTTTGCCGGCGGAGCAATGCATTGACATGACTTGCAAGGAGCTCGCTCTCTTGTCTCTGGTAACTCGCCTACAAAAAGTGCTGAATTGGGAGAAGAAAACTTTCAGCTAATTACTGTCATTTTTATTTTTTTTTTTTTTCCCCTGCGAGCTCTGACTACTGTTCTTAATTTCCTGACCAGCTTGCACCCTTCCCCCATGCCTCTCCAAGCATCTGTGGTCGTTTCAAATTGAGCTGTACTACCTGCTGCTCCGACTTTCTAACATACCATACCAGTTGGTTTGCCAAACAGTGAACTGCCAGCCATCTGCCATCCAAATCAGAATTTACATTGTTTCATCTTAAAATAACGCCTTCAGAATATCAAGTAACTCCCTGCTTCGGGTTTTTTGTGAACTGAAAAGCGGCCAGAATTAAAAACAAATACCAAATGTGCCTGTGAAAGGAGTAGGGAGGGAGAAAGTTAGAGAGGTAAAGTTTTTTATTTGCTAGTGACCTGATCTGGACTAAAACTATAAGGCTGGTAATTTTAACCTTGTAAATGGAATCTCCTTAACTGGTAACTGTGAGGTGGAGCAAGGGGAATGGGGACTGTTTCTTGTGCATCACTTTGTGTTCTGTGACTTTTTCTCCAATCAGATACTTCTTGGGCCTCAGTTTCTCTGTCTTCAAGAAATTCAACCTGAAAGGAGGATGCAGAGTGGTGAGAGTTGATCTCTTCTTCCACATAAAATGATGGGACAAGAGAAAACAGCCTCAGGTTGCAATAGGGGAAGTTTAGGATGGATATTAGGAACAATTTTTACACTGAAAGGTTATTAAGCATTGGAAGAGGCCATTTATTTCTACTTCAAAAAGTCCATCAGCAAAATTCAACCTACAGAGTGGGGTTCTGGTGTCACCACCAGACCTTAACTTTGCTCTATCTCCTCTTGCAAACTTTCCATGTGTGTCTAAAGTCTCTCAAGCCCTAAAAAGTGCTGTAATATGATGGTTACTTTTAGGCAATGTGTTGTGAATCTCTGTTGCTGAAGAAGTCTTGGAAACACTTAGAGTGATGAGTCTAATTGGATTAGCTGCCATTAACAATGGAAGGTATAGGAACAAAGACTATGTAGGAATGTGTTGAAATCAGGCCATGATGTGAATTTCCAATGCATTTAATTCCCAGTTAAGGGAATGCTTTGGATTTCTGAATGTCTTTTATTTTGCAGAAACAGCACATTAGGTCTTTCTTCTACCCAAACCCAACAGTTGCTCTAGAAAACCTTATTTATTTTTATTGATTTTTGGAATGCTATGCTCTTCTCAGTTAAATGTTTAGCCTCAGGAGACAAGTTCATATTCTGGACCTTACCTGGACGTCAGTGTTGCGAATACCTCATTGAGTCATTTAAGCTTCAGATCAAGAGGATTGACCCATCTTTGTGCCTGGAATTTCGAATGGGCAGAATACAGAAGTGCCTAGGCCTGCCTTAGTATAATTTTGTTGAAGAGGCAACAGAGTCATGATATGGGCACTTGTGTTAGAAACACATTCTCCATGTTAAATTTCTCAATGTGAAGTAATTATCACACACTTAGAAAATGTTATAAGGTTTCCTGGTACAGTTGGCTGGTTTTAATCTCACAAAAGCTCTTTTGGGTAGCAACCAGGAATGGTTAGAAAGCTTGGACAGGCAAGGAACTATTCCCAGTTGGCCCTTTGGATGCAGCCACTGTGCTTGAGAAGTAAGAAGGTGTGGCTGTGCTGAGTTAGGTGGGCCTCAGGGACAGAAAATAGTATCTAGCAATGGGTTTTTTGCCACTATAGATGGTGGCTGGAGTCTCTGCCTTATCTGCAGAATCTTTAATGGAAGTTCTCTGAATTAATTCCAAGCACCTGCATTTTAGGTGTCATAAAACCCAAGCAAGGACCTGAAGCAGCCCTATTCTCACCCGCACATGCCTTGGTTTGCTCAGAACTGGGCAAGTACCCAGGTTCTGTTTTGGGAGCCTTCCTCCTGCATTATTTATATCCTGGTGCTTTAGTAGCCACTCCTGGGCCAAAACCAACTTATACAAAGTGTTATGCTGACATGTAACAGCAAGGTTGTCCTGTCTCCAAACCCCCTAATGATTCATGGATAAGCTGGGGGGTAAGAAGTCTTTTCAAAAAACAGATGGTGGGAACACAGGGATAACAAAGAGATCCATTAGTAGAGGTATTCTATGAATTTCCTTTGTTGCCTCTTCTCCCAAAGGCCTCACAAAAGATAGTTTATGATAAACCTACTAATACAACTCAAGAAAATAGCTCTAGTTATGGCTTGAGACTGGTAAGGTTCAAGCTGGTAGATGTGTCTTTACTGCAGCCCTAGAAAGTACTAGTAGGGCATATTGATACTTGAATTACTTCCAAAATGATCCTGAACAATGAAAATAACCCATGTTGAGCTTTGTGTATGCACATTTAGGCTTCTAATCACTAGCAAACTTGCTACTTTAAAGCTATCCAAGGTACCTTAACACAAACCCTTTTTTCTTTTCTGATTGCTCCCAAAATCAAGTGAGAGAGTTGGTGCTGTTCAGCCTGGAGAAGGGAAGGCTGCAGGGAGTCCTCATAACTGCCTAAAAGAAAGCTGGGGAGGGACTGTTTTCCAGGGCATAGAGTGATAGGACTAGGAGTAATAATTATAAACTAGAGCAGGACAGGTGGTGATGTGATGATTAGATATTAGGAAGAAGTTCTTCGCCATGAGGGTTGTCCACATTGCCCAGAGAGGTGGTGGAGGCTCCATTCAAGGCCAAGCTTGATGAGGCTCTGAGCAACCTGATCTTGTGCAAGATGTCCTTCCAAACCAATATGTTTTACAATTCTGTGTTTCTTCTCCCTCCTCATTCACACTGAGAAGATCAAACTTTTGCTAATTTTACCTTCCATCTGTATTTGAGTATTAGCAAAAAAACTCATTTCCACTTGTCCAAGGTCACAGAGATATTTCTTTAGAATTGAAATCCAGCTCTTCAGTCTCTTAAGCTCTAACAGAAACACTTGAGAATAGTTACCTTTTAGAAAATCAAGGATGTCGAATTAGATCATGCTCTATGATTTGCATTTATCAGTAAATTTTTCAACTAGAAATTCTTGTAGTTTCTTCTAAGCTGAAGTTTAGTCACCTCAAAATGCTGTTCCCAGTGTGCCACAGCAATTGTCAGGCATCATGTAGCCTTGCAGAAAAAGAAAAAGGAGCTACCAAAACTAGCACTCATCAAAAATTACTCTTTTGATGGGAGCTATCAATTGTTCTGGACTTTCTATGTGTACTCGGACTGTGGGAACTCTACTGTTTCAGGTTTGTGCAAAAAATTATAAATCTTAATTTGACTTTTAATGGCTTTCTGAACCATTTACAGGGAGAAAAATGTTGTGAGAGTCAGTGTGTTTTCACAGTACTTTTTGCCTTTAGGTATGGAAAAAAGTCCACAGAAAATTTGTCTCAGGTTTTTTTTTTCCAGTTCTGTAAATAATTTAAAGCAGTTAAATCCACAAGAAATCTATAAACAAAAATATTTGAGTTATAAATATTTGTATACATAATCCCTGTATTGTTTATTTATAGGAAACCAAGGAAACATGGGAACAGTAGGTGAAGGAATTGAAAAGCACACTTTATTGAAGCAACAGACATAATAAGCAACCTTGTCCTGTGCTTCTTGTTATGCCCAAGATAATTCATGGCCAACTTGCAGAGTCGGTTGTCATCCGAATTTTGTAATTTTTGAAGGAAGGATGTCATTGTTAGGAAGATCATTCTATCCTGATAAATATGGATTCTTCCATTTGTGGA
>VZTY01027417.1:300926-329314 GCA_013400935.1 Turnix velox | reverse complement strand
TTGAAAAAAAAAAAAAAAAAAAAAAAGAACCAGTCAGAGTAAATTTGAGGTCTTTATAGCACCCATTTATAAGACTGAAATAGATAGCACTTCAGCAAAGGAACTGCTACTGAGGTCAGATTTAGACATGGAAGCAGTGATAGGACTGAGAAGCAGGCAGCAGAAATGTTCATTAAAATGACTGAGAAAGGATCAGTGGAGGACAAAAAAGCTGAAGACAAATCTGCAACAGATGAGATGACCTGTGCTGTGAGTTCCAGCCCCAGCTTTCAGTTGCTGCATATATATGTGTCTGAAAAGTGAAGTGCACCCTCCTTTGGTGTGAGCTGATAACTTGAGCCCACCTTTGCAGCTGGGCTTGTCCTCAGAGTAAGGATCTATCAGTTGAGGGCTCCCAAAACCTCCCTGCTGCTCAGCAGCTCCCAGAGCAGGAGAGATGTGGGTGATTAAGGAGAAAGTGGTTACTAGTTGGGAGCTCTGTGAGTTCCTGCACTCCTTATGTCTTCCAAAGACAGCAGGTAAGAGGGCAGAGAAGGGTCTGTGAAAAGGAGTGAGGCAGGTGATGATAAAAATCACTTTCCAAACTGTTTGCTGTGACTGTTCTGACTCCTAGCTGTTTCCCAGAGAGAGCATCGTCTCCTAGAACTTTTCCCATGAACATTTTTGAGGCCAAATGCAGACTTGCTTACCTGTCTCAGTCCCGCATACCATCTCTGCTCTGTGTAGAAAGGAATGTTTTGAAGACTGAGAAAAACCATTAGTTTATCTCTCTCTGAAAGACACATACTTGTAAGAGATTGCAGCGTCCTGCAAAACATGCTGTCTGTGGGAAGGATGGAATTTAGAGAATGTTCAACTGTTTGAGTGAAAACATGGGCCGTGGACTAAATTCCTTCTCAATTTGCAGCCACAGTTGTTCTGTGCTGTTTGTACCTGACCGAGCTTGACCTCCATGTGAATAGAACTGATGTAATGCAAAGTTTGCTGAGAAAATGACTGTGCAGGTATTCATTCATAAAGGTGCTGGTTAAGGAGAGAATGTCCTGGAAAAATGATCAGAAGCTCCTGTTGGAGCGGGTCCAGAGGAGAGCCAAGAGGATGATCAGGGGGCTGGAGCACCTCTGCTACGAGGACAGCCTGAGAAAGTTGGAGTTGTTCAGCCTCATAGCAGCCTACCAGTACCTGAAGGGGCCTATAACAAAGCTGGGAAGGGATTGTTTGCAAGGGTATGGAGTGATAGGATGAGGAGCAGTGATTTAAAACTAGAGCAGGTTTAGATGAGACATTAAGAAGTTCTTCCCCATGAGGGTGGTGAAACACCAGAACATGTTTCCCAGCGAGGTGGTGGAGGCCTGATCCCTAGAGGCATTCAAGGCCAAGCTTGATGAGGCTCTGAACAACCTGATATCTAAAAAGGCATTTTAAAATGGTGTTACAGAAATTAAACAAAAATTCAAATCTTTTCATTGAAATGTTCATGAAACTATTTCCAAAGGAATTACTGTTTGCCATGTCCTTGCCCTTTTTATCCTGTAATGCAATAGAAAAAATACTTAGTTCTTTGCTATTTTTTTCATTATTTCATTGCCATCTTTTATTTCCTGATATTATTTTTGGTGGCAAGGGAAAAAAAAAGTGGGAAGAAAGAGCTAATCAAAGATGAGCATAATTCTAGTGCACACGGGAGACCAGAAGAACCCTAAAATAGTTTTTAAATTGGCAGTTTATTTGGAGAGATAGAAAGTGTTACGAAAATTAAAACTGAAGTTTTGGTTTTCAGACAAAATTTATTTTTCCAAGGAAAACATAACGACTTCTAGCATTTATGTGCAGTGATGCTGTTGCTCTAAAAACTCTTTGTTGATGGTTGCTATAGAAAACCTTTTGATAAACAGGTGTATATATAGAAAGCTTTTAGACAAGTGCTTTCCTCACTGTTTTTCCCTTCTCCATTCCTACATGAACTTGACAAAACAGATTTACAGATGGCCTAATCTCATTTTAATTAGGGGGAAATCAGAAGTACTTCATGAACATCCTTGGAAGTAGACCCAAAGTAAAACCTACCTCCTGTACTGTATTTATTTTATGGATTCACTTCATGTGGTGTTTGCAATTATTCATTTATGTTTGTCTTCAGTGTCTCCATCCTGAAGGTGACACAAAGTCTGGTTTTAAATGATTTTCTATAGCAGTCCAGCTTGTGCCCCAAGTATCACTTGGCTCACCGAGCACAAGGTCCTTTCACATGCCTCTGGTGAAATCTCTCATCAAAGTCCTGAGCCCTGAGAGGGCTTTGAGAGAATTTATTACATTATTAATAAACCATCTGATTAAAGGACACAGTTCCCTCTGGCTTCTCCTAAACTGGTTTCTTGTTCATGGTATTTTCATTCAGGCACATTCCACAATTAGGACATTTTGCTTCCATTTCTATTAACAGTGATATGAAACCAAATCATAAAAATAAAATAAAAAAAAAATGAAAGTGGAGAAAGACCTGAGGACACAGTGTCCAGTTTCTTGCAGCCAACTATACAATATTTTCTGCAGGAAAGGTATCAGATTTTGTTACTTGCATAACCTCTCCTTTGGAGTTAATGAAAATAGGAGTGGAGAAAGGCAGCAGTATGGCAACTCCTAGACTGCTGCCCTGGATTGACCACAATAATCTCATCTGGCACAACTTGGAGGTGAATTCCTTACAAATATAAAGGTGTGAGAGGAAGGAATCACATTCACCACAGTTATATTCACCATTTGCAGATGTGTTTCTCTGCATGACACCAAGATTTGACTTGATTGTACCTTATTCTGCTTAGATGGCCAATGTGAGAAAGAGCATCCTAGCCACAGCCCTCTCTTCTCAAGGATGAACAATCCTGTCTCTTTCAATCTGTCTTTAGAAGAGAGGTGCTCCATCTCTCTGCTCGGTTTTGTGGCTTCTGGACCTGCTCCAACAGGTCTATGGATGATGTAGCTTATGAAACTGTCCCAGACCAGTCCTATCAGTAGCTTTGTGATTGCCTTGCTGAAGTGTTGCATGGACACCATTATGGGTTGAAGTTGAATTCAGGTGGCATGTTGGCCCTGACACAGGGATAAGTTCATCTGCCAGCATCATGCCTTTCAGATAGGCTGTACATTTGTTTTCTTTCCTTCTGACTCACCACCAGCTCAAGAAAAGAGTTATTTTTCTCTCCCTGCTGATCAGTGAAATAAGCACTAAAGGAAGGCTGTGCATTGTAGGTCACCTGCCCACTCTTCTATTTCACAGATTTTAAAGTGTTTCTTCACATGGAGCTCTATAATTTTCCAGCCTTTCATAAAAGACAGGCTCGAGCTCTCTGTCAGGGTCATAAAATGAAGATCATTGTGTTCTGTGTCTGATCTAACGGATAAAGCTGGTACTTGCTTTCACACTGCTGCCTGAAATAAATAAGCCAACCCATTGAGATGTAAGATCAGTTCCATCTTGCCCTTCCAACTCTGAGTACATCTATAGAATTCTTGTATTTCTCTCTGATATCTTGAGTCTCTCACAGATGCATAAAACACAAAAGCATTTTAATCTTGTATATAAGGCTTGGTTATTCGGTGTTGCTGTCTCTAAGTGTTGCTGCACACTGACATAAACAGCATGGGTCATCCCAAATCAAGCTCAGAGCAGAATAGTATTCCAGTGGAGAGACACTTCTGGAGAGAGACCAAATACCTTCCTTTCTAGTCCCCTCTCCCCAAGCCCCCTGAAAACGTGCAGTCAGCTCTTTGAATATCACTAAGGGCTTTTTATTCCTTTGCAATATGGTGAACTATTTCTTCCCTCTTAAAATTTAGTTTAATCAGCAGTTACAGCACAGTGTGTGGCTTTTCATAATTCTACTGATGCTTCTGCAAACAATCACTTAGTGTTGTGTGTTGTTATTACTGTGGACCATCACTTATGAACATCTGTTGGGACTGATATGGATCTGAACCTGAAGGATTGATCTGAGGTCCTTTTCAGGTCCTTATTACATTTTACTTATTCAATTGGTTGAAATCTGGTTTATTTATTATTATGTCTTCAGTGCTGAAAGTCATTATCGGCCCCAAATCAACTTTTTAGTGATGCCCAAATAATGAGTTTTTATCACGTACAATGAGTACATTTTATTTTTTCTCCCCCGTCTTTTTATCATAATATCATCTGCTTGGGATGTTCTGAGAAAAATACAACAAGCTATGATAAATCACCTTGTCAATGTTACACAGTAAATCAAGCTGTTGCTGGAGTTACAGATGAAATTCCAGCAAAAGGTTTTGCAGGGAATAAAAGTGAGGGAAGGAGTTTGGCTCTTCCAAGCCTGCATCTCTCTTGTGTCTGTAATGAATCTATGGGTGGGATGAAATGTGGGGGATGTGTCAACATTGCTGCTGTTCCTAATGAATCAAGAAGCTATTTTGAAGAGTTTGGCTGTCTCTCAGGAGCTATTTCCACATTGCAATGTTGGATGTACGTTTTGAAGTGCTCCTCCTTGTCAATCTCCACCTGTGGGCGCAGTAAAATTTATTCCTTTTAGTGCGGTGCATATTGCCAGGTCGAAGGGTTGGGAGGACCTGGCTGCAGAATTCATCAAGCCCTTTTATGAAGACAGACTGAAAGAGATGCAGTTGTTCAGCCTAGAGAAGAGAAGGCTTCAGGAAAACCTTCTAGCAGCCTCCCAGTACCTGAAGGAGCCTACAGGAAAGCTGGGGAGGGACTTTTTATGCAGGATTTGAGCAATACAATGAGGAGGAATGCTTTTAAACTGAAAAAAGGAAGATTTAGATTAGATATTAGGAAGAAATTCTTTCCTATGAGGGTGGTGAGTTCCTGGCCCAGGTTACCCAGAGAAGCTGAGGCTGCCCCATCCCTGGAGCAGTTCAAGGCCAGGTCGGATGGGGCTTGGATCAACCTGATCTCATGGGAGGTGTCCCTGCCTAGGGCAGTGGGGTGGGACTAGATGGTCTTTAAGGTCCCTTCCAACCCAAACCATTCTACTATTTCTATGTTTTTTCAGTCTCAAGTTCTACAGAAGCCACAGAAAGTAGAGGCCAACACCGGCACCTTTGCTGATGTTGTCTCCCTGTTTGCTGTCAGAGATCTCTGAGGGGAAAAAGAAAACAAGCTTTCTCTTCTCTTAAATAAGGTAGCTGGGTTTTTCATGAGATGTTAAGGTCATTTGGTCTGTAAATAACAGAAATCTTGAATTTCCCTTTGTAGTCCCTTAACCAAAAAATTAGCTATGGCAGAGCTGGAGCATGTTCTTTTCATAGCTGCTGCATCTGCTCATGAAAAAAGAGCAACCACTTCCTTTGAGAATCAAAGATTTTACTTTCAGATGAAAGGAAAAGGACACAGAAAGTCCAAATCTAAGTACAGAATGCAGTATGAGTTTGTTTTCTCTGAGAGCAGCCATCTTAAACTGAAACTGTTCTCCTAACTGCAGCTTCTTGTGGCAGATGGACAGGGAAACTGCCTGCATACTGAGAGATGTACAGAGAAATGGAAAGCAGAACAAGTCCAAGATTACAGATAAAAGTGATGGATAAGTTTTAAAATAGTTTCACTCACAGTTCTTCTCCTCTGTCACCTCAGTGTAGTGATGTTGTGGTAGTTTAATGCATAAATGGAAAAAACAGCACCTGGAAAAGGTGTTAAGATACTGTCAGCATAAAATATCCAGAAATTGTACTTCACATTATGCATGAGGAAGGTAAAATGAGCCCAACCCGAACCTATCCTTGTGTATTAAATAATGGTGTGTAATATTTCAGGTGCAGAAGCTCCTTTGTCCATGCTGGTCACTTGTTGGTGTCTCCTTGGCACAGACAGGGATTGTCCCACTTGGCATTAGCCCTTGCAATTCCTAGTCATGGTGTCCAAGCTAACATTGGCCAGGAAGCATTCCCAGTTTGCAATCTGTGTGTGGAAACTCATCTTCAGGGCCTAAGTTACAGAATCATAGAATCAGAAGGGACATTCATGTAGTCCAAACCCCTGCAGGAAGCAGGGATGTCTTGCACTAGATCAGGTTGCTCAGAGCCTCATCAATCCTGGCCTTGAATGTCTCCAGGGATGGGGCTTCCAACACCTCTCTAGGCAATCAAGCAACCGTTTCACCACCCTCATGGGGAACAACTTCTTCCTAATGTCTCATCTAAACCTGCCCTCCTCCACCGTAAAACTGTTCCTTTGTCCTATTGCTCCATGCCCTTGCAAACAATCTCTCTTCAGCTTTATGATAGGGCCTTTCAGGTACTGGGAGGGCACTATGAGGCTTCCCTACAGCCTTCTCTTCTCCAGGCTGAACAGCCCCAACTCTATCAGCTAAACTGGATAAATGTGAACTCTTTCATAACAGTCAGTCTCTGGGCCTCAGAGCAGTCTCAGGTGCTTTTTATGAAATGCAGGAATTGGTGGGCACAGAGACTATGATTTTCCCAAATTGCTCGGGTTTCTTGTTACTGTCCTTTGCAGGAAAAAAACTCTTACATTAACTTTACAGATGATATTCGGAAGAACGGCATTTGGGTGAAAGTTAGGCTGAGTAATAGACATACTCTGAGCGTCGAAATGGCCAGAGAAATTCTTGCTGCAGAACACAATTACGAATCACAGCTTTGCACAGATGCTCTTATGAGGCCTCCATTGTGTAATGCCAGATGTGAAAAAATCCCTTTGTTCAACAATTCCAAGCAGTTTGTTCAACAGACGGTGACAATTTCAGTTCAGATTCATTCAGCTGAACTCATCTATAAATAAGTGAAATGGCCTGGGATTTCTCTGGGAGATAACCTCTTTTTCATTTGTGTTGCACACCTAGAGGAGGTCAGTGATGTTCCCTGTCTGCTTGCCCCTTGGAAGAAGGTAATGTACTCCTAGTGTCCTTGAAATCCCCAACCAAACACAGCCCTCATAGGGAATAAATAACTCCAGGACACACTGCAAGACTCAGCTGTTTGTATGAGGCTGGTGGGAGGCAGATCACAGAATTATGGAACAATAGTGTTGGATGGGACCTCTAGATTGGC
This sequence comes from Turnix velox, assembly GCA_013400935.1. Lineage (NCBI taxonomy): Eukaryota > Metazoa > Chordata > Aves > Charadriiformes > Turnicidae > Turnix > Turnix velox. The sequence goes on along the minus strand of VZTY01027417.1, from coordinate 322,258 downwards.
ATCATCCAGTCCAACCACCTGCCAGAGCAGGATGCAAGGGGACACATTCAGGTGGTGTTTGAATGTCTCCATAGACAGAGACTCCACCATCTCTCTGGGCAGCCTGTGCCAAGGCTACCCCACCCTCAAAATAAAGAAGTTCCTCTTCATGTTGGGGTGGAACTTTCCATGTTCCATTTTATGCCCATTCCCTCTTGTCATGTCCCCGGGCACAACTAAACACAGACAGGCCACATCCTCCTAACATCTACCCTTTCAGTATTTGTGAGCATTGATAAGAACACAGAATCACAGAATGCCATCATCTCATCTTGGTGGCCTTTTGCTGTCCCTTCTCTAGCAGGATTCTATTCTTCTTGAACCAGGGAGCCCAGAATTGTACCCAGTGCTCAAGATGTGACCTCATCAGAGCAGAGTGGGAGGATGACCTCCCTTGACCTGCTGGCCACACTCATCTCAATGTCCCCCAGTATGCTATTGGTCTTCTGGCCACAAGGGCACATTGCTGGCTCATGGTCAAATGACCAAATGCTCAGCATCATTTAGAAGAAGGGATGGCTTTTTCTCACATTTTTTTATTCTGAAAAAAGATAAGAAATCACATGTACATGCTATGGTTTCATCTAAATGAGTTCTTGAATCGTTGCTGAAAATAACTCTAGTTTTTCCACCCTCCTATCTGCTCCTTCTGCTTGGTGATGCTGAGTTTGTGTGGAATTTCTTCAGGGCAGAGACCCATCAGTCCTCATTACCCTAACATGAGCCATGCAGCCCTGTGCTGCTCTATGTATAAAATCATCTCACATATAAACCCAGGGTTGTCATGGTGATTTGAAACTCCCAGAAAGCTTGCTGTGATGCAGTAAATCTTATGCACATATCTAGACTTATCTAAAATAATCCGTATGACAAGTCACCTTATATGTAATGGCATCTAACCCACCCCCTTGGGAGCAAAACAATGTGCATAGGCTTCTGGGGGGAGTGACAGTTTGAGCATCTAAACTGCTTTTGATCTCACCTGGCTGCCACATGCCAGCAGCTCTTTCTACAACCACTAAAGGTTCTTCCTCCTTTATAATTTACAAAATATAAATGATAGCTTTTTATTTGTGGGGTGGGGGAAGAGACTGTGTGTAAGACCTCATAGTGCCCTACCTGTACCTGAAGGGGGCCTACAGGAAAGCTGGGGAGGAACTCTTTGTCCAAGCATATGGTGATAGGATGAGGAGCAATGGTTTTAAACTAAAGCTGAGCAGGTTTGGGTTAGACATTAGGAAGAAATTTGTCACCATGAGGGTGGTGAGACACTGGAATAGGTTGCCTAGAGAGGTGGTGTAGCCTATTCCTGGAGATATTCAAAGGCCAGGCTTGATGAGGCTCTGATGAGCAACCTGATCTATTGCATTATGTTCAGTGCAAGGAGGTTGGACTAGATGGCCTTTGAAGGTACTTTCTGATTCTATGATTCTATCATTCTTCACAATGCTTCAAAGTTCACAGTTGAGGGTGGGAAGCTGCTGTTTCTCAGTGTGATGTATTCAATGAAGCGATAACCAGAGGGTCGTGCTTCTGGTATCTTGCAGCATTAGTGGCAAATTTAATTCTTTTGGCTGGACCACTGGCCTCCAGGTCCTTCAATTTAGTGTTAGAAATCTGAGTCACTCATTTAAAGTAGTGTGATATGAGGACTGAGTTGTATCTTCCCTTATTCCTTTTTCATTCTTTTGATTGTGCTTTATATTACTTATTTGCTGGCACGTCTTCCTCTCCCTTCATCCTCCTCACCTTTGTTCATCACTTGGTGCTTGCTCATATTTGTTACTATATATACAGTATTTCAGAACTGAAAAGCTTTTGCACAGTACCTTTATTTCTTGACTAGCTAAGTGCTTTCTCTGTTGCTTCATACTGAGTCTGACAGACACATGCCTCTGGCTTATTAATCTCATAGAGTGAGGTTCATTATGAGTGTGTGCTATTAGCAAACAGGAAAGTGCTTCCTTATAATTGCTTCTCTCTAAAGGTTGCCTGGTCTGTGGATTTGGATCCATCATCATCATCATCATCTTTGTTCTAAAAAGTTTCTGCTAATAGGGCTGGACCTTACTAAACCAAGCAGCAGTTGGCAATGGCTTCAGGAAAAGATATATGTGGCTTTTTTCCAAGTACTCACAGGGATTGCCAGTGAGGTGGCAGGTCTGTGTTCATACTGAAGGCTGGATTCAGAGGCCCTTCATCATATCTATGGGTAAAGCACTCATACAAATGTGACGTATTGACACAAACTCCTGCAGGGGAGCTCAGCAGCCCCATCCTACACTATTTCCATGGCTGGGTTTTCTGAACTAAGCATAAAACCTCAAATACCAAGAGTTTCCCAAAGAGAGCCAGGATCATCTGCTATTACAGCTCTGCATCCACTCTGACCTTGTTGCTTTTCTGTGTTTTGAAAAGTTGCTGCATGCCAGGAGTGATGAAGTCCAAAAAATCCCTGCAGGAGTTTCAAAAGGAGATAGCATTGTTAGCTTCCTGAGATCCAATACCAAGGGTGCTTTCAGTCTAGCTTCATGCTGCAAGTTATCACACTGGACAGACTGCACTGAGAGCAAAATATGGAGGAGTCGTATGTAGGATGCTGTAAGTAAGATTACATGTAGGATAGTTTTGAGTGGCTCATTTTATTATTGGTTTTCTGCCTTGCTACTGATGAGAATGTGAAAACTTCTTCACTGGGTTTGCGGGTCTGCTCTGGAGCAGATCCACAAAGATGGGGGGAAGTTGCTGAAGATCAAGTTACTAAACACTCTCTGGAAGTGACTGACAATCTGCTTATTAGTGGATGTCACTACTAGGGACTCAGTGATCTAAAAAGTCTCTTCCAACCAAGGCAATTCTACGATTGCGCGATTCTAAGCAGAGCAAGACAGCTTATTGTCAAGTGATGGATCTAACTTGGTTTGAGACCTCTGAGCTGATGGAAATCTCTTTAGGCAGCAAGTAAAGACTTCTCCAAGGCAAAGTTACCCTGTGTGCTCTTGTCTTCTCCACAGAGAAAGGCTTGAGTGTGCTTGCTATGGAAGCTATCAGATCAATGGACTCAGTCATGAGCAGCCATGCTCATCCCAGGACTTCCTGGGACCATCCATACTAAGCCAAATTTACTACTCTAAGTGTAGACTAGATGTTTTAGGTGGGATCCAGGCAAGAATTTCGTGCTGGTGAATTTTTTGGTGTATGTCTTTAGGCTGAAAGTTCTTGTTCCCAGGGTACCAGGTGAGTGAGTTCCTACTGCGTTCATACAGGCACTCTAAAACTGTCTCTGGATGGGCATATGGGGACTGCAGTCTCACAGACATTACTGAGATGCCATGTTACTTGGATGCCACCTGAATGTGGTTTGAGGTATCTATTCAGTGATATTAGTTTTCCTACAGGAAAAAGGTCATCCTAAATGAAATGAGAAGTCATTTTGCCTCTCTCTGGGAGCCATACAACGCAGCAGTAAAAAGGAGTTGCAGAATAGTCCCTAAAATACTGCAGAGTAGAGGACTTAAAGGATCTTAAGAGAGCACCATTTACTGTATTATCCCCAGTGGAATATCATCTAGAGGTCACAGCTATGTTTGAACATTTGGAATAACTGATGACTTCTAATGTTTTGAGGGAAATAGCTCATTGCCCTCCACAGGTACATGAAGTACTTGAAGTACGAGCAGTTTTAGAGTGGATATTAGGAAAAATTTTTGCACTGAAAGGATTGTCAAGCATTGGAACTGGCTGCTCACGACAGTGGTTGAGGCATCACCCCTGGAGGAATTTGAGAAATGGGCAGACATTGAGCTTAGATACATGGTTTAGGGCTGGTTCTTGTCAGAGTTCAGTTGATGTTTGGTCTCCAAGATCTGAAAGGTCCCTTCCAAACTGGGCCATACTGTGAAATCTGAAAACATTTCAACTTGGGGGGAAGCCAAGAAAGTCAAAGGCAGAATTGAAGTGTGAATCCTTCACCCTGTGCTCTCATCATTATAAATGGCTGTAGTCTCCATCAGAGCCATTCCAGGCTGCATGGGAACATACAGATGTGTGAAAGGTTGTGGAAAAAGATTATTTAAGAAACTGTAGGCAATGATCTGATAAAAGATGACAACGTAATTAATATCCTCGAGGAGGCAGAGTTAAAGCTCTATGAGCCTTGCATTTCTCATTTCCTGACTTTTGAGTGCTTAACTGTGCATATTTAATGTTGTATTAAAATAAAGGAGTGGTGCACGTTGTAAGCAAATAGTCCTTTCCCCGCGCCTTGAGGATATTGAATTATTTCATGGAAGATGCAATTTTTCGATGATATCTGCATGATGTGAGCTGAAGGAACATCAGCTGCAATCCACGTTTGTAATTCTAATTTATAATATCATATTAGTAAATTGGGCCATGCGTTATCCTAGCCAGCATCAGAGTACATGCTGCTTTTCTTGGCAGACACGAGGCTAAATGTGAAATCCAAAGAGTGTTGTTCTGATTGGGAAAGAAAAAAGAGGCCAAGGCTGTTTTGTTGCTCTGCAACATGCTCTTACATAGAGTGAGTGATTGTGACTGGGGAGGAAAATGTGGTCTGGGGAAATGACCTAGAATGTACTGAAAACTTTGCTACTGAGGATGCTGGAGTTCCTTTAATGTATGACTTCTCAGAAACAAGGTAATGCTGTTTCAAAACAGATTTTGTAGAATCATAAAGTTGGAAAGGATCTTTAAAGGCCATCTAGTCCAACCCCCCATGCTGCAGGCAGGGACATCCAGTACTAGTTCAGGTTGCTCAGAGCCTCCTCAAGCTTGTTTAAAGCCACAGATTTGTTTTAATGGATACATAAGGCATTTCTATGGTCCCTGGCACATCATACCTATGTGAACTGGGAATGACTGTTTCTAGATGTAAAGCTAAAACAAATAGGAACATAAATCAGGTCCGTTGTGTGGGCAAGGAGTTTCTAACACCATGTGGCAAATTTTCACTTACCCAATCTGTTGTTGTTGGGTGAAAATTGTACAAACTGTATAAAAACAGGTCAAGGTGTGATTTGTTTGACAAAAGGTCCACCCAGCCTGTTGCTCTGGTAAGTTCTATCTAGGATAGGTACTCACCTAGCATCTGTCACTGTCACACTTCGGTGGCCATGGCTGGTTTCCTGGCATTTTGCTAACTGCATTAGAGGATATGGACTTTGCCTCTCCGAAGTTTTGGTCCATATTGAAGGAGAAGAGATCTACCTTTCCCTCACATAATCATGATGGGATGTAAGAAAAGCATATGTCAGTTTCCTTTGGTGGGATCAGAGAAACCCAGGCAATAAGCAGCTTTGGAGGTGACTGGAGCAGGTGATGAGATCTTCAGGTTCAGAAGGGATCACGGATGAGGGTTCCAATCCTTCCTTCTCAAAGGTATTAGAAGGAAAAAGATGGACTCCAGATGCTGAAAGATGGTGACTTTTGGATGATCATTATTCTTTTCTCGTTGAGTTGTCTATGCTATTTCTTCAGTAGGTAGATCACAAAATGTGTGTCTGCTCTATATTGGAGAGGAGGAGCACCTCTGAGAAATGTGACAGAAACTTTCCTGAAAACCATTCAGTTCATTATCTGACACTCTGATTTCAGTGACAGCTTCAGACTGGTACCAGTTCACAATTGGTACAATATTTAATGAACTTATGCTGGAGGAGTCATTAGTGTGTTGAAGAGATGGGGCATGTGTCTGATGTATGAACTTGCTGGTGGCTAAATAGGAAAGCCTGGGGCTGCCACATTAAATTTGCTGGTGTCACAAGGAACAGAGCAGAGCATCCTCACAGTAATTACAGGTGAGTGGACCAACATCCTCGTACAAATGTAGCTCCATTAAGATGTTTTCAGTCACATTCTCTCTTATAAATCTGGATGTTTTACTGATGCTGAGCTAAACCAAGTATCTGCCATCACTCTGTTCTCTTCTTCCACCCCCAGCTGGCATTTCATGCAGCACATATTGCAATTTTCTTTTGAACAGAAGCCTTTTCATCTACTGAAAAGCAGAAAAATGCTATAGGTGCCATAGTTTAGCAGCATTTAACACATTAAATAGCTCTCTGAACTGCTGCAGATGGAAACAGTCTTGTATGCACGTCAAAGCTACAGGAAAACACATTTTCCATGCACATAAAGAAAACAGAAACTTTGTCCTGAAAAGGATTCCTAGGCCATCCATTCTCGGCAGCCATCTTATCAAATCTGTCCCGTAAGTGAAGTGAGTCCCATTTTAACATCTAGTCAGGGCATTTTTTTTGTCTCAGGTATTCATGTAGGAAGGTTATTTCCTAACTTAATTAATCTCAGTTTTAAACTGAATATTAGAAAAATAAACTGTGTGAAAGGGTCATCAAGCACTGGAACAGGTTGCTCAAGGCTGTGGTTAAGGCACCATCTATGGAGGGATTTAAGAGGTGAGCAGATTCAGGTCTTAAGAGATATGGTTGAGGGATGGTTCTTGTTAGAGTTGTGTTGATGGTTGGACTCGATCTGAAAGTTTCTTTCCAACTGAGGCCATTTCATGATTCTGATTCTAAACCAGAGTCCCATGCAACTCCATTCAATGTGTCTTTCTACTTTGACAAAGTATAAATGAGAAAACTATCATCAACTTCTCTGGCTATAGCTTTCCAGCAAATATCACGCAGACTTTGTAGTAGTTTCATGTAGACCTTGTTGCCTCAGCTTGCTTACAAGAAGAATGTCATGAGGGGCAACATCAAAAGCTTTCTTGCACAAAGACAGATGACACCTACTACTTTTGTCCACAAGGCTTTTCATCCTGTTACAGAAGGAAATTAGATTAGTTTGATGTTATTTGTACTTGACAGGTCTGTTTTCACAGTTACTTAGCTCCTTGTTATCTTCTGTGCACTCGCAAAGGCTTTGATTATTTTGTGGCAGGATACTTCTAGGAATTTATATTTCTGGGAATTGACTTGGAGTGGCTGATCTCAATATTGTAAAGTCCTTCCTCTCCATTTGGTTAAGGCAGGCACCAAATTTGCCTTTTTCCAGTCCTCTTGTACCTCACTTGTCTCATGCAAATTGCAGCCACTTGTAACCACCGGTAGCTCTGAGATCGATACAAAGGGAATCAGAAAATCATCGAAAAACAACATAAACAAGTTACACATGAAGATATTGTTCTCAACCTGTACTTACCTTGATGCACACGGTGTCTACGCAAAGAACCCCATCAGCTCCTGAAATATTGTTTTACTTGATTATATATGCACAGAGCTAGTAAAAAATAATGTGACTACAGCCATAGGCTCATAGAGTGGCCCAGGTTGGAATGGACCTTTCAGACCATCGAGTCCAGCCATCAACCACTAAACTAAACTCCATGAGGGCATGTGCAGAGAAGCTCAATCATCAGGACTGATAAGCTTTTATAGCAGCTCACGGCATGTTTTTACCACAGGCCAACTAACACTCACCCTTTTCTGTGCTTTCCAAGTCAGGGATAATTTCCAAAGACAGTTTGAAAGTGGCCACTCTCTTTCCAAAAATAAATTACTTTAATAATATGAATGAAGCCAGGCTCTGCCCTTCAGGCTTTTCCCCACTGACATGCTTCATCTATTAATAAGACAAGTGCAATCCAGGCCTGTAAACCTTCAAGAAATCTCGAGGAGAGAGAGAGGTTAACAGTTCCACCTGTGATAACGTACACTCCAGCAGCCTTCTGGTGCAAATCCCTAGGGAATTCCTATGCGGTTTATTCACATTACAGAACTTTTACACTGCATAATTTCAGAGGCTATATTTGGGCACCTCTTAATCCACTCCATATTAGCAATGTTGTGGGGTTTTTCCGCTTGTGCGTTATCTAGCAGCTTAAAACATTAGTCTGTTAATTTATCCATGCTGATGACATGAGCTTGGGCAAGAAGGCTTAAGTCATTTTTCATTTTGATGACACTTTGGCTCTAATATTTACATCCATTTTCTGCCATTAAATGGAGTTTGCAGCAAAGCCCTTTGGAATTATGTGATTTTCACCTCCTTGATATCTATAAGTCTTATGAGCTGGTCTCTGCTGTTAATGGGTGTTGCTGACTCGCCAAGATTTTGGGATAGAACTGACTGTCAAAAGAAGCTTTCTTGGCAAGCCACAGGATCACAGCACTACTTTATTAATCTCTCACAAAGTCATGGTTGTTTTGCTATCTTATGGGTGATGTCCTTCAACGAAAACAGAATTGTAGAAGGTGTTTAGTTGGAATGACCTTTAAAGGTCATCTAGTCCAAACCCCCTGCAATGAGCAGGGACTTATTTTAACTAGGTTTCTTGGAGCTTCATTCAAGCCTGGGCTTGAATTTCTTCAGGGGCACCCTGGACGAGTGTCTCACCAACTTCATGGGGAAGAACTTCTTCCTAAAGTCTAATCTAAATCTGCCCTGCTTTAGTTTAAAACGGTTGTCCCTTGTCCTATCACTATATGCCCTTGTAAACAGATCAGCTTGGTGGCAGTGTAGAGTAGAGCAATGAGAATGATCACAGATGAGAAAGGATGGATCAAATATCCATCAGGAAAGATGGAAATGTTTGTGGGACCTGCAAAAGTCTTTGCAAACACTATGATGCCATGGTATCTTCTTGCTTGAGTATATTAGAAAGAAATTTTTGTTGTGATGTTGCTGAGACACTGGCCCAGGTTACCCAGGGAAGCTGTGGCTGTCCCATCCCTGGAGAGGTTCAAGGCCAGGTTGGACAAGGCTTGGAGCAACCTGGTCTGGTGGGAGCTGTCCCTTCCCATGGCAGGGGATTGGAATAAGAGGAGCTTTGAGGTCACTTTCAACCCAAACCATTCTATGGTTTGGTACTTTGTCAACTCATTTCTGTTGTTCTGCATTGAAAGTAGGGAAAGAACATACAAAACAGATTAGTCCTATGAATATTCCTTGAGCAACTCTGGTTTTAATCTTCCTCTGGTCTAGTCTTGCTCTAATTTAGGGCACTTTTCTGCCATCTTTTTTTTTAGCTGGACTCCATTTACTAATTAGCATCTTTTATCACGAAGAATTTTCCATCTGGCATTAAATTAAATTCTTAAGCATTTCTAGTATTAGAAGTCACAACAGAGCTGTTTGGTTCCAGAAAATTTCGGGCTATTAACGCTGCCCATTCTTGGAAAATCCAGGGATGCTAATATTGCTGAAAGTGCTGCATTTCCACTATCTATCACATTCTTTATGTCTGCTTATGCATGCTGAATATTTGGGGATTCAGGGAATGCCTGAATTGAACTTAAACATCACTGTAGTCAAGGCCATCATGTGAGTCACCTGTAAGGTGTGTGGGAGTGGTATTTGTTATGGCTTTCCTCTGTAGCTGCCCTATGCTGAGTACAAGGCACATTTCACACATACTGTAAGGAGTTCCTTTGGAAAAATATTGTGAAATGAGTGTTAATTCCAGAATAGAATAATCTAATTTGGCACCACATCTACCTGGTTTTTTTAAACACCTGCAGTGATGGTGACTACACCACTTCCCTGGGAAGCCTGTTCCAGTGCTTGACAGCCCTTTTGGTGAAGAAATTGTTTCTAATATCATCCTAAACATCCTCTGGCACAACTTGAGGACATTTCCTCTTGTTCTATCACTTGTTACTTGGGAGAAGAGCCCAACATCTCTTCTTCCCAAATACTAAGGAGGCTCAACACACATAGCTGTTGTATTCTGTGTTTCCTGAAGATTCTTTAACAGCGTCAGAATCATAGAATCATAGAATCATAGAGTAGAAAGGAACCTTTAAAGGCCATCTAGTCAAGCACCTCTGCGGTGAGCAGGGAAATCCTGCACTAGATCAGGTTGCTCAGAACCTCACCAAGCCTGTCTTTAAATGCCTCCAAGGATGGGGCCTCCACCACCTCTCTGGATACCCTGGACCACCGTCTCACCACCCTCATGGGGAGGAACTTCTTCCTAATGTCTCATTTAAACCTGCCTTGCTCTAGTTTAAAATCATTGCCCCTTGTCCTATTCCTCCATGCTCTGACAAACAGCCCCTTCCCAGTCTTTTATGGAAACTTGATTGTTGCTAAAAATCAATTCCAAATCTAAAGAATAAATCTTTCTCATTCATGTCTTCTCCTGTCTGATTGCATTGGAAGTGCAGAAGCAGTTAATCTCCCTCTTTCCATCTTGCCCACACACATGTGGACTCCCACACCACTTTAAGCGACATGTCTGCTTGGCAACTTGTGAGAGTTCTGCTGGTGCATGGGGATGGAGGAGACCCACAGGAGTCAAATGCAGCATTAATGTGGGTTCCCAGTGGCTTAGAGGGAAACTCATTACTGACCTGGCTTGTGCGTCTCCTTCATTTACAGTAACACTTTAAATATTTAATCGATCCCTCGTTCTTTCCTGTCAGGGACCATTTTCCCTCAATTGATTCCTTTTCGGGGGGCAGGGATGGTTGGAATGCATTTATGTTAGTGGAATTCTATAAATTATACTCATTAAGAGGCCAGACACAATAGGCCAGTGTGGAATTAGTCTAAGCTTCCTATTGTATTTTTTGCTCCAGGTTCTCAAAGCACTTCATAAGCACTGACTAGATAACAGAGAAGAGCAAAGCTCTGCTGAAAGTTAAAATAACTCCTTAAGTTCCCAGGAGCTCTTGCTTAGGAGTTGTGGCTGCAGAAATAATTATGATTATCCTTTCTGCTATGCTTAGCTCACTTGGCTTCGGCATTTTGGGGTTATCTGTCATGAGAGATATGCTTTGGTGGTGGTTTTAGTCAACGTGAAGTTGATGGTTGGACTAGATGATCTGAAAGTTTTCTTCCAACCTAGTCAATCGCATGATTCTGTGAGGGAAGGGAAGCATCCTAACTACAAGGAAGGAGAATGGAAGGTTTTCATGGGAATTATCAGCAAAAAAGTGTATGGTTTTCTTGGTTTCATCTCCTGAGACTCCTCAGCAGGTCAGACAGTGCTGAGATTGAGCAATGTCCTCATATCACCCAGTTTATCTCGAAAATATCTGTTTTGTAGGTAGAAGTGTAACATCTGTTTTACAAGTGCGCAGACAGAGATGTAGGCAGGGAAAGGGCCTGCCCCAACTTCTCCTCTATGGTCTCATAAACCTTATCTTCACTTTGTGAGATCACACGTTAATTAGTACCCAAAAGGCTGAGAGAGTTCGGGTTGTTCAGCCTCAAGAAGACAAAGCTGTGGGGAGATCTTACACTAGTCTTCTAGTATGTGAAGGTAGTCTGCAAGACAGATGGAGACTTTTTGCAGGGATCTATTGCAATAGGATGTGAGGCGATGTTTTTTATCTGAGAAAGGAAAGATTTAGACTAGATATTAGGAAGAAATTCTTTGTTGTGAGAGTGATGAGCCCCAGGCCCATGTTGCCTAGAGAAGCTGTGGCTGCTCTGGAGGAGTTCAAGACCAGGTTGAATAGGGCTTGGATCAACCTAGCCAGGTGAGAGGTGCCCCTGCCCAGGGCAGGGCAATGGGATCAGATGATCTTTGAGATCCTTTCCAACTCAGAACATTCTGTGATTCTATGATTTGACAACAACTTTTTGGCAATATTTTTAATAAGATCTGTAAAACTCACTTTGTAAGCCTATAAAATAGACAGTAGGCAGCACCTGCTTGTAAACACAGCCTTAGCAGGAACATTTACATTTGCTGGCTCCTGAATGCACTCGGGGGGATGGGGAAATGATGTCACACCTTTGGAGTTGTACAAGGGTCTTGGAGTACGGTTTAGGTTTGTTCTTCATGAATTTAGTATCACTTTATAAAGAACGATCTGTGTGATACTGGACTTTTACCAAACCAGGCTCAGAGAAGACAGTAAGAAACCTTCCAGAGCTGAAGCTGAATGTTTTTACAAAGTAGGCAAAGGGGGGCTTTCAGCAAATGTGCTTTAAGAGAGAATAACAAAACAGATACTTAGAACTGCTTCTGGGCACTGCAAGTTTCTTGCCTCTTATGGTGAACATGGAAATCACCTTGAAAATCAAGTTCTGAAGTCAAATTCAAACCCTAGCACACTTCCTCAGTTGCTATTGATTTTTATTTTATTGATCAGCCAAGAAATGCTCGGGTATCCCGGTTATGCCTTTGAAGTATTCCTGTGTTATCTGGTTTTCTGCTGTTGATCTTACATCATAGAATTATAGACTGTGTTGAGTCAGAAGTGAGCTTCCAAGGTCAACTTTTCCAACCCCCCTGCAGTAAGCAAGGACATCTTGCACTAGATCAGGTTGCTCAGAGCCTCTTCAAGCCTGACCTTGAATGTCTCCAGGGATGAGCCCTCTACCCCCTCTCTGTGCAACCTGGGCCAGTGTCTGAATGTGCTCAGTTAGCTGAAAGAGCAAATTCAAAGAAAAAAACCCAAACCTGTCTGTTCCGTAGTAACTCAGCACAAAGCACTATCCCACAAGTGTTACAAGTGGGTTTTTTTTCCAAATCACATTGAGACGGTGCAGAAGAAAGAGAAACCTAGATTCACACTGGGTGGGAAATGGGATATTTTCTTGTGTTGGAATATTTGCTTTCCAACACAATGCTTTGTAATACTATCCATTATTACATGGCTGAAAGGCTCAGCCTTTGAACTTGGGAGCTGGTATTGCCTGACTACAAGGACCAGTGTCTGTCTGACTCCATTTATGCTATCACTGTTTAAGCAAGGGTTTGAGTAGTGGGCTCTGAATGCAATTAAATTGTGAAGACAAATGCTGCTGTTGTCATTATTGAGGGTGTATGTCCTTGATACAAGTGCTGTATCTCAAGGAGAGAAGTATTCATGCAGTCGTTCACTGCTGCCTTTCTTGGCACCCTTCATTTTGGTTTTGTTTGGTAAGTGGAGGAGCCTTTGAATGAAGATGCCACATTTCAATTATTCCTCTCTCTTCTCTTCTGGAAACTGTTGAGGGATAAGAGCTGTGATTGTAACTGAAAATATCCCTGCAAAGCCTCAGAATTATTATAACTCGAATTAAAATCTTATTCTTTAACTACTATTAGGTTTCACCTTGAAAAATCATGCCTGACTTTCAAAGAAGGGAGTTTCATGGCTAATAATAATAGCCCTTGTGAATTTAGAAGGTTTTCGCCGTTCATTTTCCTATATGGTTGCAAAAAAAAAAAAAAAATAGCCAGGGAAGTCTCAGTCTTCTAATTGCTAGTTTGATTTGCTTTGACCCAAACTGTCAGAAATTTTTGCACCTAAAGCAAGACACCTAAGACAGGAATAAAGAAAATACGGGAGCTTTTGTGGCCAGCGGAGCAGTGTAGACACCTCTGGGTATCAGAGCAAATTTTAATAGGACAGAACTCCTCTCTGGAGGCTGATATAGAATAATAGTCACAGGTTGGAAGGGCACTTTCAGATCATCAACCTATCTCTTCCAATAACCATCAATAAACCATATCTCTAAGTTCTATGTCTTCCCATCTCTTAAATCCCTCCAGGGATGGTGCCTCAACCACTGCCCTGGGCAGCCTTTTCCAATGTTTGGTAAGCCTTTCAGTGTAGAAATTTTCCCTAATGCCTATCCTGGTGCAACTTGAGGCCATTTCATCTTGTCCCATGGCCTGTTCCTTGGGAGAAGAGCCCAACACTCTTGGCAACACCCTCCTTTCAAGGAGCTGTACAGAGCAATAATATCTGTTAGCATTGACAGTGAAGTAGACCATTCTCCTAATTTCAGGTTATGCAGGAAACCTTGAACAAACAGCTGCTGCTATGTTTCTTCTCAAAGATGGAGACATCCCCTCCCAGTCACCTTTTACTGGTTCCAATAAAAAATGTACTGCTGCATTAAAAGAAAAACAAACTTTTTGGCATTATCAGAATCTGACTGATAAGCTAGTCAGAAGGTAGAAGAAGAAGTTACGTTCAACCTCAGTTTTCAAGTGGAGCTGGATGCTTCTTGTTTTAGAGCTATCTGACAGTTCTGCTCAGAAGCCTTTTCCTCCATTGACTGATACATTAATAGCAGGGCAGGGAGGGGTGTGTGAGTGTGTGAAATTGCCCATACTTGTTTTCTGCCTCCTCAGACTGATATTTTTAAAGACTCAGTCAAAATTCTTCAGAGGAGGAAGCTGGGATAAAAACACATTGGTTCTGATAGCAGAATACTTCTCCCAGCCTGGCTCCAAGGAGCAGGAACTCTCTTGCTGCTGAGCTGAAATTCAGTAAGGGGGCATCTTTTGCCTATGTTATGCTGAAGAATATTCCCCAGCTTTCCTTAGTTTTTAGGCTTTTTTTTTTTTTTAATTAAATCCCACACATTTGGGAGAATAACACAGCATATAACATGGTGCTGTGGGTAAGTGTCATACTGCTCTGACTGCTTGAACCCTCTTGTCACAGCTTGCTTTCCACCATTGCCAAAGGGATGGGATGCTCCTCACTCTCACAGATGATGTTTCTTCCAGGGTTTTAAAGCCATGACAACAAGGAGGGGCAAGAGGCTTGTCTGGAAGGTGGAAAAAAAGAAATGAGATTTTAAGAGGGCAATGGAAGGAGTGAGTTGAGACAGAAAGAGGGGAATGAGAGAGCTAATGGGGTTAGAAAGCGCTTAGGGCTGCTCAGATACATAGCAGATGGGAAGTGGGATCGAGATCCTTATGGGAGGTTCCCCAGCCTGCATGGGGGCTTATTGCTTAGAGGGGGGCTGGCAGAGGTTTGGTGAGGGAGAGGAAGGTTTCTAAGGGAAATCAAAACCACCTGATGATGTGAGGGAGAGGCATTGCCCAAGTATTGCTTACCCTGGGTGCTGTTTAGAATCATAGAATGGCCCAGGTTGGAAGGGATGTTTCAGATCACCAAGTCATCAACTTAACTCTGACAAGCTCTATGTCTGCCTGTCTCCTAAATCCCTCTGTGGATGATGCCTCAAACACTGCCCTGGGCAGCTCATCCAATGCTTGACAAGCCTCTTGGTGTAAAAGTGGGTAACACAAACCAGCACAGAGCCTGTTTAAAGACTGACTGTGGGCTACCATGTATTTAGCTACATCCTTTCTTTTATACCTGTATCTCATTTTTGAGGTCCTATAATCAGCACATTATCCTGCACCTCCTTATTTTCCAGTGAACACACATCTTTAAATACAACAGCCATGTTAAACTCACCAGAACAAAGTGCTCATAGCTAGATTTTAATCCTACAAGACTGAGAAATGTCCACATTTTTTATCAGTATTGAGTGTCAGAAAGTAAGAAGGGACACATGCTTTCAGAGAAGAAAAAGAAAGGAAATCAAGCTGCTTTCATGTCTTCTTTGTAATTATTTTTCACCCTGTTGTTCAGAACTCAAGTTTAAAAAAATAAAAAAGAATAAAAAAATAGAGGACTCTAACATTTACTGGCAGTAATCATTTCACCATCTGCTCAGGCATGCTGCTTCCAGAACACACGTTCTCAGCTGCTGAGCACTCAGCTCTCTGCTCCCTTTCCTTTTGGAGACAGGGATGCCAGCAGTTCCTAAACTGTAACAGCATGAACAAGGCCTCTTTATTTTTTCTATTTTTTTTTCTTTGTTTTTTTTTTTTTTCTTTTCTGTTTTTTGTTTTTTCCCCTTTTCAATCGCTGGAATTTTTTGGAAGAAGCAGGAGAGTTGTTGCCAGGACTGAGCTGTTCCCCAACTTGACAGTTAAAATTGCAGAGAATATTAATATTTTAATATTTTAGGGTGCATCAAGTGTTTGCTTTGTAGCACAACTCTGCTAGGCTGCTCCCAGGGATGAATTTAGGAGATGTTTCTTTAGCCGAAATCCTTCCCAGTGGGATGCTCTCATGCCTGGGCACAAACATCTTTGATTTCTTCTCTCCTGAACCATGATGCTGAGCTCAGCACACCTTTTTCTAATGGCTTCTTCTCCTCTGAATGCAAAGCCATCCCTGAGCTGTTACCCAGTCTCACACCTGACAGCCCGGACACAGTGGTGAAACACATATAAAACAGAAGTGGGGGTTCCTGGCTTTCAAATGGGCTTTGTTGGCTAGAAGGAGCTGGGACAGCCAGTGTCACCCCCTCCTGCATATAGCTGCTCTTTGGCAAGTGGCAAGGAGAAGCACTTAAGCAAATATAGGACTAATTTAGAGGGCAGAGGGTAGGATTAATTAGCTCATCCTGTCCTTGAACATTTCTGTGTCACCATCTCCCTAATCGACGGCTTTGGCATTTCCCCTTGTTGTCTCTCAGTGCAATAACAACCTGCCATCTCGGTCCGTACATTTAAATTCGGAACTGAAAAACATCCATCAGCGGAAGGCCCTATTCAATTTTCCCACTGTAGAGCCAGAGCTTTACAAAGAAATGAGCCAGAGTGAATTCTGAGCCCATTAGGCATGTCCCAGGAGGCAGGAATCTATATGCTTACAGATGTGCTTACAAATATAAATCTGCATTAAGAGAAAAAAAAAATCCTGCTTGACCGAAGGTATTTGTTCTAAAACACACAATTTAAAGTGCAGCTTTGTGTGGAGAAGTGACTCTGCGGGACAGCTTTGTTTGATTTTATGCATGTTTCATTGCATCAAGGGCAAATTTACTCCTTTACAAGCAGAAGAAATGTTATTTCTCTGTGAGCCTCACAGGCTCGTTCCCGTAGCCTGAGCTGGATGGGTGTTTTCCCATCCAGAAATTTGGTGGGGGGGGTGGATTTTGATCAGCATCTGATCCAGCTGAGCTACAATGCAGATCACAGGGGTGGAAGACTCAAAACCACTTTGGGAATATCCCTTGTTTCTCAGGGTAGTGTCTGTCTTCTTAGAATCACCTTGGTTGGAACGGACCTTTGAGATTGAGTCCAGCTACCACATTTTCTGACAAGAACCAGCCCTAAGCCATATCTCTAAGCTTTATCTCTTAAATCTCACCATGGATGGTGCCTCAACCACTTCTCTGAGCAGCCTGTTCCAATGCTTGACAATCCTTTCAGTGAAAAATTTTCCTTAATATCCATTCTATACCTCCCCTGGTACAACTTAAGGCTGTTTCCCCTTCCTCTTCCCTACATTCTCCAGCTGAGGAAAATGAGACAGAAACAGTCTGTGCTTGGTAAAGAACCAACTGAATGACCTTACTCTTTCCATGGAAACACAGATGCCATAAGGATGGATTGAGGGCAGCAGATTTGAGACCATCCATGGTGTCACGCACAATGGGCAAGAGGCCACACTGACTTGTGTGATTTTGGATGTAGCACTTGGAAAAATATGAGAAATCTTTTAGTGTGCCTCTCCTGCCCACTCCCTATTGCCTGGATGGTGGGATTCCCATTGCTTCCCCTGGAGAAATGACAGCCTGGGGGGTTGTCATCTGTTTGTGCCTGTAGCCTTGATCACAGCAAGCCCTTGGACCATTTCCTTCTCCTGAAGCCCTCCAAGGACCCACAGTGAGCAAAGAGGCAACAAAAGGGTAGCAGTTGTTCTCCTTAGGAAAGGGCAGAGGGGTGCTGCAAACGCTGTGATTCCTCAGAGCAACACGTCCTGCTGCAGCCAGCCATGCCAGCAGAGCCACAGAGCCACTCACGACATCTCCAGTGCTGTCTCATCTCCCACACCTAAAAGAAGCAGAGGGCAATAGGGCAGAAACCCTGAGAGAGGATTTTGGGGGCTGGAGGGGGGAACCCTATCCTTTATCTCAGCTCATTGTTATAAACTAAATGAACAGTTTGGAGATTTCATACCCCTTCAGCTTCTTCCTAATTAGGCCGAGCTTAAAAAAGGACAACTTGGCATTCTTGGTGGTAAGAGCCATGTGCTACCTGCAGCCAACTCCAGAATGAAACTGAATTTTTTTCCCTCTTACCTATATTCCGCATTCAAGCAGCTGCTCCTAACAGGTGCTTGCTCTCTTCCAAGCAGATGGCGACTGAAAAAAAAAGGATTTTTTGGCAGGTTTTGCCATGAAACAGCCTTCTTATCGCATGTATATTGATGTGTACACAAACATCTGCGCAGGCGTGCTATCAGGCTTTCAGTGTAAAAAAGCAATTCTCCTTCTGATAGAAGGTCACTGATGTGGTGAGAATGGGACATTCTCTCTTTTTGAATCCCAGGTCTGAAGGTATTTGGGACTCAGCTGATGCATCAAAAGCCTGGTAAGTGTTTGCCCATTGGTTTGACTCCTTAGCTGTGTCTCAAGGAATGTGTGGTAAGGAGGAATACCTGATGTTGGCCTGCACACCTCCATATTTATCAGTGCATCATCAGTAGCTTTTACCAGCTTAAGTATCTATCAACCAGAGAGCCAGCATGGCTGGGGCCTTGCTCCAATGCTTTTCTCCTGTTTAGGATAATCTAACAGAAATGCAGAAAATGATCTCTCCCCTTAAATAAAACTAAGAGGTGAAGATTTACAGTGGAGGAGAGAGACATAGAAGCAGAAATGTAGTATTTTATCACTGGGAAATGCAAGCAGGATTCTGAGTTTATCCAAATGTGTCCAAAGCCTCTCCTATGAGGACAGGATTTGGGGCTGTTCAGCCTGGAGAAGGTTCAGGGGAGGCCTCATAGCAGCCTCCCAGTTCCTGAAGGGGCCTACAGAAAAGCTGGGGAGGGACTGTTTGCAAGGGATGGAGCAATAGGACAAAGGGCAATGGTTTTAAACTAGAGCAGGGCAGGTGACAATTAGACATTAAGAAGAAATTATTGATGATAAGGATGGTCGAACTGGCTGAAGTTGCTCAGAGAGGTGGTGGAAGCTCCATTCATGGAGTCTTTCAAGGCCAGGCTTGACAAGACTCTGAGCAGCATGATCTAGTGCAAGATGTCCCTGTTCATTGCAGGGAGTTGGACTACATGGCATTTGGAGGTCCCTTCCAACTCTGTGATTCTATGAGTCTAGGAAAGCTGCCTTGGGAATGGAAGTACACGGGGAAGATTATTTGTTCTGTATTCTTCACCCAAAGAGACACAGCTGTCAACCAAATCCTTACATCCCATTTTGTTCTTGGCCCATTAACTCCTGATTCCACCTCCCAGCTTTTCCTCCACAAGGGCTGTGAGTTTGACAAAACGCCGCCGAGCGATGCCAGATTCAGTGGTGCCCAAAAGACCTTTCCCACTTGTATTTCTTGCGGTGCAGAGCAGCAGCAGGAAGACCCCATCCCCGCTCTGTTTTGCTGTTCATTTCAAACAGGCAGCCTGTGCCAAGGCAACCAGATGAGGATGACATCTGGTCACCTAACCGCTGCCAAGTCGCTGCTGTTCCCTAAGCTGGCAGGGAGATGACGTGCTGCCGGTGCCAACTTCTCACTGAAAATGTTCAGAAGTGCATTCCCTGCATTTTCTTTGCTTCCTCTCCAGCTACAATCAGTTCAGTATTTTGTTTTACTGATGGCTGAATTCAGGTCTGCTTTCCAGCACCATAAATCCTTTTCATTGATGCTTGGAGGCTTATACAACCATGTGGGGGAGAGTGGGGGGGTGAGTGTGAGTGTGTTTGACCCTGAATCAAACATGGTCTTGTGTTTTCTAAGCTTGGTGACAAATTTAACTTGTTGACAGTGAATCTCATTTGAAAACCTGAGCCCCTCCTGGAGGTATGTTTGCGGTGGGGATTGCTGCTTGCATATGAGAGTATTTAGTATCTAAACTCTTCCAGGGATGGGCAGGTAGAGCTTAGGACAGGTGGAGGAGCTAAAGAAGCTCTGGAGGTTTTTATGGGGGGAGAGGGGGGATATTAGGCCTTCTAGTTCCTCAAGGGGGATGGGAAGAGACTCTTTATGAGACAGTATAGGGCTGGAGGCTCACTGTTGTGATGGGTGGTTGAGGGTGTTCAGCCTGGAGAAGAGAAGGCTTTGGGGAGACCTTAAAGCTCCTTTCAGCCCATAAATGGGGTCCATGAAAAATGGGGAGGGGCTCTGGATAAGGGAGGAGGACTGGTTTTAGACTGAAAATGGGGAGATTTAGATAAGATATTAAAAAGAGATTCTTGGCTGTGAGGGTGGTGAACCCCTGGCCCGGGGTGTTCAGAGAAGCTGTGGCTGCCCCATCCCTGGAGGGATTCAAAGCCAGGTTGGATGGGTCACAGAGCAACCTGGCCTGGTGGGAGAGGTGTGAAACTGGATGGTCTTTAATGTCCCTTCTGACCAAATCATTCTATGATTTTTCTGGTAATCTAAGGTGCAAAAAAAGCATTGTACCTTGTAAATGGAGTCTGTTGCTAAGCAAAGTTATATGGAATTAAAAGATCCCTGTAATGCATTACTCCCTGCTGTGCTCAGGAGCAGTTTGATCTGAAAACTCAATTGGGGATGGTCTGTGGTAGGGCTGAAGCTATAGGATATGCCTTATGAAGGGAGTTTTTTCCTCCCCATCCTATACACTCAGCATCTTCAGCAGCTGCCATAATAAATGAAATAAACAACTATCCTGGTTTTGCAGGTGATATTCTGCCCTAGTGTGTTTTTTCCTCTCTTCTGGTAAAATAGTTTTGCTGCAGGCTCAAGAAACCAGTTCTCAAAACTGTAGCAGGAAAGCAATTGTCTTAAATAAATATTCACAGAGCTTGGTCTAGATATTAGCATGTGAATATTAATGCTTGAAAAATAACTTGAATCTTTTTAGGTTGTCTTTTGTAAACCAGCTTGCTATAAAAATGGAGTCTGGTTTCCACAGTCTATATCAAAACCATCATCAAAGATTTTGTGGGTGGGTGAGGGTTTATTGAAATTCAATTAATTGCATCTTATTTTGTCATGTGCAACTGTGCTAATAACTTGCCAGAGTTTCTTTGGCCTAACTGGCTTTTGTGGAGTTTTTTTTTCAGAGCAATAGGTGCTTAGATAGAGCTCTAGGAGGGTGATACAGTAAGTGTGGGTGGATTTAGTAGATCACCAATTTCTGTTAGACCACAGATGTCCCCATTTCACAGAGTCACACAAATCACAGACTGACAGGGGGTGGAAGGGATCTCTGGAGATCATCCAGTCCAACCCTTTGCCAGAGCAGGATCACACAGAGCAGGTCTCACAGGAATGCATCCAGGCAGAGCTGGAAGGTCTCCACCACTTCTCTGAGCAGCCTGTGCCAGAGCTCTGCCACCCTCACAGCAAACAAGTTCCTCCTCATGTTGAGGTGGAACTTACCCTATTCCTGTTTGTGCCTGTTCCCTCTTGTCCTGTCAATGGGCCCAAAAATTTCCCTCTGACGGCTTTAAAAGTTTTGTCTGTTTTGGGGCATGAGTTGAATCCTTGGAGTTCAGTTATATTCCATGAAGAAGAAGTGTCACGATGACCTTCATGATGTCCTGGCAGGGCATCTTCT
>VZTY01027417.1:262795-300514 GCA_013400935.1 Turnix velox | reverse complement strand
CTCTTGACCTGCTGGTCACACTCCTCTTGATGCAACCCAGGATTTGGTTGGCCTTCTTGGCACTTCAAGTGGGATGAAGGTTCCTATAAGTCTTTCATTTGACCTACCAATCGCCTGAGCTTGTCTTTGCTACCCTGACCTGCCTCGTGTACACAGAGCTCATGGCAGCACAAGTGGATTGCTGACCATATTACTCCTCCCTTCTGCTTGGAGATTGCTTGATTTCTGCACCACATAAGTGAAATCAAATCTTCAGGAAATCTTCAGAATTGCACATGCTTATTGCAAAGGTGAATTCATCTGCAGGTTCCAGTCTAGATCTCACATGCAGCCTATTCAAACCATCGAAATTTTATTGCATCAGAAGTTAGTATCTGTCTGTGCTGTGGCAATAGGTTGAAACACTGTGAATTAACATCCAAACTGATCAAAGATTTCTCAAAGATGTTTGCATTCAGAGGTACACACACATGATAAATACATCATGTTTGATGGTACATAACTGCTCCACATGAAATATTCTTGAGGTTGCCCAGAGAGGTGGTAGAGGCCCCATCCCTGAAGACACTCAAGGCCAAGCTTGATGAGGCTCTGAGCAACATGATCTACTGCAAGTGGTCCCTTCTTACTGCTGGGGTGTTGGGCCTTTGAAGGTTCCTTCCAATTCAATACATTCTATGAATATCTAATTGTATCTAGGTTCCAATTCAATGTTTGCAAGGGCAGGGAGTGATAGGATGAGGGTCAATGGTATTACATTAGAGCAGGGCAAGTTCAGTTGAGATATTAGAAAGTTCTTCCCCATGAGGGTGGTGAGAAACCTGAAATCTTGCACTAGCAAGTTGTGCCTGTTCACTGAAGTGGGTTTTGGACTAGATGACATTCGAAGGTCCCTTCCAGCTTAAAGCATTCTATAATTTTATATCTATTTGAATCTATACATATTTGGATTCTGTCCTTATCAATTATCATAATAATGTAAAATAATCAGTTAACTGACAGAACTTTCTTGGCGGGATGGTTCAGTCATGTCTGGAGAAGAATTAATAACTTGATATTATCCCAGAACCTGAGAATAAACCTTGTTCTCTTTTTCCTAGAAAAGATTGCAAATAGCTAATTCAGTTTTCCAAGTGCTATTATCACTTGGTAAGAAGCTTAACCAACCTGAAAGCAAATGCTAAACAATCCAGATCTTTATCTTATTAAGCTTGCGTGTTTGCTATCACTTAAAAGCCCATCAAAACACAAAATATCTGGGTAAATGAGATTTTTCTGGAAGGCAAGCTTTAAAGTTTACCTCCTCTTTTTAAACAAGAAGGCAATGCCTCTGTTTACATGCCGTTTCTGGAACGCGAAGGGAGCGAGTACATCACTGCGTCAGTGTTTCATGGAACATCCTTTGTTTATTCACACTGTGCCACTTTTAATCTTCAGATGTAAACAACAAAGGCTTCTTTGTATTTCACACTATCTCATACTCACTACCTTCCAAAGTCCAAAGCCAGAACAACATGGAATTTTACCCTCCTCACACTTTCTTCTGCTCGTTGGGTGCATTCTTCCAGCCTTTTCTATTTATAGGAGTTGGAAAATGACATCTTCTGATTAAAACGTGCCCCGTTCATTTTTTCTTGACTTTTCTGTCCTTGTTATGGGCTAAAATTGCATTCCCCCAGTAACTGTTTCAAATGTAATTTTAGTAGTAATTATGCATATATTCCATAACAGAAAAATTTTTCATCCTGAAGGATTCAAATTGGTTTAAAGTGATGGCTCTGTTACATACAGCAAAAAGATACAGAAAATATTCCACCAAATTCAGTTGGCCAGACACAAAGGTCAGAAAGATTTGGGACGGAAGTGCAGCACCTGTCAGACAGCATGTGTTAGAGGACAGGAGAACAGTTGTTTCCATTTCAAAACAGAGTGAGAATTTTATTGGGAACTTTCTTCTATTTTTTGCTACACACATCCTTCACATCTACCACTAAGAAGATCTTTCTACCTTTTTTCACAGTGGGGAAGAACCCCATTGTGTGTTTCCTTTGATGAATTAGGACATTCTATGATTCTATGGTTCTGTTTGCATTCTGTCTGCAAAGTAGACCATAGCTGATAAGTGTTGTTGTTTTTTGCTAGGAGTGTTAGGTCTGTGTTAGATTCCTCTGAGATCTTTCCTTATGTAAGAAAATAGCAATATAGACTGAAAATATGTTAGAGGTAACTGCAGTTAGCTCAGTGGCTGAATCTAGTGGTAGGCATTCAAGGCGAGTCATTCTCTGGAGTATCTTTCTATGGCTGCATGAAAGCTTGGTTGAGTATGTAGCATTGACAGAATTAGTTTAGTGATGATTTTTGTCAGAGCTGGGTTGATGGTTGCACTCAGTGACCTGAGAGGTCCCTTCCAACTAAGGCCTTTCTGGATTTTTAGGAGGAGGTAAGTTGTTTATGCCTTTTAAAAACCTGGGCTGGTGGGGGGTGTACTGCTTAATCAGGTTGGGAGTTGGAACCAGATGATCTTTAAGGTCCTTTTTAACTTAAATCATTCTGTGATTCTGTGTGAAGTGTTTTCTTCTCTGGACCCAAATTACCATTCATTCAGGAGAGCACCAGGTTGAGATACCAGTTCCAATCTGCAGCAGCTTGGAAGATTCTGTGCTAGTCATCAGAACAAGGGTTGTTCTCAGTGGCTCCATCTCAGTTTGGACACAGGCATTTTTCATTTCAGGAGGATGAGAGTAATGGATGAGTGATTAGTGAAGAACAGTCTGCTGTCTCAAACTGCGGAATAGATTTTAGCTTTAGATCACTGAAAGTCAAAACGGGGCATATCTTTTCTTAGCCATCATAAATTATCCATGCAGGATGTACAGTAAAAGGCTGTTTGGCTGCGTTAAAATTGGCTAGACAAACAGAAATTCCATCTCTCTCAATGGCTCCTTCAACACCTAATTAGGTCCCAGATGCTAGTTGAGCAAGTTGTCTTTTATCTTTGCTAATGCTATCTTCCTATACCTCCTAAATGCTTCCTGGTGCCATTCTTCACTCTTGTCTTTCTACCCTCAAGAGAAGGCAGGATGGGTGTTCAGGAAGCTCAGTGCTGAAAGTCAAGCTTGTAATGTTTACATTAGACATTAGGAAGTATTTCTTTCCCGTGGGAGTGGTGAGGCACTGAAACAGGTTGGCCAAGAGAGGTGGTGGAGGCCTCTTCCCTGGAGATATTCAAGGCCAGGCTTGCTGAGGATCTGAGCAAAATGCTCTAGTGCAAAATGTCCCTGCTCACCACAGGGTTGTTGAGCTAGATGGCCCTTCCTAATTAATGATTTTATGGTTCTATGGTAAAGATTGTGGGTCAGGTTGATCCTGTTACACCAGCCAGTACCTGGAGTGAAAGCTTTGAATCCAGAATTAGATTGATAGAGAGCAGCTTCCTTTCCATGCACGTTCATAGGATCTGTATGCAACAGGAAAAGATAGAATTGCAGATTTTTATTTTGCTGTCAGTTACACAGTAAAAATTCAGTGTTTGTCTTTTCTCCATTGCTAGAAGGTACAAAGGAGTCTGCCTGTATAAATTTGACATTTCAGCTGTCGTAGCTGATTGTTGTGGGCAATGAGCAATTACAGTCAGATGTAGAACAGTAGAAAATATTAGACTAATGGGTTCCTAGGCCTTCTGAACATAACTACTTGGGGGCCTCACATATGTTAATAGCCAAGCTGTCTGCAAACTGTGATTTACCTTGCCAGGTCTGGGTTATATCGAAGCCCAGCAATTCTTTCCCCTCTGGCAGGAATGAGTAACCCAACAGCCTCTCTCAAGCAAAGTATTGGAACAGTGTTTCTCCTCTTTGATTGGATTATGTCTCATCCTTACAGGATTTTATGTCCTTGTATTTATAATGTAGTCACACAGCAGCTGGTTTTCTATCATGGCAAAGAGCAAAGTAGTGTAAAATCAATAGGTTTCACCATTTCTGCTCTCAGATCCCTATGCCGATGCTGTGAAGGATGAAGAACTTGTACCAACATAATTCAATCATTCTTAGTTTCAGTCTTGGTTTGTGATAGGCAAAGTGAGTTCTGAGACTAGATAGCTTCCCTGCAAGCATATTAATAATACTTAGAAATTATATGGCACTTCAAAACCCTGCACACAAGCTTTAGCTAATTGTGTAGTCCTCCAAAGCCCTGTGCAAAACATTAGCTAATCAATTCATGCATCACCTATCAAATATATCAATATGTTTTAGTCCGCTGTGCAGAGGGGTAAAAAGAAAGAGGAGAATGTAGGATTCTGGTTCCAGCCCACACCCCTACCCATCGTGGAGCTGTGTTTAGACTTCCCAGCCACTGAACCCATATTTTCCTTGGTAGGATCCACCTTCTCATCTGGCTCACAGTGGATAAACACATGATTTCCAAAAGAAGGTCACCTACATGGGTAAAAATTCAGATTTTTATCAGCTAGACATCACTTCAGCCCATTCCAGGGCTCCGTAGAGGTCATAGCTATGAATTATATCGAGTGTTTACCAGTCAGCTGCTCCAGCCCATTGATAGCAGCACAAAGGAAACCATTTGGCAGAAGGGCTGGAACTAGATGATATTTAAGGCCCCTTCCAATCCAAACTATTCTATGATTCTATGATTAAACGTAAGATATCACCAAGACATTATAGTACAGTGCAGGCTGTCTTGCAGAAAAGGAGAGGAAAACTATGAAGACAGGCTGAGAGAGTTGGGGTTGTTCAGTCGGTAGAAGAGAAGCCTCTGGGGAGACCTCATAGCATCCTACCAGTACCTGCAGAGGGCCTACAGGAAAGCTGGGGTGGGACTGTTTGCAAGAGCATGTTTGCCAAATTGATTTGTCCCACTGGCAGCAATTCAGTTCAGTTACACAAGGTGTTACCTCCTCTGTCCTCTACAGGGGAGGTGATATGACAAACTGCTAAGGAATAAACCAAGCTGGTGTAACCACAGAAAGTTGTTCTTCACTTCCTCCTCTATTTATCATGTGATACTCCTGCACCTTGAGCACTCTGCACTGACAGGAATTGCTCTCCAACTTTTTGTAGCCAGCTGATTATCTTGAGCCAAAGGATGTCAAAATATTTAATCATTTGACATTACAGCATGGCAACAACACATTCAAGGTGTTTGACTCCTTGTTTATATTCGGATGGAGGTAGCTAATACTTTTTAAGTGCCTTAAGAATTGGGAATGAAGTATGCTGGAAAAGCAGGATTCCCTTGTACCGCCAAATACTTAAAGGAACAAACTGAACCCACTGACAATTCATTATATTGGGCTGAAAATTCATGGTTTACTGAAGCTTAGAGAAGCAGTTGAGGATTTATGAGTTTGATCAAAGAATGCTTTAAAATTGGTTTGGTTAAATGAAACACTTAAATTTTATGAGCAGAGGCATTAGTAAAGTGGTGATGTATTAATTGGTTTCAAGCATTTTGTGGCTTTTATTATAAATATCATCATCCTTTGTTTGATTCACAGTCTGCGCTTGGTCCACTGTGACATCCAGTTTATCTCATGTCTCAGCATGTGACATGGAGGTGCTGTGTTTCTAATGGCCCCTCAAAAGTCACCAGTGCTGAAAATACTGGGACTTATTTTGGGACACGTTACAACTTGTGCTTCTGTATCATCATTCATCCTTGATGTGCAGCTATAACGTAGGTAATGACATGGTGCTAAGTTCTCCAGCAGTGGATGCCTGTTTAAAACCTTTAGGGCTCCCTGAAATTTCACAGCAGCAGCACTGTGCATCTGCAGTGTGAGTGCTCTGGACAGTGCCTTGGTGATCATCTGCTAGGAGGAAGCCCAAGTCCAAATATAGAAGGAAATCAGCATGCAAAATAATTGGTCCAGTTCACTTACATGTTTTTTTTTAGAGCACTTTGAGGATCAATTATGGTGACAGAACATCAGCAAGGCTTGAGCTGTTCATGAAGGACTCAGTGCAGGTAATACCACTGCGGAATGCTACATAGTTCTTCTTCTCCATGTTCAGAGCTGGTGAGGGGTCTGGCTTTTGAGGAGCAGCAGGAGGTTTGTGGGGGTGTTCAACTTGAAGTATAGGAGACTGAGGGGAGACCTTCTTGCTCTCTACCACTCACTGAAAAGAGGGTATAGCCAGGAAATGTCAAGCTCTTCTCCCAAATTACAGACCATGGGACAAGAGGATACAGCCTAAAGTTGTGCCAGGGAAGTTTTAGGTTGGATATTAGGAGCAGTTTCTTCCCAGAAGTGTTTATCAAGCATTGGAACAGACAGCCCAGGGCAGTAGTTGAGGCACCATCCCTGGAGGAAATTTAAGAGACAGGCAGACAGAGAGCTTAGAGATATGGTTTAGGGATCTTTCCTGTCAGAGTTGTGTTTATGGTTGGACTTGGTGATCTGAAAGGTTCCTTCTAAACATGGCAGTTCTATAATTTTATGATTCTGTAATTTGGGGGGTTTTCCCCACCAAGTCATGGTTGCAGTTTTGAGGAGCTGTCTCAAGTTCAAGCTGCAGCCAAAGAGCTTCAGGGGAAACCATCAACAGGAACAGTGGCAGGTCTGTGCAACCAGGTGCTAGTCAACTTCAGGTATGGAAATTACTTGCACACCAACATCACAGGTAAGCTGTGATTTTAATTGTCCTGGCTACAAAAGGAATAAAATGGGGACTATTTCTGTGCTTCAAGTATCTCTAAGATGATCCAGCAGAATTATAGACAATTTGGATCTGATGCTTTATACTGCAAATTGCTTATCAGAAGTTAGTAGACACATGCAGAATGCAGCATTTCGGAGAAGATCTGATGTGAGTTCAGCAGAGGAAAGTCATTAAAAATGGTGCATTAAAAGACACAAAAGGGTACTTTAAAGAGAGCTGGGTGGCATGGATTAAGAAGAGAGTTTCTTTTCTGAATGAACAACTGACTACAGATAGGAAATAAAAGATACAAATAACCAAACAGTTCTTGCAGTGACGGGAGACTATAAATTATTGTTCTTGGGAACTTTTGCCACTTCATGTATTCATAGAAGAGCTAAAAAAAGGGAGAGAGATTATATGAAGCACCAATATTTGCTGATGGTATGGAGTCATTGCAGGTAAAGTAAGAGTAGATGTGACTACAAAAAGTTGTAGAAAAATCTGACAACATCAAATGTTTGGGCAATGAAATAGCTACTGAAATTCCACATCAATGAAAGGAAAGTGCAGACACAATGACAGGGCTTAAATTAGCCAGCAAAAGAGGCTCGAGCATCATAGCAGATGGTTCTTTGAAAAAAAACTCTGCTCAGTTCTCAGCAGAGGTCAGAAAGGCAAGTGGAATGCCAAGAATTGCTGGGAAAGAGATGGAGAAGAGAAAACATAAGTACACCTCTGAATAAATCCATGGTGATCTTGAAAAGAGCATGATTCCAGCCACTCCGTCTCAATGCATCAGGAAAACAGAGCTAGAGAGTATGGGGAGAAGGGTGAGAAAGCTGACCTAAGCTATGAAGCAGGGAGTCTGAGGCTGTGAGGTTTGCTGAAGAAATGGATGAGCAGGATGAAGGTAGAGGTGTAAAATCAAGATTGCTATGGGGGGGGGTTAATAAGAAGCTATTTTTTTGCAGCATGGGATGTAGAGATATGCTCAAGAAAGAAGTTTAAAACAAACAAAGGGAAAAAATCTTGCACAGGCTATAATAAATTAAGAGAATCATCAAATAAGATCTTTTTATTTTCTGGAAGTACAAGTTATTTAAGAAAGTAGTAGTGCTGGCATTCCCAGTACTGGCTCCAACATGTTCCTTGGAGCATTTACCACAGTGTACCAAGCTGGCTATGGGTGGGATTTGGGTTTTGGCTTGATTTGGCTTCTCAACAGAAGAACCTGATAGGCTTTTCTGGTGGTTGGTTTATAATCAGTTAAAGGATCACTGTGATCTTCTAGTGAGACCTCTCCTTTGACAAAAGACATAAAGTATCTTCAAAGAATTAATGAATTAATCATCTTAGAATTACAGCAGGGTGCTTGGGGGAAAAAAGACCAAATCGTGCTGTAAAACTTTCACAGCATCGCAGAATGGCAAGGGTTGAAATGGACCTCTGGAGGTCACCCTGTCCAACCCCCTGCCACAGCAGGTTGCACAGGGACACATGCAGACAGGGTCTGACTGTCTCTAGAGACAGAGATTCCACCACCTCTCTGGGCAGCCTGTACCTGAGCTCTGCCATCCTCACAGCAAAGAAGTTCTTCCTCATGCTTAGATGGAACTTCCCATGTTCCAGTTCATGTCTGTTCCCTCTTGTCTTGTCACTGGACACCACAGAGAAGAGTCCAGCCCTATTGTTTTGCCCTTTAGATACTGATAAGCATTGATGAGTTCCCCTCTCAGTTTTCTCTTCTCCTTGCTAAACATCCCCAAATGTCTCAGCCTTTCTTTATCAGAAAGATGCTCTAGTCCCTTGGCCATATTTGTAGCCTTTACTGGACTCTTTCTAGTTGTTCCTTGGGGTTTTTTTTGAACTGGGGAGCCCAAAACTTTCTTCATCTGAGTAGTCCAGAACTGGACACAGTAAAAGGTCTACACTGAGTCCCACTCTCCTTAATTTGATCCTTCCCATGACTGAACACAAAGGCTGTAGTAAGCCCTTTTGACTGCAGCATGATAACGGGAGGTCATGTCAGGTGGCTCAGGAATGTTGATACAATGAGGCCTAAAAATTCTGCTAGAACAAGATTATAATCAAATTATATCTACCTTGGCAGGAGGAAATCAATCAGAGTGGTCTGATTTACACCTGCAGGAACTGGCACGTCGTCAACTTCATCATCTTTCCCAGTGATGTTTTTATCTTTGCATCCACACAGTCAGCGCAAGGGAAATATTTTGCCCTTTTAAAATAAAAACATTCAAGATTAGCGTTTGGCAGAGTGTAGGAGCCTGAGGTCCCTGCTGCTTCTGACAACAGTGTTGGTATCTTTTGCTAATGACCAAAGTGCGATTTAATGAGTTGTCTTGGGCCTGGGCTTTATTAGTGAGCAGCATTTTAATAGACTGAGAGCAGGTCTGAAAGGGATAAATGATGTTTATGCCCTCTTGTGGTATGTTATCGAACGAGATGGATTTGCTAACTGACAAAATTAGGCCAATGATGGAAAACTCCCAGGTAAAAAAAAAAGATCTGTAATAAAAACTGTTTTGCACAGTAGAAAAATATCCCTCCCTCCAGCAGCATCCTCATGACTCAGTTGAGGTGAGGGGAAAACAATTTTACATGCGTTTACAGCAGCGAGTAAGTGACTAATGCCCACGATGACAGAGTTTGTTCCATCTTTCTGGAGTGAAGGTAATTTTAAAAGTGCTTTTCTGTGCTGGGGAGGTTAGGAAGTGAAGTGAAACACCGCTTTCTAAAAGTGTGTGTTGTTGACACCCCTTTGTGTTCGTTGTTGGCAACTTGTTGTAATAGATAGCTTCACATTTGTTATCTTCTCTGCTCACACATCTGATGGGTAAATAGTCTGATTCCCTTGGGATAAAGCCTGTCCTAAAGATGAAAGACAATATTTGGTGATTTTACCTGGGGAAATGAGGCAAGATACCTTTGGAATATCGCCTATTACCCTGACAAGTTTAAATACAGTGAATGAACTGGTTGACACTGAGAATTCAGATGGAAGGTAGGGAACCCAGGGGCTCTCCAGGCAGGTCCATCACAGATTCTGTATCAATTTTATTGCTTCATTCCCAAGTTAAAACTGAATGTATCATTGAGACAGTGAAATTCAGAGAATCATAGAATACATTGAGTATTGACCTCCAAAGGCCATCTAGTCCAACCTCTTGCAGTGAGCAGGGACACCTTGCACTAGAACAGGCTGCTCAGAGCCTCATCAAGCCTGGCTTTGAATGCTTCCAGGAATGGGGCCTCCACCACCTCTCTGGGCAATCTAGGCCAGTGTCTCACCACTTTCATGGTCAAGAACTTCTTCTTAATGACTCATGTAAACCTGTCCAACTCTAGTTTAAAACTACTACCCCTGTCACTCCATGCCTTTGCAAACAGTCCTGCCCCTTCAGGTACTGGGAGGCCACTAGAAGGTCTCCCTGGAACCTTTCTCTTCTCCAGGCTGAACAGCCCCAACTCTCTCAGCCTGACTTTATAGCAGAGGTGCTCCAGCCCCCTGATCATCCTCATGGCCTCCTCTGGACCATCTCAAACAGGTCCATGTCCTTCTTGTGAGAGAGCTCCAGACCTGAGTGCAGTACTTCATGTAGGGTCTCACCAGAGCAGATTAGAGAGACAGAATCACCAGACTAAATCAGATGAATGCTTTACAGTGTTCAGCAGCTGATCTCTGACTCTGGTTGGTATTTAGCTGTACTGAGGCAGGATGCTGCAAAAGTAGTATGGAACCAATTAAAGTGCCTGTGAGGTTATCATGGACATCAATGATTACAAGTTATGTCCCCTACTGAGACAAGAACTGACCCGAAAATGTTGCTCCTTACCAGGAAAAGAAAATACAGCAGGAAAAAAATGTCATGGCAATTCATGTTAAAAAGACATTTCCTCCTCAGAAATCTTTCAGGAGCTTCAAATACAGATAGGGGATATCAGAAAGACATTAAAGTTTAATTTAAAATCTTCACCCACATTCCTCCTCCTTTTCCTGCAAAGTGATTATTGCTCTTCTTTCACATATCGAGCTGCAATTTGCCCTAAAAAATTATTTCTGGTCATGATGGAACTGTTCTTTTTGAAGAATGGCTTTGCAGGGATACTGGAAAAGAGCCCAAATGCTCCTATTGTCAATTACATCAGTGGGGCTAAAGTTACATCCACAAATTCTCCTTGGCATGAGGGCTTTTAGGATGGGTAGTACATTTCAAACCTGAGGTACATGCCAAGATGAAGGTCTTGGTCATAGAATTGCAGAATGTTTTGAGTTGAAAGGAACCTTCAAGATCATCCAGTTCCAAACCCCTGCCATGAGCAAGAGCTCCTCCCACTAGACCAGATTGTTCAAAGCCTCATCCACCTTGGCCATGAAGACATCCTTGGTCACTGTGAGGCATCTGGCCAGGCTCAATCAAAGGATGCGTG
The DNA here is from genome assembly GCA_013400935.1 of Turnix velox. Taxonomy (NCBI): domain Eukaryota; kingdom Metazoa; phylum Chordata; class Aves; order Charadriiformes; family Turnicidae; genus Turnix; species Turnix velox. The sequence goes on along the minus strand of VZTY01027417.1, from coordinate 289,400 downwards.
ATAAAGAGGAGAAAACTCATGCATTGCTATAGCAAATTAAACAGATGAGCCATTAAAACAGGAGTGTACACTATCTCTTCTCACCAACACACACTTTGGTACTTGCAGTGTCTCCTGGCAAAATGATGTGAGAGGAAGAATCAAGTGATTTCAAGAATGCGCTGTAGCTGTGGTCCAAGCTCTGAGAGATCTATGTGGCTCCAGCTGAGAGAAAACCTAATATAATTCATCAGTAGAGAAGCCAGAAAATCACTAATGGTTTTCCATTGTCTTTCTTGACAGATATTGACAGAGGGTGGCTTTGGTGCCATCACAACAGAAATCCGGGAGGCTCCAGAGTTCTATTACGCTGAAGATTACCATCAGCAGTACCTCAGTAAGAACCCCGGTGGATACTGTGGCCTTGGAGGAACGGGGCTTTCCTGCCCTATTGGGATCAAGAAGTAGCCTGTACTTACTCCACTTTGGTTTAGGGAGTTGTTTGAAAACACCCCAGAGTACACCTGTAGCATCAGCTTTGGGAAACCTTGGGGCACCTTTCCATAATCTGAGTGTTTTCCCATTCACCAGAATTAGAAGCCGAAGTACACGCAGAAATCATGCTTCTTGTTCTATGCAGCTTATGAGGTTTCTTTGCAATCTTGTAATCTGGAGAGATAATAAATTTACAAAAGTTTGGCTTGAAATGTTGTTAAAGGGAGGAACTGGGATTTGGGGGACACCTGGTGACAGCTTTGCGTAGCTATTGCCTTTTATTGGGTTGATGAACTTGCTTGTGTTATAAGCACTTTGACTTCTGGAGATGGGGTTGGGCTCATCACAACTCTCACAATCCTGTCATTTGATGTCTGTGAGAATGGTTAATGTAGGAGATCAGTAATTCTCTCACAATTACACTTTCAGGCCAATATGTAGTATCACCCCTAGTGCCTATTTCCTGAAAGGATTTTAGTAAGAAGAAGTGAAATTGTAATGAGATACTTTTTTCTGACAGTTACAGAAAGTGTTTAAAGATAAAATCAATTTTGTTTGCCGCATTAAAATAAATTGCAAAAAAAAAAAGTGTTTTCCATGATGCATTCTGTGGCTCTAAGTATGTATCTGAGTAGATCTAAAAATCCATCACGTATTAGAAAAGGCTGCAGCCTTCTAATTAAACACCAGGGCTTTAAAAACTGCATTATTGGGTGTGACAGTACAGAGGAGTAGTATTTGTATTGTCTGCTGTGTAACATAATTATCCCTATGATTAATTATTTGTATTTCAGGAGCTCCTAGAGACCTCACCAAGACCAGACCTCATTGTAGTGAGTGCTGTCCAGATGTAACATTGGGCACTCTCTGCCCCAGTGCATGTAAAAACAAACCAGCAAGACAGCAGAACCTGATGGAGTTCAGCAAGGCCAAGTGTGAGGTCCTGTACATGTGATGGGGCAGTCTCAATCACAAACACAGGCTGGGTAGTGAAGGGATGGGGAACAGCCCTGAGGAGAAGGGCTTGGGGATGTTGGTGGATGAGAAAACATGGGCCAGCAACATGTTCTGGCAGCCCAAAAAGCCACCCATCCCCTGGGCTGCATCCATGGCTGGGGGGCAACATAGGGAGATTCTGCTCTCCTGCTCTCCTCCACTCTGGGGAGAGCCCCCTGCCGGGCTGCCTCCAGCTCTTGGGCCTCAACAGGAGAGACACTGANCTCCTGCTCTCCTCCACTCTGGGGAGAGCCCCCTGCAGGGCTGCCTCCAGCTCTGGGGCCTCAACAGGAGAGACACTGAGCTGTTGGATTGGGAACAGAGGAGGCCCTGGAGATGCTGTGAGGGCTAGAGCCCCTCTGCTGTGAGGGGGGGGCTGCAAGATTTGGGAGGGTCCAGCCTGGAGAATGGAAGTCTGTGAGGAGACCTTATAGCTGAGAAGGGACTCTTTGTCAGGGAGCAGAGTCATAGGATGAGGAGGAATGATTTTAAGCTAAAAGAGCATGGATTTAGATTAGACATTAGGAAGAAGTCCTTCACCATGGGGGTGTTGAGCCCATAGCCCAGGTTGCCCAGAGAAGCTGTGGCTGAGCATCTATGGAGATGTTTAAGGCCTGGTTGGACGGGACTTGGAGCAACCTGGTCTAGTGAGAGGTGTCCCTGCCTAAAGCAGGGGGTTGGAAACAGATGGTCACTAAGGCCCCTTCCAACTCCAATTATTCAGTGATTGTATGAAAAAAAAATAATCATTTTATTGATGGGGTTCTCAGAATACAGGCTAAAGGCTGCTGCCAAGCATATAGGGGATGCAGTGGGTATCCTCTATGAGCAGGACACTCTGTAATGTATTTATATACATATATATGCTATATAAACAGGCTCAGCAGGAAACATGGGGATGGGTTTGCCCCACCATGCAACTTGCTGCTTGCAGTACATTGTGAGTTGTGTGCTTGAACTTCTCCTGTGTTTCCTATTTTGGAGACTGTTTTAATCATGAGATTTGAAGAACACATGCCATTAGTGTGTCCTCTTCCAGGTGTGTAAGAGAGTAACTGTGCTCTTCTTCAGGGAAAGCTTGTAGCCACCTGCCTTGATGTAGCTCATGAGACCATTTGGAGGGTGAGAAGTTTGACATCCAGAGACATGCATCCATGACACTTGGATGGCTTTCCATGCCACTCTCTAGGTGTTGCTTTGATGTTTCCTCTCAACGGCTCAGGTTTTAGGTTCAGAAAGGCCCAAACCAGCTTCCTAAACATCTCCTGGAACTACCCAGCAGACCAGATGAAGTTCCAAGCTTACAGCAACCAAAAAATGTGCACCAAGTAAGTCATGGCTTGTAAATCCAAAGTCCTCCCTACTTTTACCAATGGCAGGCAGAAATTTCATGCCTGAAAAATTAACTCTTCCCTTGCGCCTCCAGTACTCCCAGTCTCAAAAGCCAGAGGAAATGTGCCCTTTCAGCAGATTTATTCCTGGGGCAAGCTTGAGAGGAGCCACCTCTGGCAGAATTGCCACGTTTAGGCTCCTTCTGGAGATGGCACAAAATGTGCCCATATCCCACTCAGCATTTCCTGTTGCTGTGGTAACTGATCGCCTCTCCCTCATGTGTTGTGCCACTGAATTGTTCTAGTGCTCACTGTCAAGGAAACCAGCACTTTGGTCTAATTTCCCAGGCATGAGGGCACATGAAGGCAATGAAGGGAGGAAAATAGAGCCTGAATTTCATCCTGTGTGTTTTTAACCTCTGTGTAATGCACCTGCTCCAGTGTGCCAGGCGAAACACTTTATGTGCTGAATCATTTGGATATTCAGAAAATGTTGCTCAGTTTCCTTCCGTTTTTCCCCCTCCCTCTCCTCTCCTCCTCCACACTATAGTTACTGTTTTTGAACAAGATGGAAAATGTTTAGAGTGAGACTCATTTTCTCCAGAATACAGCCAGGCTTAGATCTGAACATGACTGTTTTAAGTCCTATCCTAGTGGAAATAACATGTTTGTGTAGAAGCCAGGAGAGATGGGTCCACTGAAGCCAAAATTGGATCACACCAAAATATGCCACCACAGAATTAATTGCAGTTACTGTAGGGTGAAGTTTTGGTCTTGACCTCTTGGGATTTCTGCTGAAGGTACAAAGATGCATGTGGGATATAATCAGTAAAGGCGAATTGCTAATGATTTAGCCTCCTGGATAAAAGAAAGCTCTGGGGAGATCTTAGAGTTCCTTCTAGTACCTGATGGAAACCTACAAGAAAGCTGGAGAGGGACTTGATGTAGTGGGAGGTGTCCCTGCCTATGGCAGGGTTGTTGGAACTCGATTATTAAGATCCCTTCCAACCCAAACCGTTCTATGATTCTATGACTTTTTTGAGGGTATGTAGTGATAGCACAAGGGGCTTTGGCTTCAAACTGGAAGAGGGGAGCCTTAGATAAGAAATTTTTCAGTATGAGGATGGTGAGACACTCACCCAAGTTGCCCATAGAAGCTGTGTCTGCCCCATCCCGGGGATGGGTCCCTTCCAGCAAAACCATTAAGTTAAGTTAGTGTCCATGAATACCCTGTGAAACTCAATCTGGGATGCAAACAGGAATTTCACTGCTATCCTACTCTTATAGCTGGAGGAAATTCCAAGTCTTTTGGAAATCACTGGACTTATTCTCCTGGCCTTTGGAAGATCAGAAGGCAACTGTGATGTCAGCAGAAACAAATGAATTGTGTGATGTCACCTCGTGGTTGCCCCTGGCAGAGATGTTTTACCTTTGGTGAGAACATGGAGTGGGCAAGATGTCCTGAGGTGTCTGCACAACTGTCACTGCTCTGAATGTCAGCCAAGAGCCTTGGTCCAAGATCAGGACTGATATGCTGCTCCTTACGCTCTTTGCTTTAACTTCTCTGATCAGCAGCATCGATGCAGGCTTTTCTTTTCGACTTTTTAAGTTCAGAAATGACCAGCGAAGCAGAACTGCTGGATATACACGTCTCGGTAAATGAAACAGACTTGGACCTATTTCTTGTACCAAGGCTAGCTTGTACTATGGCTTGTTTTGAACTCTTTCACTCATGCACCCTAAAAACGGCTTTTATCTATCCAGTCTGCCCAAGTGATGTTGTTTATGGCCTGCCAGGCCCCAAGCTGCCTGGGATTGCTTGGCAGAATGAAAGCTGGATGTCAGCGGCTTTGTTAGAAATCATAGAATCAATGACAGGTTTGGAAGTGACCTCTGGATCATCTGGTGCAATCCCCTGCCAGAGCAGGATCACCCAGAGCAGGTCACACAGGAAGCATCCAGGCAGAGACTCCCCCACCACCTCTTTGGGCAGCCTGTGCCAGGGCTCTGCCTCCCCTCATAGCAGGGAAGTTTCTCCTCAGGTTTAGATGGAACTTCCCATGTTTAAGTTAGTGCCCATCACCACTCATCCTGATCAAGTAGCATGGACAATTACAGATCAGTGTTTTAGCTGATCTGCCCCTCGAGGTAGCACAGACTGTAGCACAAGTAACATCTTTCATTTTGCCCTCAGAATGTGGCCTCTCACCATCTTACAATTCCTTTGTGGAGACTGACAAGAGGACCATGGCAGGAAAATATACCATGACTGAGGAGTTCCCATGGCACGTGAGCATCCAGAGCAAGGGGAAACATATCTGTGGAGGCACCATCATCAGCGCCTTGTGGATTTTGACTGTGGCCCATTGCTTTTCAGAAGAGGTGTGAGTACTCAGGGGAAGAGAGGACAGCCCAGGCACAACAGGTTTATGTCCCTCCTTATGGGTTTAGGATACACATGTCCTTGGATTCAAATGGAAGAGAAAGGTGACAGAGACAGATAATGAGCCCTGAAAACAGGAATTGTTTCTTTTGGGGAAAACAGGCCCATTTTTTATCAGAGGTTCTATTACAATAGAAATAGAAATAGAAAAAGATGAAGAAGTAGAATACACTGAAGGATGGTCTGAGCACTCTTACATAAAGACATGTGGCACTGTTCTGGTGGCTCTGAGGATTTGCTGTGCATTTAAAAAGATATATATTCCATTCCCGTTAATCCTAACTGCCAAAATTACCCTGGCTTTCTTATTGCAAATACCTTTTACCTCATGGACAGTCTGATTTTATAATAGCACTTCTATGATAGCAGTTTCTGGATAAATTAACCCCTTGCAATGCCCAGAGGCAGAGTCAAGCCCTCTGCAAACCCCCTCCAGAATGCAGTAGGCTAGAGAACCAGGACCACTTTGTGACAAATGACCTGTAGCATCACCACCGGCAGCAGCTGCCCAGGTGCAGCAGGGTCCAGAGACACCAATCCAGGGCACAGTGATCCCAAAGATCCAGCCCATTCCATCTGTTCAATAATGACTCAGATACTGATAATTTGATTGCTTTCATATTATCGCAGAATCACAGTTTTCACAGAGCTGGAGGGGACTTTCAAAGGTCATCCAGTCCCTGCAATAAGCAGGGACATCTTGCACTAGATCAGGTTGCTCAGAGCCTCATCAGGCCTGGCCTTGAATATCACCAGGGATGGGGCTTCCCACCACCTCTCTGGGCAACCTGGGACAGGATCTGCCTTTCTCCCCTGAAAATCAGCTTTGCCTAGAAATTAGGGTGCATTCCTCTGATATTTAAAGCCAACCTTCCTCTGTAATTTGCTGAGCATCAGAAGGAGGAGGCACCAACTATTTTAACATAAAGCCTTCATGTTCTCTTATGTCCACACCGCTTCTGTTTTGCATACAAGGCCTCCAGACCTCACTGTTGTGGTGGGGGGAACTGGACCTAACCTCCCCCTGGAAGAACATGAATCAGACAGCTTGATCCTCCATGAAGACTTTGATGTAATGAGCATGGAAAATGACATTGCTCTGCTGCTGCTCAGCTCTCCCATCGAGTTCAGCAATGAGAAAATGCCAGTCTGCTTGCCCTTCATGCATGATATCGATACATGGCAACAGTGCTGGGTTGCCAGGGGGAGATCCACAAGAGGAGGTGAGATGCTGGTGGGAGTTGTATTTACTGGTGAAAAATAGCTTTTATTCATTTCATATTTTGAGCCCCCTACCGTAAAAAAGATATTAAGGTGCTGGAGTGAGTCCAGAGAAGGGCAACAAAGGTGGTGAGGATGATGGAGTGCAAATCTCGTGTGGCTGAGGAAGCTGAGGGGGTGTTCAAGTTCCTGAAAAGGAGGCTGTCAAGGGTGGTCATCTCTCAGCTTGCACTTCATGAGGCACTATTCTGACTCCTACTGTCAATTAGACATCAACAAGTGTTGCCACCACCTTGGAGATGCCTACATAAAGTGTTTTAACCTGTGGATACTGCCATGGAGCAGCACCATCTTAGCTGAAAAAGGAACCTGACAACTTTCTTTTACGTTGGATCTTTGCATCCCACCTACTTGAAAGTGCTGGGAGGATTTCACTCTGTAAAATATGGGAGAAAGAACCAGTTTCTGAAAATCTGTAGGCCTTCTCCCCAGCAGTGACATCTTCCTCTAGTCAGTCTTATCCTTCGGTCTAAGGTTCACTTTAAAGAGAAAAAGTGGGTAAAATAAGTGGTCTTTGCAAGTAGCTCTGTATGTTTTCAGACTTCTTGTCACTAACTGGTTCCATTGATGTCACTTAATTAGTTCTGCAGTTTCTATTCTTCCCATCTCAAAGGAAGAATAAAACAGTTATTTCCATTCTGTATTAGAGAGCCACATTGTGCAAGACAAAGGTGATTCCCCTCCCCTTGTAAGGCACATCCTCACAGCTCCCCAGGAAAGCCTGGGTATAAAGTATCATCATTCTGGGTGAAGCTCAGTGGATGCTCCTCCTTAGTGCTTGTGGAAGATCCTCAGAATGGGTTGCCCAGAAAGCAGCTCAGCTCAGGTCAGCAGCATAAGCTATCCCTTTGAGGGTCTTCCAGCAGTCCCATAGAGTTTGTCTGCAAAAGTATTTAGCAAGCCTCCACTCCCCAAAGTTTCAGCTTTCTTCATTAGCACCTTCTCCCTCTCTACTTACCCACCCACCCACCTCCTAGTCTGGCACAAAGTCAAGAGAACAAACTTGTCTTTGTTGACATTTGGACAGCCCCTGTAACCCCACATGGACCCAAGACTATATGGCTGTACCCTGAGATCCTCTTGCCCTCAGATGCCTTAAAAGTTCAGCTGAGAGCAGTCCCAAAGTCTAGTCTCCAGCTGTGGTCTCATACTTAGGAGCTCAGCAGGGTTTGTTAATGGTTCTCTTTTCACTTGTTGGTTAACTGTCATGGTGCCAGGATCCCACATGCTGCAGAAAGTGCAGATGAAGCTCATCAGCAGGGAGCAGTGCTTGGAGTGGATCCCTGACCTCGTGGAAAACGTGCTGTGTGCTGAGATGGAGAATGGAGAAGGAAGCACCTGTCAGGTAAAATGAACAGGCTCCTGCATAACCACTTTAGGAGAAAATTATAGGACTAACTGGTTTCAGATCATCAAGTCCCACTATTGACCTGACCCTGACAAGAGCCAGCCTTAAGCTCTATGTCTGCTTGTCTCTTAAATTCCTCCATGGATGATGCTTCAACCACTGCTCTGGGCAGCGTCTCTCAATGCTTGATAACCCTTTCAGTGGAAAAATTGTTGCTAATATCCTATCTAACTCTCCCCTGGTGCAACTTGAGGCCATTTTCTCTTGTCCCATCTCCTCTTCTTTGGGAGAAGAGATCAACTTCCACCTCTCTACTCCTTTCTTGTACTTATAACTGTAAGTTATAACAGTAAGTTATATGACAATCATTACTGTCAGAGGAGGGGTTGGAGGTTGGATATTATGATGAACAAAGATGTTTTTTGACTTTGAGACACATGTGCCATTAGGACAGTGGTCCTGCAGGTGGAGCATGTTCTCGAAGCATAAATTCCTTGTGAGGTTTTCCATTATTTGGGTGCTTCTTTCCACTGTTTTCCCTTAGCAGTCTCTAATGCTGCTTGAATTGCAGTATTTTATTAAAAAGTCATCATCCTGTATCAGTAAATCGGTGCAGGCAGATGTAACTAGTTCTGGAGAGTAACTAGTCTCTAGGGAGGGATAGACTGGATAATAGGAATTCTTTTTTTCATAGAAGGGGTTCTCAAGCATTGGAAGAGGCTGCCCAGGGCAGTGGCTGAGGCACCATCCCTGGAGCTATTTAAGAGAAGGGCAGACACAGAGCTTAAAGATACAGTTTAGGGATGGTTCTTGTCAGAGTTGGGTTGGTGGTTGGACTCAATGATCTGAACAGTCCCTTCCAACCTGGGTCATTCTATGGCTGTGCTCCCTCTGTAGCCTCCACTTTAGGACAAAGGTCTTTGTCCTACTCTGGGTAAGGACTTTCCTAGAGGCATGTATGTATTTGCAGGGAGACAGATGGGCAGCCACACATATGAATGGCTTCATCCTGCAGGAGTCACTCATTGTGGGCACTAAGCCCACACACAGGACAGAGTGTGGGTCCTGTGCCCTTTAGGCAATGACCATTGCCATCTGGGTCCATGTCTGAACAATGTAGGGGAAGCTTTGCTTTGCAAAATTATTTTTTTTATTAGACAGAGAGCATCTGTCTCTGAAACCATTTGTCTTGTGACTTTCACCTCCATTAAATTCAATCAGAAATTTTAAAAAGAGAAGTGCCAGAGGAGAACATTAACATGATTAAAGAACACATTTCCCAGCCCAGCCTTAAGTTCTGCGGCTGAATTATGCTGGTGAAACAGCAAGAGCACTTGTGCCCAGCAAAATTAATCTCCTGTATTCAGAAAGCTGATGAGGTTGCTGTTTTGATATACAATAACATTGGAGTCATCCAAGAAGTGAACTAGAAATGTGAGCTTTCCAAACAGTGGAAGTACACAACTGAGTGATAATGCTCGTAACCCAACAACTGCACACTTTTAGTGGAAGTTTGACCAGCCAGAAATGTCTTATGAACTGCAGTTATGGGAGCAAGATGAAACCTGAGCTAGTGGATCTCTTCAGATATGAAACAGATGAATTGACTTTTTAAGACCAGCTTGTCTGGGCCATGTAGGAGCCTGTAGTCTAGTAGGAGGTGTCGCTGTCCATGGCAGAACTGGATGATCTTGAAGATCCCTTCCAGCTCAAACCATTCTGTGATTCTATGGTCAGAATTTGCTAATTACTGGAGCAGAAGCATTTTTCTGATGTATGGTTTTGTGGGAAGCACTGATTGAAGTAGGAGGTAGAGCAGCCCTGGGCACAGTTTTCATCTATGCCAACCAGCTGTCTCCTGAATGATTCCCAGAGACAGCTGAAGCTTTTCCATGGGTCAGGAGCCACCCACAACAGAATCATAGAATCAAGAATGATAACATCATAGAATCATAGATTCACAGAAGGTTCAGGTTGGAAGGGACATTTAAAGTTTATCCAGTCCAATCCAACTTCACTGAATAGGGACATCGTCAACTAGGTCAGGTTGTATAGAGTTCCATCCAACTTGATCTGGAACATTTACAGGAACAGGACAAGATCACTTTGGATCCTGGCATCCCAGTATAGAGGCCAGGAAAGATCAGCAGCCATATCAGTAGTACCAGAGAACACTCATTTGTGGATTACTGACCATATTCCTGTAATAACTCCAGGAAATGAAATAGCAGAGCTTGTGAGTATTTGTACTTTTAAAAAAGATCCATTCACTTAAAAGAAAAATCTATTGTGTGCCAATTCCCTTGTGGTTCTGCAGACAAATATATAGATTGACTGTGAATTAACACTAACAGGATCTGTAATTGACTTATAGGTCTATTTAGTCATAAACATTAGCATTAATGGATGTTCATGGGAGACAAGTGCTAAAGAACAGACACTAGAGATGGCCCATGTGTTATTTTTTGTGTGTGTGCTTCATTTCTTTCATGACCCTGTGAACCACAATTGATGTCTAATTCCTTGCTTTTTTAAGCCTCTTTTGTGAGACTCCGATGCAACCGTAACTTGAACAATAATTGGAGTATGAAGGGACTCACAAAGCAAATGCCTCTTCAGTGCCTTGTATATCCAGACAAAGTCCAGTAAATGGGCCAATTATATATGTCAGAGAGTTTCTGCAGAGGAGGGCTGTGGGGGTAGCTCAGTGCAGTGGTGATTAGGACAGAGGATATTTGGCTGGAAGTCACAGTTCATGCACAGTTCAGGTCAGCAGCAGATTAAGTCTGTCCAGTCCCTGCTCTGACTTTCAGGGGGGGAGTCATTGTGTGGTTGCAAAAAAGCTGTGGGGTGGTTCCAGCTTAGTGTCACTGTACCCTACTCTGTAGTGCTGTTTGGAGTCAAGGGATGTAGGATGCTCATGAGCCAGCAGTATGCCCTCATGACCAAGGCCAGTGTCATCCTCGGGTGAATCAAGAAGAGTGTGTCCATCAGATGAAGGGAGATCATCCTCCCCTTCTGCTCTGCCCTGGTGGGGCTGCATATTTAGCACTGACTCTGGTTCTGAGCTCCCCAGATCAAGGACACTGAACTGCTGGAAAAGGGAGAGCAAAGGCTCATAAAGATTATGAGGTGATATTCCTAACATGATGAGGTAGGGCTTTTTTCCTCACAAGAGAGAGCTTTCTTTAAGCAGGACAACGTCCTGGGAAGGCCCAGAGCAAAGGAATCTAAAGGCATTTGCAGTCACTTAAATTTGTTCCTGAAAGATGCTTTGCAGCTTGGTGGAATTACAACACTTTTCCTGTGTGTCCCATGGCATTATAGGGCTTTAATAATTTCATCAATTTATGATGAAGGCAGACAAGTGAGCACGTTCAGGCTGTGGTGGCTTAACTCTTTCATCTGCCAAAAACATTCCTTCCTATTGCAAGGACCTGGGATGCTGATAGTGTCTCCTGTCTCTCCTTCCCAAGGAAGTGGCTGAGGTACCATCCCTGGAGTTATTTAAGAGTTGGGAGATATAGAGCTTAGAGACACAGAATTGGTATGGTTCTTGTCAGAGTTGGGTTGATGGTTGGACTCAGTGATGTGAGAAGTCCCTTCCATCTGAGGTATTTGCATGATTCTGTGATTCTGCTGTATTCCTCTGGGTTGTAGCTTCTTGTCCCTCAATCTGGACCTGCCTAGCTTGCAGCAAACCAGGGTCCAGGATTATTTCTTCTGCCTGGTGAGTAAGTTTTGCAGAGCATAACATTTCTGGATCCAGCTCAACACAGAAACCTACTTGGAGCTTGCGCTGAGAGCAAGGGAAGGGGGTGTGATGATTCAGAGGAGACACTTCTCATTCAATTCCAGTGAGTCAACTGGCTTGAGGGGAACATCCTGACTCACAGCCAGAACTGAGTTCTTCGAAGGAGCCTACAAGCATGTGACAGAGATGTTCCATCCAGCTGATGGAACAAGCTGAGATCTCCAAAACTCTTTTAATGAGATTTCTCACCAAAAGCTCATGAAGAAACTAAACTGTCAAATAGTAGAAGGGCTTCAGTTGGAAAGGGAGGTAACCTGGAAGAAGGATTTGATGGGAGGAGGAACTCAGAAGGGGAGCTGTGTTGGCATCTGTGGAAGGAATTGTCATGTTCAAGGAGGGTGAGTGCTGAGATGAGCAAGTTGATCAATGCCACAGCACCATTCAGAGTGGTTCAAATTAAAATTAACTATTCAGACGTGCAGGATAGAATCATAGAATCACCTTGGTTGGAAGGGACCTTTCAGACCATCAAGCCCAGCCATTACCCCAACTCTGACAAGAACCATCCCTGAAACTGTATCTCTGAGCTACCTGCCCATCCAGGGATGATGCCTCAACCACTGCCCTGGGCAGTCTGTTCCAATACTAAATAATCCTTTCTGTGCAGAATTCTTTTCAGATATCCAGTCTAACCTATATCCAGTCTATTCTATATCACTGGAGGTCATATGCAGTTCATTCTTGACAGAGGCAAAGTAATGAACATATGGGGAATGAGCTCCAGCTCTACACATGCAATAATAGGTTCTAAATTAACCATAACCATGTGAGAAGGTCTTGGAATAACTCTGGACATTCCTTCAGAAACATCAGCATGAGGTTCTAGGGAGCTCAAAAAAGGCAATGAGAGCAATAGGAATCATTAGGGAAGAAGTAGATGGCAAAGTAAATGAGTGTTATGCCAAGGCACCAATCTTGGAAGCCTACATCTTATATGCTCTGTGTGATTCCTGTTCACCCCACCTAAGAACAGAGTGATAGTGTTAGAAAAGAAGAGCATAATAAGAAGGACAAGCAGGGATGCAGAATGGCTTCTGGTGGAAAGGGGAATAACAAAGCGTAGCTCTGAGGCTTGTAGAAGAGGTGCCTGGTAGAAATATGACACAGATTTCCAAAGTCAAGAGCAGTCAAGAGCTGTACTCTTGTCACTACTGTTTGAAACACATGGGAAGTTCCATCTAAATGTGAGGAGGAACTTCTTTTCTGTGAGAGTGGCACAGGTTGCCCAAAGTGGTGGTGTCTCTGCCTCCAGAGACATTCTCACGTTCCTGTGCAACCTGCTCTGGGTGACACTGCTTTGGCAGGGGGTTGGACTGGATGATCCAGAGTTCTCTTCCAATCCACATCATCCTGGGTTTCTGTGAAGGAGGGGATGTCAGATGGCCATATCAAGCAGCAGGTTTAAAGCAAAGAAGTGGGTTTTCATCCAACAGATAATTAAATGTGGAAGTCACAGACCAGGATGTTGTGGGTATTAATCCTTAGGGATTGCTTCTGGAAGCAATTAGATAACTCCCTGGATGAAGAATTCTGATAACTACTGTGATAGAAATACAACCCCATAAATAATTGCCCCATTCCTCACTCTCTTTTCCTGCATGCTTGCTGCTGATGACTGTCAAGAGTCAGAAGCCTGGGTCACATGGGTCTTTGGCCAGATGCATCATAACTGCCTTTAAGTCCATATCACTGTAGTTACTAATGGACCCTGCTGACATCTGCATGGATTGGCTTGGACATCCTTGTTCTCCTGTTTTCCATTGAGAGGATAGAGAGACAGAGCAGCTGAAGGCTGGGATCTCAAAGGGATCCCACAAAAGGAGTCCACATGCCCTATGTTACCCTGACCCTGCATGCTAAAACTGGCCAGGGCCTCTTTCCTTCCACACAATATGCTCACTATGAAGTAACTGAAGAAATAACCTGTTTTCTAAAGCCTTCTTCTTCCTGCAGCCAGAGCAGCTCTGATGGCCAGCCTTGTTACTCACATGCTGATTCTCTCTGGTTTACACTGAGCTTCCCAAATGAAACCAGCACTGACTTGTGAGGATTGTGTATCCACCTAATGAGTATCCGATGGGATATTCTCCCTCCCCCAGAGCTTCTCCCACCTCAGATGATTTATGGGGCTGAATATGTTTCTTCTGATCAATTACTATGCTGCAGACATGAATACAAATAGGAAAGGAAGAAGATTCCACTCTTGATCCAAAGCCTGCTGAAGTCATCAGAAAGGCTCTTGATATTCACAAAAAGGCTTTGACCACAGTGAAAAGGATGAAACTTCGCATCAGCTTTGGTCAACAAGGTGCCTTGTTAGATGATGAAATTTTTTACAAGCCAGAGCTATTTTATCAGCAAATATATCATAGCTCATATCTCTCCTAGTGGGAAGATTAACATACAGTTGTGGAAGGCGTCGAGTTCAACAGCAATTTTGATTCACTGCTGTTGCTTTTCACTTATCTTCTAGTTGAAAACAACAGAAGATGCTTCTTTGGCCTCAAGTTGTGCAAGGGGGAGAATTAGATTGGATATTAGGAACAATTTTTATACTGAGTTGCAGTCCCATCCCTGGAGGTGCTTAAAAGAAGGGCAGACATAGAGCTTAGAGATATGGTTTAGGGGTGGTCCTTGTTGGAGCTGTGTTTTTGGCTGGACTTGATGATCTGAAAGGTCACTTACAACACAGGAAATTCTATGATTCTGTGCTATTTTAGTGGGGTTTTTACTGTCCAGAAATTTGGCAGTTAGACTGAAGAGCAGTTGCGTCTTGCTGACCAGGACTATTTCACCACCAGGGTATAGAATGCTGAAAGCAGTATTTAATAAATTCTTCAGAGTTGTTAACCTGAGCATTCATTAAATTAGGGCAACTGGAAACATCACAGAACTGATATAGTTGTACCAGCACTCAAAACTTGCTCCTCCCACTCAAGGATGGAAAAACCTGGGCCAGTGCTTCTGAGCATTTAAAGTGGATACAGGGATATTCAGAACTGTCGAGTTTATTTTCTCTTTCTTTAGCCACGTAAAAGCCAAGCAGCTGATTCATCTGGGCTACTGCCCTAATTATGTGAGCAAGACTACCACATCCAGAGAATGATGTACCCCACTTTGTGATAAAACCATCTAGTTAAGGAGCTGAAATTGAGAGAAGGGGCATGTTAGATGTTGTACCTATGAAGCAGACCAGCTCAGCCTGTATGGGAAGAGATGTGAGGCAGGATTTGGGTCTCAGAACTAGTGAATTAGAGAAATGCACTTACAACTACTGTCTGGGTTTTCACAGCATTACCCGCCTCTCTCTGCCCTTCTTTAAAATTGGTTTCTGCAGCTGACATGGCCCCTAAGCCCCACAGACAGCTCTCCATTTCCTCACTGACTAGGCAGAGAACAAAATGAACACAATCAAAAGGGCAAAGAGGTAAAAGAAGGTCAAATTTGAAAGGAAAATGGTGTGATCTATAGTTTAAATAGGGATTCTTGGCTCTGCCATTGCCTTGGTTAAATCACATTCCCTTTTCTGCTGTGGTTTTCCTCAATCGTGAAATGTGTTAAGACTTCCCTCACAGCAAAGATAGTCACAAGGTATCGGGAATTAACTGGTATTTAAACACCCCAGAAGAAAAAGTCCTCTGCAAGTGTGAACAGCCTCCAAATTGAATACTTGAAGGTTTTCAGGGGCTCTGCCAGTACTAAAAATGTCCTGTACTGAGGAAAAACCATCCTGACGTGTCATCAGCAAGGGACTGTCAGTCATTGCTGCGTCACTGTCTTGTGGAACAGCTCCCACTCCCTCTACTTTATTATCTTTATGTGGGAGGCTCAAAGCATCTTCCTCTCAATACCACAATAATGTGTTGGGCCTGTTCTTTCCCCGAGGGAATTAGCAGTCAAAGTCTCAGTAATTTAATTGTATGCACAGCCTAGGGGATGCTCATTCATTCAAACAGGATGCCATTCACTATGGATGCTGATAATGCATAGATCCAAGGTCACTGCAGGGTCACTTGTGTGATTCGCACAAATTCTTGGCCAAAACAGGGTTAAAAAGTGGTCTTTAAATTTCAAGTCTGGAGAGCATCCAGCAGCTCCAGCTGAGATGCTGGCCCATAACTACAGAAACAAAGTTTTGGTGCAAACCATATTTGTTATTGGAATTTGTTGTTTGAGACAATGACCTGGAAGTTTTTTTCCAGCCAAAACTATTCCACAGTTCTATGATGATGAAGCAATTTTTTCTGGTTGTATCTTGATTTTCCCCCTCCTGTACATATACTGAGCCAAAAAGAAAACCAGGAAAAAAATAAGGGCAACAGAGCTGGTAAGTGGTCTGGAACACAAGTCTTGTGAGGAGCAGTGAAGGAGCTGGGGATATTCAGCCTGGAGAAAAGGAGGTTGCAGGGAGACTTTCTCACACCCTATGGCTCCCTAAAAGGAGGGTGTAGTCAGGAGACATTGGTTTCTTATCCCAAGGAACAGGCTGTGGGACAAGAGGAAATTGTCTCAAGTTGCACCAGGGGAGGGTTAGGATGGATATTTAGAAAAAGTGTTTACTCTGAAAAGATCATGGGCTGCCCAGCACTTAGGTACTCTGGTGTCAGAAAAGCCATCTCTTTGCTAGGTGGCTGCCATGGCCATGTGTAGGCTTGCATTTACCGGGCAAGTGGAGGCCATCCTTGCAGGAATGGGCAAGCTTTGAGTGAAAATAATGTGGCTTCAACAAGGACTTGTCAGGATTAACCTTCATGTCTCTACCAATTTCTAGTTACTACCCCCAAAATTAAGTGGCAGGTACGCAGCGCCTACATGCCCTACTTCCGCAGGGAAGCCAAGGGATGAGAAAGCAGTCAGAGCAAATGTCCCTTTTCACTGCTGCACGTTGTCTCTTGGTGACAGAATTAATGTATCCTTCTGGGACCATGGGAGTATATAGAAAAGGCTGAGGAGGGCAGGGCATTGTACTGAGAGCTTGTGGCTGCTTTTGTTCCTCTTACCTTCTCTATCTGTTTATTCTCCATGGATCTCAGGACTACGCTGTGAAAACCTGAGTCCAGAATGTTCCCTCAAATCCTCATGAACTTGGGATAGAGCTGGCTTGTAGGATTCAATTGCTATGCAAGACCCGAGGTTTGATCCAATGGTAACATCCTCCTTATGCCACAGGTGGACACCGGGGGACCTCTGGTTTGCAGCTACCAGAACACTATGAAGTGGTTTCAGGTTGGCATCATCAGCTGGGGAGAAGATTGCACAGAAGAACAAAACCATGTGATCTTAGTGTCCGTTTACAGCTACCGCAACTGGATTGAGACAGAGACAGCTATAAAGGGGAAACCTTTCCTCATTGAAGGCCTGGATATCCGTGGAAGAGCCAGGGTGGCTCCTTCCAGGCCAGTTTCTTCAAGAGCTGAGACTCGGATGGTATTTCTTGAGTATTCTCTCCTTTTATTTATCTCTTTGACAGCACTTAGATTACTCTAGAGAAGATTTTTTTCAACACGTAATAAAAAACAGAACTACAGTCTCATTCTTCTTGTGCTGCTGACCCATACAGTCGTATTTCAGGTCAGCCTGTTCCATCTCACAGATATGGACACAGACAAAAATGAGACACCACAGTGAGACAGAGGAACGATGGAGGGGCCAGGGAGATGAAAGAGCAAGAACACAGACAAGAGAAATCATAACCCCCTGAAAAATGCAGGTTTACCACTGATAGTGACATCAGGCCCAGTTATTTGCTGAGCTCAAATGCAAAGCCAAGAAATGTCACCAGAAGAAGCTGCTCTCTGTGGAAACCTGAAACCCCAAGAAAGGTTTGAGCTTCTCAGTAGCCCAGCTGTGGGTAGGATAGATCTGGATTAATGCAACTTGCAGCTAATAATGAGCTGAGCCTTTACCTAGCAGCTGGCTCAAGCTAAAGGTTCCTCTAAAATTTAAGACACTCAGACTTGATGTTTCCTTTAACACCTGCACTTAAGTACTTTAAAAGTCTGCACCAAAGCAAGTCTAAGCAGCTTAGGTTTGGAAACCTGGTTTGGATTTTAAGTGTGTGATAGTACAGCTCTTTCAAATTCCAATTAACTCAAATTTTCTTAGTATGATTTTTACCCCCTACAGAAGTCTCTGTTCCCCATGTATTTTTAATAAGCTTGTTCCTGGGAAGAGAGCTAATGGCAAGCAAAAAGAATAGAGGCAGTTGCTGCATAGCTCTAAGAATCTGCTAGGTGCTGGAAAACCCCTAGTGAAAAGCAAAGCAAGGAAGATCTCAACTCTGTTCTTGTTAGAAACTGTAGGAGGAAATAAAGCCTTTTTATAAATCTCGTCAGGTTGGGAAAAAAAACCCTGCAGAGCAACTGCAATAGATAAAGGTGTGTCAGACCTTCACTAAGCCCTAGCAGTACCCCGGGCAGGCACCAGAGTAGTGCCAGGCTACCAGTTGCAGAAGGACAGAGATCTGAGGAGGGAACAGCAGTTGCTGATTGCCTACAATGGCACAAGCATTCTGTGTACATTTTTCTGTGCTCATGATGGGTTTCAAGTTGTTTTAAGCTTACCCTCTGCAACTTCAGGTCTCTCTTGGTCTGGTGCCCAACTTTGGTTGTCCTGGTGTCTTCTCCACCCAGGGAACAGAACACTTACTTTCTTTCCCCTTCATCTTCCTACTGGTGATGGAGAAAGCCTCAGGCAGAGTGGGACACAGCACATCTCTGAGGGACTTCTGTCTCACCCATGCCCATTTCCAGAGCCAAAGCAAGACTTCCTGCCATCATCATGACAGAACGCAGAAGGACTCAGGCAGCACCCATAGGTAACAGAGAGGTGACCACCCACCCCCTTGGGCATCCCTCCCCATTTCTACCTAGCTGGGGGGCCAGCAGGCCCCCCAGCCTTTCTCCTCCCACCATGTTCCCTTGGGATNAGGAGATGGGGGAAAAGAAGGGTACATGGAATCTGTGGAGTGGCAGGTTAGGGGGGAAAATGGAAGTATGTGGATTTGTGCAGAGGAGGACCATGAGGATGATCAGAGGGGTGGAGCAGCTCTGCTGTGAGGACAGGCTGAGAGAGTTGCGGTTGTTCAGCATGGAGAGTGGGGGAAGNGTGGGAGGAGGAGGCAAAGTGGGAACAGCTGGAGAGGGAGGGAGGAGACTCCAATGGAGCCCAGGTGCTCTGGGCTCAGGGCAGCACAGGGCAGGAGATGGGGGAAAAGAAGGGTACATGGAATCTGTGGAGTGGCAGGTTAGGGGGGAAAATGGAAGTGTGTGGATTTGTGCAGAGGAGGACCATGAGGATGATCAGAGGGATGGAGCAGCTCTGCTGTGAGGACAGGCTGAGAGAGTTGCGGTTGTTCAGCATGGAGAGTGGGGGAAGCCTTTTAGTGGCCTCCCAGTACCTGAAGGGGCTGTTTGCAAGGGCATGGAATGACAGGATGAGGAACAGGATGAGCAGAGCAGGTTTAGATTGGACATTAGAAGTTCTTTCCCATGAGGGCAGTGAGTATCTGGCACAGGTTGCCTGGAGAAGTGGTGGATGCCCCTTCCCTGTAGACATTCAAGGGCAGGTTTGATTTGATCTAGTAGAAGATCTAGATTGCCTCTATCATTCAAACCCACAAATAGAGAATGCAGTAACATAAGAAATACAATACCCTGATGTTATAAAGCTTAAAAAATTAATGGGTCACACCAAAATGTTAATGCCAAAACTGATTCATTGCAGTTTATTTTTGTGTGACTTCACTGCATACAAAAAGCAAAAGTGCTCTTTCAAAATGCTGATACCTTTGTAATAAAACATAGCATCAATATGCTTTCAGCGTAGGAATATTAAAAAAAATTGTTTTCTTGCCCTGATTATTGAGCATTTCAGTGAAGATTAATGAATTTCATGGTATTTTAAATAAAGGCAGGGGGAAAAAAAAATCAGTTCTCTGCTTGCAGCTACAGGGCTGGCCTTAATTTACAGAACTGATTCTTCCATACAGCAAAATGAACCACTTTGATTATCTCAGTTTACAAGTAGGGAAACTGAGTCAGGAAGCACAGACTTTCTACAAAGCCACTGAACAAATGAGCATCAAGATGGATCAAACTCTGTAGCAGCAGTTCCCTGCTATAAATACCTGCATTCATCATTGACTATTATCAGTTTGCAAAAGCAAGGAGTAATGGAAAAGACCTGCTGGGTCCTTTTGCAGCTCCCTAGGCTTTTTCCACGCTGTAGACAAAAGTGCTTCAAACAATTCCCACATTAAAGTAATTCAAGCAGGAGGACATCTCTCATTTTCTTTGGGGGAAACAATTCCATAGCTGAATAGATTGCAGCATTAGGAAAGATTTCCTGATGTCTGACTCCTTCCACAGCTTCTAGAATCTGTTGATATATTATTAATAGAAAGGAAAATAATATAGGTATTAATGCCAGCAGACAGCATCTACTACTAATGATTGCTAAAGTAATATATTCCCCTTGTTTTTAGCTTTTATTAGTCTTTTTGTGAGGGGTTACAAGACCCTTATTGCATCCATTAGCCAGTCAGCCATGTGAAATTAATGTGAAACAATTTTCATAAACATTACTCAGAACTAATAATAATTAAGCATTATTTTCTGCTCAGATAACAGAGAAAATAAAGTCTGACTTTTATGCCAGGATGGGTTTGCATTAGCTTAAGTCAGATGAATTAATTCTCATTTACCAGGCTCCTCCACCAAGCTAGCCAGAAAATACCAAGATAATTAAAACCAATTTGTGAGGTTCTGTCCCATTGCACATTCACTGAGTTTTATCATTGATGCAAATTACAGGTGCTTTTATGTTGTCACTAAGGTGGGATGTGAAGGAGACCTGGCTGCTCACCTCCTTCCCCATCATTTCCAAGAAAAGCAAGCTCCCTGCGTGGACCAGAAAGTATTTTGCAGTGCTGAAGGAACAAAGCAGGACAATGCACCACATGAAGGATGAGCTCAGTCCCAGCTTAGGCTGGGAAGTGGAGCTTGAGGCAGTGTGTGTGAAAGGCCCCTAATGGAGCTAAGAATAGTGCTATTTAATTTTGATTTAGCAAGAGAGCAGAATAAAGGGGCAGCGTCTCCTCTCTCAATCTGCTGGCCATGGCTTTTCTGATGCAGCCCAGGATACAGTTGGCCTTCTGGGCTATGGGCATACTCAGCTGTGGGCTGGCTCATGTCCAGGACTAAAGACTCTTCTCCAGTCTTAAACCAACCGACAGGATCCTTCTGATCCACAGTGGCTGCTTCAAAATGCATCCTGCCAATGGTTCCCGATCCATGCTAAGCTGGGAAGTGTTTGGGTTGAGGCTTGTTTGTTTGGACTAAAGCAGGGCCAAGGCTAATGATGAACCACGTAGGTGAGCAAGTTCCTTTACCCACTCAAGCCCGTATTATTTACCAGTAAAACACTACAGCTTGAGCATCCCTCCCTCCTCCAAACTCTTCGTCTTTCCCAGCTCTTCTGACAATGATTGCTGCTCTGCAGCCATCCCAGATATCCTCCTACCAGCCTGGCAGGATCAGTCGAGTCATGAAGCCATTATTCACATCCTCCAGTGGGCATCAAAAGTGCAGTTTGGTCTTCTGTTGTACCCACTATGTTTAGAGGCACACTGAGTCACTGTTGAAAAAGGGCTTCATCCCACCTGCTGCCTGCCGTTTCAGGAAGGAGTTGCATCGCAAAGTTTTCAAGACCACCTACGTTCCCGCTTGGTTGCCAGGCTTTCAAAGCAATCACCACACAATTACAGGCTAACTACACAATAAAGAAAAAGGGAATGGTACCATCCCACTGTGATCTCACAGAGAACCACAGAACTGCTCTTTAATAAAGGTAAATTGGTTTCTGCTTTGCTGCATAATGAACATCTGATGATTTCAGCAGGAGAAATCCCAATTAGAAATGGGTGGAAAAGGGGACATCCCATCATGGGAGCAAGTTGGAAAGCCTGAGAATTTTTCCTGTTGTGTTTTGTGGTTAAACAAAAGCTTTCATGTTTTAAAAACCCACCTTGAATTAGCCGAGCATAATGCTGCAAAGCAGGATTTGAGCCTTCCTACTTCTTTTTTTCACCTACTGTGGTCCAGTGAGAGGAGCATCACCATCCACCCCAGTTATGGACCATAGCACTAGTGCATGGGTTGATTAGTGGTGGGATGCTCTGTGGGAGCTGTTCTGCTTCATATAAATGACTGTTTGCAAAGATTTACTCGTTTCTAATATAATTTTTAAAGTAATTTGAAAAATCTCAAAGTAACTGCAGCAGTGAAGGAGAAACAAAGTTATCTGCTGGATCAGCATGAACCAGATCCCAGAGAGGAAACATAGACTTGCATGGTACCACTTGTAGGTGCATTTTTATGATGAGATAATGATGGTGTTAGCAATCTCATGAGGCCACATGGCCTGTTTTGGCTATTTTCAGAGACTGATTTTCTGTGCCATGTTCTGTGGGCACCAAGTACTTGAAAAATAGGATGCTAAAGCCCTTCTACTTTGTGGCCTGTGAAATAGATGGATGGTTTCAGTGGAAATTGCTGGTTTTTTGGTTTTGGATTTTTTTTTTTTGCTATTTCATCCCTTAAGAAAACATTCCTTCAAATGTCAAAATGAGAATAAGAAAACTTTTCTAGTGAGTGTAACTATAAGATGGGCAATGTTTTCTCAAAGGAAATATTCAAAGTTTCCTACTATTGAGACTTTTGAAATTACAGTGAATTACTTATTCTACAAGACAGAAACTGGCACAGGTTGATATATGAGATGGAACTAGGGAGACTGTGTTCATATTGTACTGAGCATGTTGTTTTTTCTTCTATTATTCCACATTCAAGGGATTTCTTTTGCACTCCTGAACATGGAATAAAATTTCTTTTTTTTCGCCAAATGGAACCCACTACTCCAAAAATTGTGATTTTCAAAGACTTTCAACAACCATTGCCAGATTCTGACCTTCAAAAGTTTTACTCGAATTTTAATGAATTTTGATGTCAGAAGAAACTCATCATAGGATTTGGCTGAGTAGCACAGTGAAGAAAACAAAACAAAACAAAAATATTACTTTGTTACTACTTCACTAAGATGTTTAAAAGTGCATGATAACACACAAGCAGTGAAGAATGTGACATACTTGAAATTATCAAGCCACTGCTTTGCCATTCAAACAGAAGCCAAGTTCTTCTAAAGGCTGAGCTTAGCTGTGTTAAGCATAAAAATGATGATGCTACAGGCTATATTGAGCAAATTGTGTTTGGTTGGGTTGGCTTTGTTGCTTGTTGGGTTTTTTTTAAATTAAATTATCTTTATTTCCACCCATATTTTGTGGCTTTCTCTAAAAACCTTTGCTTCCCTGTCAGGAAAAGAAATATTAACTTTGGTTTCTCATGTGCTTTATCCAGTGCCTTTAATGCAAACAGCACTGAGGTATTGCAGGAAGAAGAAAATAGGAATTAAATGGAATTTCATAGAAAAAAATCCATAAAGAAAAGAGAATTGTTCAGTTTTTTGCCCATATAAGCTTATTTTTGGAAGAAGTGTACATACATGAATATTCATATACATATATTTAAGAGATGTCAAATTACAGTTTACCTGTTTCAGACCCGACTGTAATTGAAAAATGTGACCTCTAGATGGCAGAAACTCCATCTTCTGGGCTTTTTAAATTCTTTTTTTTCTAAATTTCTGTACAGGAGACCACAAAACCAAGTTTTAGAATAAGAAAAATATTTATAAATATTCACCCTTATCCAAGCCTGGAGATCTCAGGACACAGTGAGGCATCAGGCAACTCTAAGTCACTGATTTTGCATCCTAGTGCAAACCTAATGCCAAACTGCAGCTATCTGTCCTCCCAGCCAGGCAGGTCCAAATATCTTTTGGTGGTCAGTCTAAGCCTAAGTGAAATTTGGGTGAGAGAAGTTTCTAAGATGAGAGGGTATGGATTATTTGGATGCATGGTATAGCATGAGAGATAGATGTGATGGAGACATTAGGGAGTGGTTCATGTAGTCTATATCCTGAATTGTTTGGGGGGTAAAAATTGATTCAGTAGCAATAAGTTTAATATTTAGGCATAGGAGATCACTTAATGGTTTTCTTCTATCCATGGAGTGAGATGGGTGATTCGTTCCTCACAAAACAAAACACCTCACCCTTGTATCATCACCCTTCTTGTTCTGGAATTTATGGCACTCCTCCCTCATCTCTGAAAGTGTTGACCTCATGGGCTAGCAACCAATGGCCTAGTCTTTGAACAAGATGCCGTCATGTTTGCACATTACTGCAAGTGAAGGACAACATACTGAGACATGTAGAGTGAAATGAGCTTTTATGTGTCTGCCTTCTCTTGGTGTCACAGCCAAAATCCACCTTGTCCTTTCTTTCTTTTAGCTCTAGGTAACAGATAGGTCTTTTCTTCACTCATTTCTCCCTCTTTATATTTTAATTCTCTTTTCTCACCTCTGTTCTCAGCTAAGGGTTACTGGACATCATCCAAGATTATGCTCTGCTAACATTGAGGTTTGTGGCCATCTTGCACCCTCCAGGGGCACATCTTGTGCCCACAGTTAGTTGCCAAGACTATCTGCATTCACCCATTGGAGAAATAGCAAAATCTGAGGGATATGAGGCAAAAATTCTCAGGAGAGACCTCATAGTGACCTACCAATACTTGAAGGGGCCTAGGGTAAATCTGGGGAGGGACTCCGTTTGAGCATGTAGTGACAGGACAAGAGGAAATTGTTTTAAACTGGAGCAGGTCAGGGTTAGATGGGACATTAGGAAGAGTTCTTCACCATAAAGATGGTGAGACACTGGCACAGGTTGACCAGAGGGATGGTGAAGGTCCCATCCCCAGAGACATTCAAGGCCAGTCTTGATGAGGATCTGAGTCACCTGACCTAGTAATAGATGTCCTTGCTCTCTGCAAGAAGGTTGGACTACATCACCTTTGAAGGTCCCTTCAAACTCTATGATTCTATGATCCTATGAACTGGAGCATGTGAATGTAGGAGGCCAAAGACCAAAACCTTGACTATTACCTAGCACTGACTAAAGAAACTGGAATAATCCTTGATACTAATTAGTGAGAACTCTGTGTTCAACCAAGGACTGGGTAGGTGAATAACAGGGAAAATACTTATAAGGCAAAGTGTAGTGCAAGTATGTAAAAATGGCTTCAGATGATGAGTCCATTCAGTCTCTACCAGTGGCTGATGAGGTGGGCATGGTCAAATCTACCTAACACCTTTTTGAAGACTGGCCTATTTGCTACTCATGAACCACATAATAACAATAAATCCATTGCATTGAAGGTTAGAAATGTACATTATAGTCATGTTACCTGAGCTCTTCTATAGGCCCAGCTTTTGAACTTTGTGTGAAGTTCTCTACATCTCTGTAAGGCGTACTGGTGATACACATATATTTTGAGGATGAGGCTCACTTCAGCTAAGCCCAGCTCCAGCACATTGCTGGGTTCTGTCCAGGGAAAAGTACATTTCCCAAGGTGGATGGTAACCTTGGGTAATACAGACCTCAGGGTCTAAGGGCTTTTGGCTCTCATGAATTCTCATGTTGAGTGGTGGGTGTGCTGCACAAAGGTGAACTCTGCTCACTGGGGGAGGGAATAAAGAGCTACAGGCCAGCAATAGTTGCAGTACTCCTGAGTACAGCTACTACCTTCAGACCCCTGTGGCACACACTTTTATAACTGATCAGGTCTTTAGGCTGCTACTTTTACCTATAAAAATTATCCCAGGCAGTGATTCATCTCACATTAAGTCAGAAACCTACACTTGGTCCAATGACTCAGTTCATTGACTGTGCTGTCTGGGTTTCTATTGATGTGAGAGGAGGGCTAAACAACTACCTTGGATATAGATGTCTTTGCCCTAGACATAGCTGCCCACACACTGGCACTTAGTGCCATCTGAGACATCTGAATCCCCAGGCAGAAATGTCATGGGAGGTCTTCATCTTCTGGGTAGCACCTGGAGGTCAGACGGGACAGGTCTAGGCATCTCACATGGCATGAGGTGTCCACAGTTAGTAATCTGAATTGAAAAATCAAGTTTCCAGTAAGGAGTACCCAGCAGACTGGTTAAACAAACTCACCAGAATGCTTGCATAGGAGATGCAGGTTTAAGTCCCTGTTGTGACACTGTCTACAAACAGCAGAACTGCAAAATGGGAATGAACTCAGCCCATTCTGATGTTTTTCTCTCTCTGTCTCTCAGTGAGCTATTCAGTGGAGCAGGGAGAACTTAGATGATGTGGGCACCAGACATACTGTTTCTTCTCTCTCTATCTACTCCTGTCTTGTTCCAGTTGAAACAGTGATTAAACTTAAGTTAAAATCAAGGACAGGGGAAAAGTGACAATATAGGGAGCCTGACACATTTAGCAATTCAGCAGGGCAGTGAGCAAGGACTAGTCCTTCCAATGAAACTGTTACTGCTGTGAGAAAGAGGAATTTGAGCAAAACCAAACCACAGTCATGTGTAGCTGCTGAATCAAAGCTGCTTGCACTGAATGATGTGAACACTTTCCATGTTGTACTGGGGAAGAAAAACTCCACCAGCATGTGCAAGTTACATAGGAGAGGGGGAAAGAAGCCTGGATGAAGTTTCAACTTGCCCTAAATAAGAATCTCTGACATTGTGCTAACAAAATTCAAAACCCACTAAGAAATCAAAGTATGATCCTGAAGGAATCAAAGTGCCTTGAGCTGAAGGGAAAGAGAAGAGATGCAAAGGGAAGCAGGTCAAGAGAAGAGATTCTCCACTTTTACTCTGCTCTCCCACTAGATCAGGTTGCCCAGTGCCTTGTCCATAACCTGGTCTTAAATGCCTCCAGAGAGGGGACATCCACAATCTCTCTGGCCAAACTGTTCTAGTGTC
>VZTY01027417.1:158323-262687 GCA_013400935.1 Turnix velox | reverse complement strand
CCCCAACTCCTTCAGCTTGTCTTCATAAGGGAGGTGCTCTAGCCCTCTGATCATCTTTGTTGCCCTCCTCTGGACCTGCTCCAACAGCTCGATGTCGTTCTTATGTTGAGGTCTCCAGAGGGAACAGGATCAGGCCCTGAATCTTGTACACAGCTTCATAGCTTGGCAATTTCATCTCAGCAGCCGCCTGTCTTGGGACTTGAAGAATACCACGGAGATGGAAAAAGGAAGGAATAGAGTTTCACCTTTTATTCTTTTATCTTGGCAACAATGTGTGGTGGGAAAAAAAAAGAAGAAGAAAAAGAAGAACTTATGAATGGCAGAATTAACAATAATGCAAGCTCCCCCCCCTTCACCCCCCATCCCTCCTCCCTCTCCATTCAAGAGACCGACAATAAACAAGGTCATTTGATTCATTCAGGTTAGGGTGTAAACAAAGTCTTACAATAAAGTCCCCCCATCAGGGCCCCCCTTTTTCTCTAAGAATAGATGTTCTTCCCCTCCCCCCCTCCTCCTTCCAAGTCAGGGCCCCCCCTCTTTACTTCTCCTCTCCCATCATCCTCAGATTGGTGGCCACGGGTGTCCAGCCCTGCTGCCACTTCCGCAGTCCCCATCCCGGCTTCGTGAGGCCCCACTTCCTACTTGGTGTGGGAACATTGGCTTCCCTGGGCAACATCTGCACGGACCATCCCGCTTTCTCATGCCGGCAGCAGTAGCTGCCTCATGGTGGGCTCCTTATCCAGGGGGAGAGAGAAAAGAGAAAAAAAAACCCAAAACAAAACAAACCTGACACAACAATAAAAGGATTCCCATCCTCCTCCCCAGCCTGCAGTGAGCAGATCCCAAAAGCTCGTGGTCAGCTTCCTTTTTTCACAGGCTCTGCTGCTGTCTGGGGAATTTGCTCCTTGGTGTGTGTGTATGTGCGTGCAGTGGGAAGGCAGTAGGTTGAGCAAGTAGCCATGTGGTAAGATCAAGCCTAGGATGGGATACTGGGGGTATATGAGCCTCCATCTGTAGCAGGGAAGGTGATGACTCTTCATGGAATCACAGAATGATTTGAGTTGGAAGAGATCTTTAGAGTCCATCTAGTCCAACTCCCTGCCATGAGCAGTAGCATCTTCAGTTAGATCACATTGCTGAAAGCCCAATCCAACCTGGCATGGAATGTTTTCAGGAATGGTGCAGCCACCACTTCTCTGGGCAACCTGGGCTATTGGTTCACCACCCTCCCAGTAAGAAATTTTTTCCTCATATGCAGTTGTAATCTGAATCTTCCCTCTTTTACTTTAAAGCAGTTATCCCTTGTCCTATCACGACAGAGCCTTCTAAAATATCTGTTTCTATCTTTCTTATAACCCTCGTTTAAGTACCAAAAAACCTAAATAAGTTCTCCCTGGATCCTTCTCTAGACTGAACACCCCCATCTCTCTCAGCCAGCCCTCACAGCAGAGGTGTCTTAGCTCTCAGATTATAATGGCCTCCTCTAAAGGTGTATCTCCTTTTTTGGTTGAGGGCCCCAGAGGTGCAGGTAGAACTACAGAGAGGTGTCACCACAGTGGTGCAGAGCAGAAGAATCACCTCTTTCAACCTGCTGGCCATGCTGCTGTGGATGCAGACCAGGATCTTGTTGACTGAGTGATATGATGTTTCTTAATATATGTTCTCTTGTGGAGGGTGGATATTGGGTTGGATGGTTGTGTGGTGTTGTTCTTTCTCAGGAGAGGTGATCAAGTAGTGGGTTATAACAAATAATTCTAATACACAGCCCATTTTGGCAATTGAGTATTTGCAACAACACAAATCTGGCTACATTTTTACTTTATGTTTGTCTGGTGGATCCCTTCCACAATATCTTCATGGGAAAAGCAGTTTCTTTTCCTGTATTTTCTAAGAGGGAAAAATTCTCCAAAATATAAACTGTGAGAAACTAAGCTGAAAAAAGGAGGAAAACTGTAGGCCAAACCATTGGGTAAGAAGAAACCTCAGCCAATATCAATGAACTCTTCCTCTTCAGTTATCACCTGTGTAATAGAAAAATGTCTTTTAGACTGGGAAAATACCCTTTCTCACACACTTGCTTGCATACACTATAAAAATTCCTTGCTTCATAAGGTAAAATGCTGGTAGGTTCATTGCAGTCCTCTCCAGCAGCTCTCCTCCACAAACACATCCAATTTAGGTCACCAAGTAACCTGTGATGGCTTTGTCTCTTCAGGAGCAGATCCAAGACTGTGTGTTCATCGCTGTCCTGAATACTAATGGACAGTGCAGCGAAGGGCTACAAAGATTATTGGGGAAATGAAACATCTCTCTCATACAGAAAGGTCAAAGGACTTGAGTCTAATCAATCTGGAAAAAAGAAGCCTGAGGAAAGATCTTATCTGTGCTTATATGTACTCAAAGAATGGATGTTCAGTGACAGGAGAAGTGGGCCAGTCTTTTTTTAGTGGTAGGACAAGAGGGAACAGGCTCAAAGTGGGACATGGGAAGTTCCATCTAAAGGAGGAGGAGGAACTTCTGTGCTCTGTGGGTGGCAGAGCCCTGGCGTAGGTTGCACAGAGTTGTGGTAGAGTCTCTGTCTCTGGAGACATTCCAAATCCTGGACAAATTCCTGTGCAACCTGCTCTGGGTGTCCCTGCTCTGGCAGGGTGTTGGGAGTGGTGTTTTCCAGAGGTCCCTTCTAACCCCCTTCATTTTATGATTCTGTGACATTTTGCTGAAATTACTGGTGATGTCTCAGAACAGAAGAAAAGGGAGAGGTCTGAGACCTCTATGTATGATTCCTGTAGCTCTTGAGTAGAATTAAAGAGGGGAATTCAGCAAGGCAACATTTCTGAGTTCATGCTACACAAAAGCATGTTTCAACTTCAGTCAGCACTAGCTTTCTTGAAGACACAGCAAAGTTGCATCCTGTCACGCAGCAAAAGATCATTTTATAAACAGAGCATCTGACGCTTAGCAAAGCATCTGGGGTGCATGTACAGAGTAGCCAGGCAATGGGACAATTCCAGTGCATCACTGATTTTCATGGTCTGCCTCAGGCTGTATCAGTGCCAAATAAATATCCACAAGACAGGAAGTAACAAAAAGGATCAAATATGCTACATTTTTTCTTTCTAGTGGACTTCTTCAAAGTGAATAGGAGAACTGTAGGTCTGATTTTTTAAGATTTATAGTACAGATTTTCCTTGGTGTCTGTCCTTGAGGAACGATGTGGTCCCTCAATGGAGCACTGAGAAGGCTGTGAAGTTCCCAGTTTGAAGCTGATTGTTTGAAGCTGAAGGGGATGCAATACAAGGGTGAAGGAAATCTTCAGCTCAGTCCCTGGGAATTCTTCTACAGCCAAGAAATACGCATTGTTGGAACATGTCTCCCAGAGGAAGTGATTGAAATATCATCGTGTGAATCATATCTGTAACAAGTTTGGGCTCCAGGAAGCAAACCTTTGCTGAACCCTGGGAATAGATGACCTAAAAAGACTTATTTTTCATGCAGGAATGGCCTTTAGCATCCCATGTTAAGAGAAAGGTACTGTCTCTGAAAGTTTCACCGGGGCTCAGTTGTCCCACAAGATTACCTGTGACCAACTGTGCTGCACAAGGTGCTTGAGTACAGCTTTAGGATGGCTGTTCTGCAATTTAGAGAGGGCTGAGCCACTTCAAACAATGGTGTTCTCAGTGTTCTCTGTGATAGAACCTGTGTGTCACATATTCTGATGGTGTGGTTGATGTGTAGTATTTGCTCAGTGTAACTCTAAAAGAGATCTGTTACTGTCTGGGCAGTGGTGGGGCCAGAGGGAGAGGAGACATAGGGGAAGGTAGCAGTAGAGTTGAAGTCCTGATATGGGATAATTGGTGGCTGGTACAGTGATTGGAAATGATATCCAGAGAGATACATGAAGTCTGGGGAGATGCATGTCATGCTGGATTAAGAAGGTTAGATTGTCTATGGCACAACATCTCTGTAAGGAAAAGCATCTGTGAGCTAATTTAGGATGTGGACCTCTGGCCTTTCCTTGATGCACCTTGGTGTGTACTATTGATTCTACCATAATTTTCCCATTGTCCCTATGCAGAATGTTATGTCACAGGCTACATATAAAGGAAGCAAAAGGACATTTTGCACCAAGGATGTTAAAATATTCATGCACTGTGCATGAAATTACTGAAACAGCTGACACATGCATTAGGAATCTGCTACAAAGCCTATTGTCAACCTTCATGGGTGGAAGGAGGAATCATGGAATCATAGAACGTGTTGAGCTGAAAGGACTCTTCGAAGTCTGTCTAGGCCAAACCCCTGCAGTGAGCAGGGACATCTTGCACTAGATCAAGTTGCTCAGAGCCTCAGCAAGCTTGGACTTGAATATCTCCAGGAATGGGGCCTCCACTGCCTCTCTGGGCAGCCTGTGCCAGTGTCTCACCACCCTCATGGGGGAGAAAGTCTCATCTAACCCTGCCCTGCTCCAGTTTAAAGCCATTGCCCCTCATCGTATTGCTACATGAGCTGGATAAAAGTCCCTGCCCAACTTTCTTGTGGGACCCTTCAGGTATTGGTATACCACTATCAGGTCTCCCTGGAGCCTTCTTTAAACTGAGCAACCCCAGATCCCTCAGCCTGTCCTAAACTGTTGTTCTTTTGGAAGCTGTAACAAATATTTTATTTTTTCAGTGGTTGCTTCATCCTGTTTCTTAGTGCCTGCTTCAGTTCAGTGTTACTGAGCAAACATTAACAGCTCATCCCATTGCCTATAATTAATGCCTCAAATCTGGCACAGATTTAGAGCAGCACTGATAACAATGGCACTGGACACCTGTCAGTGACTACATTTGCCCAGGGATTCACTTTGTTCCATGCCGTTTGTTTAATAATTCCTGCGAACAATGAGACAAATAAATATAATTTTTGCTTAGCTTTTACTCCAGCCAGCACGCCACTGCCCACATTGTACAGGAGAGGCCTGGTGGTTGTTTCCTAGACTTCTTGTCTCTTTCCCTCAAAATTGACTTTGTCAGCAGCTCCGTGCCCAGGGAGGGTATTTGCCACTTGTATGTAAGGAAGGAAGGAGGAAGAATGAGCAGGAAAAGGGCAGTGTCATGCAAGTCTCTGAAGGCAAGGATGATAAATTTGAACTTGAGACTGTGGATGATAGAAGCATCTTCTAAGAAAGAAGTGCTGTCCTAAGAGAAAGGATGGATGGGAGATGCCTGCAGTGTATGGCTCAGGTTGGAACAACCTTCCTGCAGTAAACAGGCATATCTTTAATTACATCCGATTAGTCAGTCTCATTAAGCTTGGTCTTGAATGTTTCCATGGATCGGGCCTTGACCTCCTCTCTGGGCAACCTGTACCAGAACCTCACCACTGTCATAGGGAAGAACTAACATGTAATCTAAACCTATTCTGCTCTAGATTAAAACCTTCATCCTGTTGCTCCATGCCCTTGCAAAGAAGTCCTCTTGTAGGCACTTTCAGGTACTGGGAGGCCACAAAAAGGTTTCCCTGGAGCCTTCTCTTCTCCAGGTTGAACAGCCACAGCTCTCTCAGCCTGTCCTTACAGCAGAGCTGCTCCATCCCTCTGATCATCCTCATGGTTCTCCTCTGCACTTACCTCCAACAAATCCATATACTTCCATTTTCCCCCCTAACTTGCCACTACAGGTTCCATGTACCTTTCTTTTCCCCCATCCTCTGCCCTGTGCTGCCCTGACCCCAGAGCACCTGGGCTCCATTGGAGACTCCTCCTTCCCTCCCTCTCTTCCTCTTCAGCTGTTCCCACTTTGCCTCCTCCTCCCACTCTCCTATTTCCCAGCCACAGGGAAGGGCAGCAGCCACTGCCTGCCCCCCCATGGGGCCTAAGGGATGCTCCTTCTGGTGTCATCACTTCAGGACATCACTGGTGAGTTGCTTTGGCACATCCCAAGGGAACATGGTGGGAGGAGAAAGGCTGGGGGGCCTGCTGGCCCCCCAGCTAGGTAGAAATGGGGAGGGATGCCCNCTGACACTTTCCCTCACATCACAAGCAGGAGGATGAAGGAAAAAAAGTAAGTGTTCTGTTCCCTGGGTGAAGAAGATACCAGGACAGCCCAAGCTGAGCCTCAGACCAAGAGAGACCTGAAGCTGCCGAAGGTAAGCTTAAAATAGCTTGAAACCTGTCACAAGCACAGAAAAATGTACACAGAATGCTTGTGCCATTGTAGGCAATCAGCAACTGCTGCTTCCCTCCCCTCCCCATGCACCTGCTCTGGAGTCTCCAGCCATGGATTACAGACAATATAATATGAGGAATGTTTTAGTTCAGTACCTAAATACTATTTCTTACTATTTCCAAAATAGGAGCAGGTGGGAAGGAGAACAGCCAGAGGATGGGCATTCTCCATGTTACCTGCTGTCTCAGAGCCTGCCAAGCCCCTGCCTGGGATCTACCAGCCTTGAGGCTCCCAGTCCTCTCTTGGGAGAGATGTTCCTGTCCTTCAGCATCTCCAGAGATCCCATCAGGTCTCTGTCTTTCCTCATTAACTTCTTCCTCATGTGTAATCTAAACCTGCACTGCTCTAATTTAAAGCTATCAGCCCTTGTGTTATTGCTCTATGCCCTTGCAAGTACTCCCAGCTTTCTTTTAGGCCTCTTCAGGTACTATAGGCTGCTATAAGGCTTCCCCTTTTCTTCAGGCTGAACAACCCCAACTCTCTCAGCCTGTCATTGTAGCAGAGGTGCTTCAGCCCCTCTGTTCATCAAGAAGTTGCCTTCTTCTGTCTTCTAGGGAGCTGTTGAGGACTGAAGGGTTTCTGCTCTTTTGAAGAGCACAGGCTTCTGCATGTTGTGTATGGGAAACACTATAGTTTAATTGCCTGGCTAATGGCTTTCAGACATCATTCATTGCTTGACATCGCCTGCTTTTCCCACAGAAGTGGACACATGGTAGTGAGGATGAGTAGCTGTATTTCTCCCAGTCACATCTACTGTCTTCTAGAAACTTGTGGGAAGGTGTCTCAGAAGTGGCTCACCAAGGAGAGTAAGAACTTCGGGTCCTCAAGTCTTGGATGCTTGAGGAATCTTAACTGTCCTGAGCAGCGGAGTAGCACCCTTCTGTCACTAAACCTTGGGGGAGCTTTGTCATTCACCTTGAGGGATCATGAGCTTGACAGTAGTCAAGAAGTCAAATCCACCTTCACTCAGATAAACTGAACTCTGGGTTTACAAAAAGAGAGAGAAAAACAAAACAAAACCCCAGAACTTTGGCAGGCTGTGTCAGTCCAAAATCTGAATGAATAGAAACTCCAAAGGAAGCACCTGCTGCTAGAGGAAATCCAGGACAAGTTTTATTATCCTTTTTCACAGGTCTATTCAGGACTACATTAGGGGTTTCCTCTTTCCTTTTCTGGTACTTCACACTCATTCACAACAAAAAACATATTGTGCTTATGAATTATATTCCAGAGAATATAGTTGCAACTTATAAAGGCCTGGGCCAAAGAACTTTATTTTTAACCTTACTCCCTTGTGGTTTAATTTCTCAAATGAAAGCTTTGCAATTGTTTGGGGTTATTTTTCTCTCTTTTGCTTGGATGAGGCACAAGGGCAATCCTGCCTGTGCTGTGCTAACAAAAAGTGCCTCTCAAGGAATGAGGAGGCAAGTGCGGTTTGTGATAGAGCTCAACTACAGAGGAGAAAAATAAAATTATTGAATCAATTTCTCCTAAACCAGCAAAATGTTGGAAGGTCTGCAATTAATGAGACACTGGCCACTCCTGGTGTGAGAAGTGGCCATTTGCATTTTCTCTATTCCTACTGTGCTGTGGCTGCAGAGCACTAAGGGAGAGAAAATCCCTTTGAGCTGCTGCAGGCTGTGTAAAAAGCAACTTTTGGGTCTGATCCTGAGATCCTTTGAGCTGCTGCTGAGGTATCCAGGAGGCACTGAGAAGTTTGCAGATCAAACACAGCTGTTCAACCTGACATCTTCTGGGTACAGAGTACATAAAAGCTGAAGGGTTTGCAAACAACCCAAGTGTAATGCAGGAGTCACTTTCCAACCCAATGTTTGATTTAGTGGGTCATTTTGCACCTGTGTAAAAGGGATGTGGCCTGGGAAAATTTTGCATCCTCCTGTGCTGGGGTGGGGCAGTTGTGGGCACTCTCAGTAGAGACCATACTGAACCTTGATAGTGCACAGAGCTTGGTGTGGGTGTTCACAAAGTCTTTTCTCATTTTGGTGTCCTTAAAAGTCTCCTTCTTGGTTTTAAACATCTTTGCTCTCTTCTTGCCTCCATATCAGCCCTGAATGCAGCTTTTCATTGCTGCTGTCTTCCCTTTACCCTCAGGGTGGGGATTTTCCTTCTCATGAGTTATGTTTTGATTAAGAGGTCACAGCACACTCTGCTTTTGACCAGCACTCAAATTTATTCTTCAGCCTGGTGTTTCTTGTTGCTACTGCAGTGGAAATAGTAAATTATTGCAAATAATGGTGGCATAAATCAGCATCTGTGACCAGATGAGGTCACCAAGTTCCTGAGGGTCACATCATGCCTGTAAGTTACTCCAGACAGGAATTCATGATGCTTAATTGCCTGGAATTTTCTTGACATGATTTTGTCCAAGGTAAGCAATGTTCACCCCAGGCTCAGGTGTTTAGCAAGGGACAGCATTATGCTGGCCAACTAGAGTAGGACTGTTGTCTGAAGAGTCAGAGGGCAACCATTGCAGGACATGGACAGGCAGCAAGTCTTGGAGGTAGATAGTAGAGATGCAGCCCATTTTTAATATATTAATCTTTCTATATGCTTTAGTTCCCAAATTACCATTACACTTCTCCATGTCCTTGGTATTCTTCACATTTCCCTTGCAAGGTATTGGCTAACAGTGTTCTGTGGTGTTGTTCCAGGGTCAAGTTGCTGGTTCTTGTGATTTTTGGAGTGGTGTTAGACACTGTGTCATTGAACCTGGTTGGAAGGTTGGAAGGTGCTACTCATAAAGCCCCAGAATACTTTGCCCTGGGACATTAACAGGGCTTGTCTGCCCAGATGGGATTAATTTTCCTCTTTCTGCCTTTGGATTTTAAGATAATTTTCCAAGTGTGCCTGCTTGACCTTACTAGGAGGCAAGGAAAATTCCAGATGTGCCCTAATGCTTTGCAGCATAGGAACTGATCACTTGCAGCTCACTTTCTACATTAACAACCTGTATTACTTCAACTATAAGGTAGCTGCAATGTTTTACAGAGTGATATTAAAAGTGAGAAATAAAACAAATGTCTAACTTGCATCTTGGCTGTCCAGGTTGGAAGGAGAGGTTGAAATCTATGCTCTTTCTGACCTAATGACTTGGATTAGTATTTCCATTTGTGGGAAGCCAGTGGATCCCCATTCCTGCAGCAGAAGAGAACGGGGTCCTTTTTTTCTTACTCCCTGTCTTATGTCCTTGCCACACAACGCTGCCAAAAAGGGCCTTCATTCTTTAGGTTTTTCTCCACCTCAGAGCTACTTGCCTAAGACCATTAGTGAAGATTTATTGTGTTGCTGGAGCCACCAGTGTGCTTGACCACTACCTACTTTGTTTCCTGGATGGGATGATGCTGATGGGAATTAGGGCCATGGGTGCAAGGGGAAAAGCTGGTACTCACTAGGTTAATAGTCAGATATCTCCGTATGGGAAAAGTATAACTTATGAGAGCTGTGGCTAGAAAAAATTACATTCCAAGAAGAATGATGCTCCAATAAATAGTAGAGCTGACTCCATAGGCTGCTGTAAGTGAAGTGTCTTCCAATGGATTTGTTATCAGTTCAGTCATACCAACATAATATGAGCATTGGGGAAAGGTGCTCTGAGCGATCACAGCTCTCCTGACTGAGGCCTTGATATGAAGCACTGAAGGTACTCTGGTGTCCTCATGGCATTCAAGTTACCTGTTGAACAAGTGCCTTCTCCAATCACGTTTCTATATAAAACCATGGTCTTCCCTTGGGAGATGGAGCACAATTATCACAGCTTGGGGAAATTGTAGGCTGTGCATACTCATTGTATGGGTACTCCTGGGGACAAGTTCTTACCTTGACATTGTTCATGGCCTCACTCCTGATGGCCTTGTGTATCCCTGAGATGTGTTGCTATAACAAAGCATGACAGAAATGATTCAGACACTTCTGAAAGCAATAAATGTTATGCTAAATAATAAATGCAATTTCAGGTATAATAAATCCCACCTCTGGTCAGATGTTGCGTGTAGGAGGCATTTTTCCTGTTTGCATGGGACAGTGTCTGTTGTCCTTCATATATCCTCCTAGACCATATTTGGAGCTGCACTTCTTGGCTGGGGGTGCTAGTTTTAAAGGAAGATTCTTTGTGAATGAGCCATGGAGGCAAGGGAAAAAGGCACTGACTCCAAGGACTGCTTACAATTTTTCCGCACTACAGACCATATCATCCTCTCCCCAAAGTCTATGCCAGCCAGTGAGAGCTCTTCATTTCTTTGAGTGCTAAAAGCTGAAGATTAGGCTGACTCGCTTCTGTCTCTGCTGTCTGGGAAGTACGCAAAAGGCTGTTAGGACACAGCAGCTGAGCCTTTATTACTTTCCTACAAGAAAGTAATATTGAAAAGGAAGCGGAGACTGGGGGGTGAAAACTGGGATATGTTTCACTGAAGCTTACTGAGGTTTGTGGAGGGGCTGAAAAGTGTTTAAAGCCCTTATAAAATTGGGGTGCTGAGTAGCAATGAGGACAATTCTTCTCTTTTATTTGGAAGTCACAATTCAGATGTGAGGCAAGTTGGCATCCTGCACTCATTTGATGGGAGAGTGATAATGGGGAATGTTTAATGTTATCCATATCATTATTATTATCCATTTTTTTTCCCTGCAGCCTTATCAGGGGGTCTCAGAGCCCCACTGTGGTGGCTGATGCATGGAGCTAAAGAAAAAAAGACACAGCTTCAGCATCCATTACCAAGGTCAAGGAAGGGGGAAGAGGTTCCCACTGTTTTCTGTCTTGCTTCTGGAATTTGATTCAGATCAAGGAGGTGAATTTGGGGACAAGCAAGATTAGTTCAGCAGCTGTGCCATTGAAATGAATGGATCATAAATGGCAAAAGGAAGGGAAACCCAGCAAAAAGTTTTCAGCGCTCAAAAGGTTTTCAGCCCTGAACTAGAAAAACCTGTGAGAAAGTGATATCAAACACCCCAGATCCTTATTTTGACCCCTGCCTGAAGGGAAGTGAATCAATGTTGGGAAAATATGGAAAGCAGGATGAGATTATCTACTGTATGAAAGAAGCTGGAAGAGATGGCTTGGGATATTGAAGTGTTGAGTCTCTTTCCATGTCCTATTCCTTTATAGGGAGGGAAATGCTATTGTACCTATTGTGGCAGATTTTTATCGGCCCTGTTTATCACGTTGGGTGCGGGGAATGTCAGATCGTTGAATTGTCAAGTTGTTGACTGTTTTCATAACAGGAAGCTGCCTGCTGTCTTGCTGTGTTAAGGAACTCCCGTATGCACAATATTTTCCAAAACAACCCCCCCTCTCCTGAAGAAAAAAATCTAAACACTCTGCTGTGGTTGGGTGAATGCAGGGATCTGAGTTTCTATTGTTTCTTGTAAAGCAAAATCCTCTATTCACTGGATACATATATGCCTGATATTTCTTTTGTGTGAAGATACAGGAAATATGGCTGTTGATTTGTCAAGATGAAATATTTCCCAGCACCTGAAGTAAACCTTGATACTTTCATTGACACTTGGGAGCCTGGAGTTCTGCTGTACTCAGGTGTGGGTGGGATGTGGGAGAGGGCAGCAGAAGAGAGGGTCAGTCATTGCAACATCAAGCATCACTGGCTCCAGCTTTAAAATATCTTAATCCCTGTGAACTGAAGTTAAGCATCTGGCTTTCCCTGAAGCAGAGAGGGGATGGCTAACTTGGATTTTTTAGTAGAAAACTGTGTTTTTCCTCACTTTATAAAACAAGTGACTTGGGCACCTCTTGAACATAAAGACCACACTGCCCTAGTCTGGGAGCTGTAAGTAATCCGTGTGAGTTGCCTGAGAAAGCAATCCAGGGGACACCATTCACAGAGTGGACATATCGAGGGGTAACAGTCACAAATTTGAATGCAAGAAATTCTATCTAAACATGAGGAGAAACTTCTTTACTTGGAGGGTGACAGAACCCTGGCACAGACTCCTCAGAGAGGCAATGGAGTCTCTGTCTGGATGTGCTCCTTTGAGACCTGCTTCTGGTGACCCTGCTCTGGCAGAAAGTGGGACTGGATGATCTCTAGAGGTCATTTCCAAACTGGCCATTCTGTGATCACACTTGTTCAGTTTGGGCGCAAGATATTGCAGTTTCCATGAGAGGAGGTCCTAAGTACCATTATTTATAGTCCTGAACTGCCTGCTAGTTGGAGGCACCTAAACTGTTTACTGGAGGAATGCATTAACAAAGTTCTTAAATAGGTGATCTCCATGACTCTAAATGGTCTGAAAAGTGTGCAAGCACTGTGTGTGAACTTACGCACCTTTTATCACATCCAGACTCACTCTAAGGAGCACTAGGCATAGAGTGGATATTAGAAAAGAAAGATTGTGCTGGAGGGATGATTAAGCATTGGAAGAGGCTGCCCAGGGAAACAGTTGAGGCATCATCTTCAGAGGTGTTTAAGAGATGGGCAGACATAGAGCTTAGAGATATGGTGTAGAGATGGTTCTTGTCAAGGTTAGGTTGGTGGTTGGACTGGGTGATCCGAAAGGCCCCTTCCAGCCTAAGAGATTCTATAATTCTATAACAGTACAATTGAGAATTGTGGGTCTAAGTTGAAGAATTGGAACGCAAGTCTTTCCTGATTTCTTTAGCTGCTTTAGTTGGCAGACTGAGGTGAAGATAATTTTTTCTACAAAACTAGAACAACTCAGAAGACAGAGAGCATGGGGTCTCCATTCCTCAGATATCACACAGCAGGGTGTTGAAACAGTGTCAATGTGGTTTCAGAAATTTGCCACAGCACTGCCGGGCTGCTGTTTCTCATTCTCAGTATCCTGAATTTGATGCACAAGATGCATGTCTTTCCACAAGACCCCACGATGCTGTCTCTCACATGTTCTCTCTCATTGCTGCCTGGCCTAGGCATGATCATGGCATAGGCTGAGGG
Source organism: Turnix velox (assembly GCA_013400935.1). Classification (NCBI taxonomy): domain Eukaryota; kingdom Metazoa; phylum Chordata; class Aves; order Charadriiformes; family Turnicidae; genus Turnix; species Turnix velox. Next base: position 249,552 of record VZTY01027417.1, on the reverse strand, counting down.
CAATAAATTGAAATAGTAAAAGGATTTTTTAGAAGTCCCTGCAAAATAAAGAATCTTGGTACATATAGAAAATGCAGCTTGCTGCACATATCTTTTTGGATCAGCATACTCATATTTCAGCCTGTATAAAATTCCCTTCTGATCTGTAATTTAACCAGAAGCATTAACTGAAGTAATTCAAACTTTTGCACAAAGCACAATAGACTTTCCAAAGGGCATCTTCCTTGTCTCTAGTGCTTAGGAAACCTAATGAGGCTGCCAGCCCAGTACAAGAGATACTGCTGGAATATGTGAGCAAATCACCTTTCGTATTTCAAAGGTCTGTGAGCAACCAGCTGTTCACTTCCCAACTGGGCATCAGCCCATGATGCTGGTTCTCTCTCACAGCTCTGCTATGGGATAAATGTTATACTCTGTCTCAGAATAAATAGTGATAATGCTTAAAGGAAGAAATTTCCAAATCTGTGCATGGAAAGAATAAATTGATTGGGATTTAGAGAATTTTTGAAAGAAGATTCAGCCCCAGAGGTCAGATCAACATCCTCAACTTCAGCTGTGCTACCTAGGGATGGGAAAACCAATGATCCTGGGACACAAATCTGATCCAGATCCCTTGAACTTCCAAAACTCTGTGAAACACTGGGTTAATGATGATGGAGTCTCATACCTCCCACTTTCATCTTCCTGAGGAACTCTGAGCTGATGACTGCATCTGTACTGCCAGGATGCAGAAATCAACTAGCCATGCTGCTAAACTGGGAGAGGAATGAAACATGTCAGAATGGAGCAAGAATTAAAAAATATACATTCAAAAGAAGCTTAAGAAGATGGACTTGAGTGCAGCAACCAGAATTCAAGGAAAATTTTGACTTTTATTTTGGCGTAGGGTATGGCCAATATGCCCCTTCCATGTCCTATATTTATTAGCTGCTGCTTGTATAAGAACAGAGCTGTTAAGACCCAGTGACATTGGGTCTGGCTTTGAATTATAGAGAAATATATTTATCATATAGTCAGCAGAGGGCGTCCAATGCACACGTGTCTCCTAACCCTGGAACAGCAAATCCATTAACAACCAACTATTCCTCAGAGTGTAGCCGATTCTTCTCCCGTCAATTGTGCCATTGCCCCAGGTTTCCTTCCCTGCTCACCATGCGTGGTGCCATACAGCAGACACAGACCCAATTGTTCGCCCTGCGTCCCCTGCAGACAGGATACAAGCCCAGTGCCAGGTGTTTGAATATTTTCCTGCGTGGTGGTATAGTGCATGGGAATTGTTGATAAGGCTAACAATGCAGCAAAGGAAAAGTGGGAGAGGAGGAGGACAATTAAGCAGCCTTTGAAAAGCCTAGGAACATGTAAAATTCCCTCCCTCTTTTCATGTGTCACCAAGTCCAAGCTCCTTAAGTATAGAAATCTGGCTTGGCGTTACTAGGCGAATCCCTTTCGCAGCCTGAAATCATTGAATGAGGCCTGATCTATCTTGGAATCATAGGGGTAGGACTTTTTAATAAGATATGTGATGGGAGCACTAGAAATAATGGATGTAAATTGGAAGGGGGTAGATTCAGGCTAGACATAAGAAAGAAATTCTTTACAGTGAGGGTAGTGAAACACTGGAATAGGTTGCCAGAGAAGAGGTGGATGACCCTTCTCTGGAGGCCAGGCTGGACAAGGCACTGAGCAGCCTGATCTAGTGGGAGGAGTTCCTGCCTATGGCAGGGGGGGGTTAGAACTCGATGATCTTTAAGGTCCCTTCCGACCCAAACTATTCTATGATTCTATGAACTGTCTTGGTTGGAAAGGACCTTTCAGATCACTTAGTCAAGCCATCAACCTAACTCTGACATAAACCATCTCTAATCTAAACTTTATCTCCAAGCAGTATGTCTATCTATCTCTTAAATACCTCCATGGATGGTGCTACAACCACTCTCCTGGGCAACCTTGTGGTAATGCTCACCCCACTGGCTTCGTGGAGTTAAATCCCATTTGTTCCAGGAGGCTGTCGGCATGGATTGTCTTCCCAGGGAGTAGCTACATACCCCTGTTCTGCTTGGATAGAGACCAAGTTAGAGTTGAAGTTCTGCTGACCCAAAGAGCTCACAGAGAAGGAAAAGGGGTAAGATGACTGCACAAAAGATGTTTGTAAAAGATTTGTGGGAAAAGGAGACTCTGAATGTAGGAGGTCTGGGGTCATGCCCTGGTGATATTGAGATAGTCACTAGTCCCTCTTCACTCCTGAATGACTTGAGAAGTAGTCAGAGTTTTAGGGTTGCAACCATGGTAGGTTGAACAAGTGGAGTTGTATGATTGAAGCAGTGGGACCACATAGCCCCATTTAGCACCTACTCATGCCTGTAAAGAACTTGTCACCATCCCAGATACTGTTACATGGCAGCATCCCACAAGTCTTTCCATAGAGCATTAAGGGATGATTTATAGAAGAATAAGGGCCTGAAGACTTTTATCCTGGGATTATGGCCCCTCCTGGTGCCAAAGCAAGCATTTAGCTGTTTCCATACCTGCACATAGCTCTTGCCAGGTTGTCGGTGCCACCAGCCCTTCTCACAGCAACAAGTTCCTCAACTGTCATAGAATCATAGAATGCATTGATTTGGAAGGGTCCTTCAAAGGTCACCTAAGTACAACTCCCTTTGAAGAGAGCAGCGATATCTTTCACTAGATTGAGCTGCTCAGAGTCTCATCAAGCCTGGCCTTGAGGTGCTCCTGTCCATGACGCCCCTGAGTCCCAGCAAGCTAAGGCCCCTCAAGCTTGCTGCCACCATGACAGTTTCCTGTTGTCCAGCATGCAAATCCCAGTGCACATCACTGGCACTTCTGATTAGGAACTGTTTTGTCAGCATCTGGCGCTGTCCCAGCAAAAGTGACACCAATTATTTGTGTCACCTCCCCTCTGAAAGCAGGAGATGTATGAAATCTCACCCTGAGACAATCCATCATGACTTGCAAAGGGATTTTGGGGCCTGTCACTCTGATGTTGTATTGACTGAGCATCGTTTCTTCCAGGACAGAGAGGTTACAGAGAGCATTATATCATCCCCAGCAAGGCATCAGGGACTGAAACTGAAAAATGAGCCTCGGAGTCTCTCGACTTGAGTAAATGGTCCAATGAGAGCAACTGAAGTGAATTCAGGCTGCTCCTGCTTTATGCTTATCTGAGAAGTTTAAATAACCAGTATGTTATTAAATGGCAAATGTTTGTTTTAGAGCAGGCTGGGTCCAAGCCTTATTTGTCTGTCTATTGTAACATCAGCATAGGCTGATGATAAGGTCTTTCCACCTGGGTACATGGTGAGCTCTTGCTTTCCTCAAGGGCCACTGTGTTTTCCAAACTGTATTTTCTTCTTTTTTTTTTTTTTTCTGGCTGGTAGCAGATAGGATTTTGTGCTGATATCAGGCTTTGCTTGCAGATGGAATGGGAAATAGTGGGTGTCCAGCTTGGAATTCAGGAATCAGGTTCTCTCAATCACTGTGGTTGTTTTGGGGGAGTCATGTTGGACCCATGTGGAGCTATTGCTGAAAGATCCTAGCAGCAGCTTAGAGTTACAGCAAGAGCTCTGCAAGACCATGAGCTCCAGTTTGGCTGCAGCTGGTGAGTGTCCTCTATGTTGCTCACTTCTTATATGCTCTTCCCAAAAACTGCTAAACATTGCAGAGACAGAACCTGTGATCAGACTCTGTCATAAAAGGTCCTTCACACAGTTGTCCTTACTGTTTGGTAAAGCATCTCCATTTCTGTTTCACAGTGCCAGTTTCTTTCTGGTTTTCCCCAAGATGAAGTTCGCTGTGTACTTCATTAATATGTAATATCTTGTGGGAAGGGACCTTGAAGATCACCTGGTTCCAACTCCCTGCCCTGGGTAGGGACACCTCACGCTAGTCCAGGCTGCTCAAAGCCAATCTGGCCCGACCCTAAATCTCTTTTTCCCTGCATGTATCACTGCTTCCATGCAGGTTTGCTCATGTCAAATCTGTCCTGGGCCTGATTCTTCACACTTTGGTTTCTGCAGCAGCACTTTTCTGCTAAAGGACCACCCTGAATGAGTGCAGCACACTTGCTATGGTCCACCCCTTTTCCTCTTTCTTCATAGCCTCATGATGGGATAGTCTAGATGAGATCTGCAAATCCTCACCTACAGATGCAGGAATAATCAGCACAAACCAGAAACTGAGAAGTAAATCTGGAAATTCAGAGAGTTTCTCAGGGACAACAATGGGCTCCTACTTCTGTTAGAAACTTGCCATCATTACCATATTCTGATCTCACCAGCACCCCCTCACAGCCCACCCAAACCCAAAGCAACTACAGTTAAAGTGTCTGGATGCTACTTGGTGGCAACATGCTTCTTGCAACTGCAGTAGGTATTGAATGAACACCCACATCCACATCATACTTTAAATTCATTGATAAACAAAAGCACAGCATTGAGGAGGGAAAGAATCAGACCAGAAGGTGTGTTTATGGAGAAGGTTGAAAGCTGATTTTCCCACTATTCAGAATATTTATTCTGATTGTTTTATTATTGTCCTTCTTCAAAACACCAGGAATAGATGGTCTGGTCATGGAGGAGAACAGGAACATAAAAATACAGCCCCTGAGGTCTCCATTTCCTTAGCTGCATGGCAGTGTTCAACCTGCAGATTTTGAGCTCTTTCCTGCTCAAAGGAGTTTGTCCTGATGCAGTGGCAATGGGATTTACCTATGACTGCAGAGAACCATGGGTTATTTTTTATGTCCCAGCTTGCATGAGAGCCAGAAAATCTCTGTTTCTCAATCAGGGAACTTCAGAAATTACTCCAAATCCCAGTGACAGTTACAGCTGGAGTTACCCACACTCACTCTATTCCAAAGTTTGGGAGAAGCACTTCAGGTTCACCTTCACTGCACTGACCTTCATCAATTGCATCTCTCCATTGGGTGTGCCAACACTGAGTTGTCCTTGTCTGTCAATTCACTCACCTCATTTGTTGCCACCCATCAACTTTCCCCTCTTTCCTTGTCTTTTTGGGCTGACTCGCTCATAAGTTACACCATGGCCAGTTCAAACCCTTTGGCTTTCTCGAGAGAATCATAAAATCATTTCAGTTGGAAAAGACCCTTAAGGTCATTGAATCCAACTGTTAAAGGTTGGATTGAATCCAACTGTTAAAGGCCTCTTACCTGAGGACAGGAGTCCAGGGGTCAAGAGAGATTTAGGCAACTTGACAGCTGTCATTGCCCATCTGGGGATTGACTTTTGGCTTCAGGAGGGCACAGAGCCCAGAAGCAGAAGAGAAGAATCCCCAAAGGAAAATGCTAATACACACCGAGGACTTCACGATCTGCAGTTCTGCCCTATGATGGACAACAAAGATACTGTGTGAGTCTGGTATGTGACTCCTCGTGCCTTTCCACAGTCCTAAATGATGGTTCCTTTTATAATCACATGAAATTTCTTTGGAGAAGACCAATCTGCAGTGGAGATATCTATTTAGCACCCAGGTAAACCTTGCTTTACAAGCTAACGTTATGGAAGGACACTTAAGGCAGGGTGCTAAAGTCAAGGAAATTCAATATTGGATTTCTGTGGATTATTCATTATTTTCAGTGGAAAATAAATCTCTTGGCATGTGAAGATGCTGTGCATTGACCATCAGCAGAACTGTCCATTCCAGGTAGAAAGACCCACACAATTTTTCAAGTAAGGAGGGAGTATTTTTTCTTCTTTGACTTATGCTTTAAGTATCCCACATACTGTTCATTTTGAGAGTGCAGGATTATATCCTAATTAAAGGTGGTGAATCTGAGAGGCCAGGAACTGGTACATATTATTGCCCCTTTCATAGATCATAGGAGCCCCACAGTGACATAATAAATAATCCACTCAAAGTTTTTAAAGGTAAAAACCAGCAAATCATTAATAATGTCTCTGGCACCATATATCAAACTGAAACCTTCCTCTTACAGCTGAACCCCAGGCTATTCCCAGCTGCCTTTTTGCATCACCATGTACATCTGTACCTCCCTTTGCATTGCTCTTTCTTCCTGTATTCCCTGCTACCATCTTTCTGTGCTTTGCCCATCTTTCAATTCTTGGAATTCACTGAATGTGGCTATGAGTAAACCAAGAAAACACTCATGCATTGTTTAAACCCTCCCACCTTCTCAGGAGCCCTAAGACTGGCAGAAACTGTTTTTCAGGGGACCAGAACTGGATTATCATACGGTAGTCTCATTTATTTCTGGCATGCAAGATTTATTTACACTGCAGTTTGTAACAGTGGAGCATTTCACTCTGTGCTATTTGTTGCTTTCTTTTCACACCTTTTTTTTTTTTTGCTTTTTTCTTCAGTCTACTTAACTTGTTCCACTGTATCAGTATCTCTCAGTGAGTCCTTTTCTGAACAGCTGGGAAACAATCTGTCATTCAACCATAAAGTCATAGAACACGTTGGGCTAGAAGGAACATTCAAAGGCCATTTAGTCCAACTCCCCTGCAGTGATCAGGGGTATCTTTAACTAGATAAAATTTCTCAGAGCCACATTGAGTCTGGCCATAAATATCTGCAGGGATAGGGGCTCCACCACCCCTCTGGCAATCTGAGACCAGTGTCTCACCACCCTCATGGGGAAGAACTTCTTCCTAATGTCTAATCTAAACCTTCCCTGCTCTAGTTTAAAACCACTGATCCTTGTCCTATCACTCCATGCCCTTGGAAATTGTCTATCCCTGACTTTCTTATAGGACCTTGAAGATTGCTTCCATGATAACTCAGTCTGGCTGTCTGATTGCTATTCCATCCAGTGATGTGGGATTTCATCTCACCTCTTTGTAGGCACTGGGGTCAGACTGGTCACGGTGGTCTTGCAGACAAGGAAAAAAATCTCAGCTAACACAAAGGTGGGGTGGTCTTGTGCTGGATTCCCTCATCTGGAAGATGCATTATAACATACCAGATCAAAGTGAATAATCTATTTCCTCGTGGAGGCAAGAATGCCCAAGAACTCAGCTCACTGGCCAGATTTTATTTTCAGTGCTTGGTAATTTATACTTTTTTAATAGATCCAGGAGTTATGACAAGACAATTCTCTGGCAGTGCTCTTGGATGCACCGGTACAGTAAACACAAAATTTCTTAGTAACTGACTTCTCTCCCCAATGCTTAGGGCAGGACTCATCTCATCTCACTTTACAGATAACTTGAGGTTGGGCACCTGAAGTTAGGACACTTGCAAGTATCCCCACATGAACTGATGGTCTAAATTTTCTATTACAGACAGCAAATAGTAGTGGCTCAAGATGTTGCCATTACACAGATATCTAGTGCCACTTGAGATGCTTTTCAACATCTGAGCTACCCACATGTGACTGGCAAATGTAATCCAATCGATGGAGTTTAGACAAACATTCAGGAGAGGAATTGTCAATGTTTGCTTTATGTTGAGCTCAGCAGCTCTCCAGGATCTGCTTTTCACACTTACTACAGTTTCACCTCATTTGGCTACAGTTACACCTCATTCCCACAGAGGCATCTGCATTTAGATAACCATGGGCTAGATCTGAGCCATTGTCTTACTGCTGTGGAGAAACTTTCTTCTCTAATTGGACTTCCAGCTGACTTGCTGTTCCCAGTGATAAATTCTGCACCTACTCACACAGCTAGCTCGGAAATCTTCAACAGGCACATCTATTTCTGTAGGTGGTGTCTGCCTGAACCTCCCATTTTCAGTTGTAGTGAGTGGCCTACAGTATGTCAGTTTGGAGAAGAAGACTTGCCATGTCTTCACTGAGGTGGGAAATCTCAACAAAAAGTCCTGATACATGTAAACATGCCACTGATGCCAGTGCAATCCTGGTTATAATTCAGGTAGAAATTGTACCTTGCTTTCTCTTTGTATTAGAACAACACCAGATCAAACTAATTTTTATAATACTCTTGTCTTTTAATGTCTGTCAGCGAAAAAAAATTGTACTTTAATGTTTTCTGGAGGGGAAAACTTACCTCCTGTGCTGTTGTCAGGATTACTTGTTTCATAGTAGGCTAATTGATTGTTTTCACATGTTAAGAAAAAGGATGTAAAGATACCAAAAATCTTCAAGCAGAGATCACATTCATCATCTGCTCCTAATAGCTGGCCCATAGGAAGTGAATTTTAATGTCCGAAAGACAGTGACCTCTTTGGAAACTCTTTTATAACCCCAGCTATTTCCTTAGGATGATTTTCACTCCAGTATCCAAATACATCGCAGGTGCAGCCTCAGCCCACCCACTTCTGAACTTGTGTAATTCAAAGGACATGGTAGCATTCAGGAGGGATAAAGAGTGACAAAGATTTGGGTATCTCAATCAATATTTCTTTTACTGATTATTCATAAGTTTAGAAGCCTTTTAGCCTCACACTGGACAGATGCAACTTAAATGGTTGAAACTATTGGTTGCATCAAAGTAAAAATCTGTGGAGTTGATACTGAAGTGTTTTTCCTTTTTTAAAAATATAATTTGTATATTTACTAGTTTTGGTATGCTGTCATTTATGAGTCCACCCTCTGCCCTTGAACTTTATTTCTATGCATTTCATTTCTAATCCTACAAATGCTCAGTTTGCAATCACTGATCCCTGGAGGCACCAGATGCTCTTTATTCCCATCAGTCCAGTTCTCACAAGGTATAAATTTCTCTGTTTCTGGACATGTTTGGAGTTGCCTAAGTCTCAACAGTGATGATCAGGTTAGGTGCTTACTCACATCTAAACCCTGCTGGGATTCACCAGCTAAGCATGTCCTTACCTGCTTAGCTTTGGGGACTGATCCAGAGGGTGTTTTCAGAAGATGCCTGCCTTGTCCTCATACAAATTGCAGCAGCAAACAGAACTAACCTCTTGCCCATTGAGTGGTTAGGGTCTCTCTCCTGGATTTCAGGAGGCTCTTGTTGAAATAACTCCATATGGAGTTTGAACCTACATTTCCATATTATAAAAAAGGACACTAGTCCATTGGTGTGTTGATACTCCTCACTGTTTCTCTCCCATTAAGCTGTACAATGGTGTATTGCAATGAGTGCATAGCTGAGCAGTAATTGTGTTGCTCTGAATGACCCTCTGTTGATAGGTTACACAAAACAAAACCGCTTCCAGGTAAGAGATCTTGAGACTACTCAACATTTTAGTTCCCTACTGATGCCTCTGAGTGAAAGAGAGTGGTGGGATATGAGAAAGCATTTCTTTGACCATGATCCTTGTCTGTGTGTCATAGCCTACACAACAGATTAAGGCCAATGATTAGAATGAGTGGAGACAGCCTGTAAGTACTGTACTTCTCAGTGTGGCCAAGGTTGGCTTGATTGACTGAGTGGAAGGACAGGTACCTGCAGAGTAATACAAAGATCTATTGTGCCAAGGGAAGAGCTGTGGTTTAAGCAACAACCCTAAACATCTTTGGCTGAAAAGACAGTGTGGCTTCCTCAATGCTAGAGGAAAGTGAGTCTACCTCTCTCCATGGATGATCTGCACAAAACATTCAGAAGCTGTTACAAAACCTGAGCCATGGAGTTGTCTCTCAAGGTCCTGAGAGTCAAGGCTGTAAAATCTTAGCATCATCTGCAGATGTAATTAGTATAGGCCTTAATTCTAATTCTTGATTGCTCATGACACTAATCCAAATCCATCCTTTTTCTTTTCTGTTCTGGCATGGCTTAAGCCGAGAACAGGATTCTCTAAATCACTCCTCATTTGGACTCTAAAACACCTGCTCAGGTGTTTGGGGGCAGATGCTCTGTTCCTCCTCTTTTCCCCAGTGGTCAAGGGACATAGGATGTTTCAGCTCCCCTTGGTGCCCTCCCTTACTCTGACAGGGAACCCAAAAGGAACATTGGGTTCCTGTCATCCTGCTAGGTCAGTCCCTTCCAGAATCACCAGACAGGAAGAGATAAGAAGAAGCAACAGGAAAGCGAGGGAAAGGGGGAGAGAGGACTCAGCTTTTACCCATTTTCTGTCCTTCCTTTCCAGCAGCAGCACTCCCACACTTCATGTTAATCAAGGGTGTGGCCAGAGAATCACAATCCTCTTTCCTTGCTCAAGGGATGACACAGGAAGGTGAAACTTGATGAGATTAGATGAGGTACCTCACTTCAACTGGCTGACAGCTCCACAGGACATCTGATGTAACTAAATCTTTGCAGTTCAGCATAGGTAACAGCTGTGGGAGATAATAAAGATCTCCCAGAATGCATGCATTTCCCTCCCCACAATCTATCCCTCCTAGCACACATTACTGCTGTGGATTGATTGTGCTAGGAATTGCTTGCTGTCCTCAAAAACTTGGTCTCATCCCTTTAGTTTCCTTATTCATTAAATGCATCAGCAGGGCTGTGGCTCAGAAAACAATGAGTTGCTCCATGAGAGATGTTAGTCCTTTGCTGTGGTCTTTTCTTCTTGTGTTGGGTGGATTCACTGGTGTGCAATGTGGTATCAAGTCTGAATGAAACTTTCCTCACTGCTGGGGCAACCATTATGGCTTGACTTTGGTGAAAACCTTAGTGTTTTGCTTTTACTCTTCAGGTTTCTCAGGAAGCCAAGCAAAATACAACATGTTAGGATCAATGGGTATCTGCTTCAGATCAGGTTTAGGGCAAAGTGGAAGACTGAGATAGAGGTCATGGCTTCTGCTGTTAAATATAATCTGGACTTTTCAGAAACACTAAGATGCTTTTATTAACAGGGAAACCCTTTTTCTTTGAATCCAGACTTTAATGTGGAATCTCTGTTCTCTTGTCTGCCCCATCACCTGGATAGCTTTTGGTCTGTCAGCTCAAACCAGCCTCACGTGTCTAGTGCCACTATAATGAAGACTTACAGTCCCCAGTCCACACCTTGGCTGTTGCATGGGGTCAAAAAACGTCATGAACAAGGTGATACAGCAGCCATTGTGTGTGCCCTTCCCTGGAACACCTTGATACAAGGAACCCAGCAGAGCTTCCAGCACTGGACTGTGGCTACCCCCCACAATGCCTGATGCTGGTGAATCATGAGTCTGACACATGAAGGGAGAGACTGCAACAGATGACAGATCTCACTGCATCCCTTGTGTACTCCCAAAGGCAGACTTTTTAAGGGTGAGTTGTCTCCCGGTGATGCTCTCAAGGTCAGAGGTTGGTCCCTTTTAATCTCAGTAAAATTTTTGCTCTAGATGTCCTGAGGAAAAATCAATGAATGATGAGCAGTGACATTTGGATGTTTTACAACCAAATTTTTTTTTTTTTAATGTTTTAGTGTACGAGAAAGAGATTTTTGCATATTCCTGAGACTTCTTCATGTCATTCATGAAGGTTGGCAAAGAATTAGCTTTGAGTGATTGAGGGTTCTGTCATGGAGGACTGCTTCAAAATAGCACTGCAGTGGTAAGTAAGGAGATGATGTTTATTGAATCTGTCTCCTACAGATATCTTTTCTCTACCTTGGCACAAAGAGATAAGCAGTGCCAGAACAAAAGTTGAACTAATCAAAACTAATGCGCCAAACTAACCAAACTAGTTTGTCCCAAGGTAATCCTGAGACCATGGAGAACTCCCAGATTGGGGACCAGAGTAGGGGGAGGATTTCTATGCTGTAACAGACTAATTAGGCACTGCAATGAAGCATTTCCATCCGCTTAGGAAGCACTGTCCTGACTTTGCCCCTACGCCTACTCCCTCTCTGTCACAGGACTGAAAGAGCCTCACTCAGCTCTTTTAAAACTGGGAAAGAAGCACAAATGCCATCCTTAGTGCAAGAACTGAGTGGTTAGTGCATGTCACTTCTGTTGGCCTCTGCAGTAGGCTAAGGAGGAGTCAGTCCTTTTTACTGAGAAAAAAAGAAACACAGACCTGCCTCAGCCTACCCTTTTCTCACTGCTGGGGCAACCATTATGGCTTGACTTTGGTGAAAACCTTAGTGTTTTGCTTTTACTCTTCAGGTTTCTCAGGAAGCCAAGCAAAATACAACATGTTAGGATCAATGGGTATCTGCTTCAGATCAGGTTTAGGGCAAAGTGGAAGACTGAGACAGAGGTCATGGCTTCTGCTGTAAAATTCTGCTGTTTAAAGTTCAACCCCACTTTCACACCATAATAAACCAGAATAAACATATCCTTCTCTGAGCAGGATCTCATCCTGTCAGTTGCAGCAATTACAAAATGCAATGCAAACTGTGAAGATTGCTGCTAGGTGTAGGATTTTCCTGTGGATTGCAGGGATGAGTGGATCCTAAAATTAGAAGGGTCAGCAGGAGTTCTTCCTGTGGGAGCTGCACAAACCCCAGTACTTGGTTCAGAGGTCACAGAGCTAAAATTAGAAGCAGATGCAGGGTTACAGAGATTCCTCCTTCATCCTGACTTGGTGATGGGGTCTGTGGCTTAGGGGATGGGCAAAAATAAACATCTCCAGCCTAAAAGTGTTATAGAGGATCACAGAAAATAATACTCCTTCTGTCTCAGATGCAAAGTTTGCGATATGAGGAATCTCTCCTTAAATATAACCTCTCTTTCTCTGGCATATAGAGGACATGTATACACCTAGGTATCCCCAATGAAATAATAGAATTATAGAATCAGATTATTGTAGAATGGTTTGGTTTGGAAGGGCCCTCAAAGATCATGTGGATGTCCCCTCTCTGGAGGTGTTTAAGGCCAGGCTGGACAAGGCACTGAGCAGCCTGGTCTAGTGGGAGGTGTCCCTGTCTGTGGCAGGGGGGTTGGAACTCAATCTTCAAGGTCCCTTCCAACCCAAACTATTCTATGATTCTATGATCATCTGGTTACAGGTCTGGGGACAGGGACACCTCCCACTAGACCAGGTTTCTCCAAGACCTGTCCAACATGGCCTTTAACACCTCCAGAGATGAGGCTGGTTGAGTTACTTCCTGGTAAGGCTGTTGAGTGGACACAGCTCAGAAGATGTTAGGAGGAGCATTTATTCTCACAGCTTGCCAAGGAGCCACCAAGCCAGTCCAATTAAAGAAATTAGGGAGACTGCAGGGCATATACACAGCCAGTTTGGAAACTTTCCATGCCCTCCAAAACAAAGCCTACTGGAAATAACAACAAATGATCCCTTCCTGTAAGGCAGCTGGGATTTCAAGTGGCCAGAGCTAATATGGTGCTAGATCAGCAAGGACCCACAAGGAAAGGGGGAAATTATTGCTCTCTGTTAGTGAGAGGGGTGTCTGCTTGCACACATCTTCAAAAACCTCAGCTATAGAAATCTCATTTCTTTTATTTCAGTGGTTTACACTTTCATTTTCGTCATGCTCTTCATCATCTCTCACTGAATATTTCCTATTTAAAACAATCAATCGATCCAACAAATCCAACCTACATCAAGAAACAATTTATCTGGCTGGTAAAGAAAAACACAACCCAAACAACCAACCAACAAACCCACACCCAAAAACCAAACAGAGATGCACTGCAAAACATGTCACCAAATGCAGCCAAAGATGCTGTACAGCTGTGCAAGTCTCATGTTGCCTCTCTTCTCTTCTCCTTCTCCTCCTCAGTTCTGCTGAAAGACAGCAGCTGTAATCCCCTCCAGGTGGTGACAAGCCTTATCTCCCCAGCCGGTATAAACGTGACAGCACCAGAGCTGGCTGGTAATGTGTGTTCTTGGGCTGTAAGAGGGAGAGGGAAGCTGCAAGATGGAACATGCGCCTGAGTCATAGCAGCCAAGGGGAAATGTAAACTTTGGAAGCAGTGCAAGTGCGAGGGATATAATTGCAAGGAATCCTTTTCCTTCATGGATGCTCTGGGCAATCATGGGAGAGAGAATGATGGAGGAAAGAATCATAGAATCTCTCCTAGGTTGGGAGGGAGCTTTCAGATCAAACCCAATCATTAGTCTAATGTTGCCAAGTCAAGCACTAAACCACGTCCCTCAGCACTGCATTTACCCCTCTCTTAATTACCTCAAGGGATGGCGATTCCACCACTTCCCTGGGCAGCCTCTTCTAATGCTTACTAAACCTTTTGCAGAAATTTTTCCTAATATCCATAGTAAACCTCTCATGACACAACTTGAGACCTTTTCCTTTTGTCCTGTTGTCATGTACTTGGCAGAAGAAAATTATCACCTTCAGTAGACCCTCCTTTCAGGGAGTTGGAGAAAGCAAGATGATGTCTCCTCAGCTTCCTTTTCAACAGGCTGAACACCCTTCAGCTCCCTCAGCTACTTCTCACAAGACTTGAACTTCAGACCCCTCACCAGCTCCATTGCCCTTCTCTTGGCTTCCTTCAGGTTCTCAATGTCTTTCTTGTAGTGGAAACTTTCTTGTAGAGGAAACTTCAGCAACATCTGTCCCCTGGACCAACACAATGACTGCTCCCCAGTCACTCAGATTGGGGCTTTTTGTGAACAAGCTGTATGGCTGCAGAGCCTGCACTGCCACAAGTAGAAAAGGCACCCAAGGGAGTCACTGCTCAAACACAGAAGTTGTCAAAGATCAACATGAGTGGCACAGGTCTCATGTGGGGAAATGCTAGTAATTTCAGTTTAGTTTTCATGGTTTGGTGGTTGCATTTTTGTGTTTTCTCTGATTTCTTTTCCTTTGCTGCTGCTGCTGCACATGGGGACCCAAGATGGTGTTGGTGTTGAGTAATGCACAAGGAGCTTTACAATGAGTTAAGTCAGCAGCTGGAGAAGTTGTCCTGGGAAATGTTTGCCCTCCCAGTAACCCATTAAGTTTCAGCAGTGGCATTTAGCAACAGTAGAGAACAGTGATGTTGGAGCAGGCAAGCTCCTTTAAAACTTCCTTCCATTGGATGACTGGTAACTGGCTCGAGCTGCTGCCTGGCAGCCTGCAAGTCATCCCAATAAACACTGTACAATGCTTTTGGGTTGCTAGGCTTGGATCAGCTCTTCCCAAATGAGACATCTCCATCTGAGCACCTTGTCTAGACTCTCTGTGCACTCAGTGGAGAGACAGGAGCCTGCTGAGAATGTAATTCATCTCCTCCCAATACAGTTATCTACAGTGGATGAATCATGCTCTTCTTTGCTTCCCTCTCCTTGCTTATTTTAATGGGAATCTTGATGGTGGGCTCAAGCTCAGAGGGAGACATCTTCGTCAGAAATGTTTGAAGTTAGGTCAATGTGTACCACTTCCAGTGTATGTCTCATACCAAGATCAGAGCTATGACTGCTTGGCTCACTGTCTTTCTGAATGCTACAAGATTAGATGTGTTAGAGAGTAGACACTTCACTTTGCTTCCTTTGAAGCAAAAGTGCTTCTACACACAACTCTGTACCTGCCAGTCACTAGAGATGCTCACTGCAAATCTACTAGGCAGCCAAGCTGGGCAAGTCCTTCTCCTGCAGGGATTGACAAATACTGAAAAACAGGCTTCTTTTAGTGACAAGCACATCTTCTCTAGCACCTGGAATAGGCCACTGGCAGGCATCAGTGAACTAAGGTGTTGTGGCCTTCAATCAATATCCCTGGGCAGAGGTTTGAACCAAACAGCCTGGTGGTATCTGGCCAGCTTCTGAGGTGCAGTAGTTGTTCACAGTTTGAATCCAAATATTTGCTCTAAGTGGCTTGGTTGGGATGCCATGCTCCCTGGGCTTTACAGATGACAGTGTTCAAAGAGAGACTTTGTCTCTTCACATTGCCTGGAGGTGCTGGGACAAAACATCTAATGCATGTGCCTGGAATTAGTGGTATGAGCCCAGTCCAAAAGTAACTTTCTCCCTGGTGCCTATCCCTTAGTTATAAATCAATGGAGGTAATTATATTTTTGGCATTTCTTACTCTGGATGACTTATAATGTGGTTTTGAATTGACTTGTGGATACACTGGGAAGATTTAAAACAGAGTTGGAATATTGCTGTAATGTGACATCAGAAAAGGAAAATTGCCCTGCAGTAGCATTGATTCTTTCAGACCCAGACAATGAATGCCAAAGGGATTGCTGATGCTGTGTGGATGCTGCCTTTAACAACAAGCATAGGTCTAGACAAGGAGAATTCAGTGGGACTATCAAGTCTCATGTGAACAACGAGTACTTGAAGGTATTTGTGATCAAATCTGTCTTGTACAAACAACTTTCACTTATGTGCAAAGGGCAGCACTGAGATCATGCATGGAAGTTTCTGTTTGGACCTTCAAATAACACCTTAGAAGGAGCTTGGATGGTACACAAGCTACAGGACTGGCCTCTGGAATGGTTATGGTGCTCACTGTGTACTCTAGATGTGCCAATTAACATGTTAGTGCAGTACCCAGGTACTAGAGGATGACAAAGTACTGCTGTGTCAGAGGAGAACAGGTTTCTTTTTCCCATACTTCAGAAACTTGAGTTATAGCATTCAGTTTTAATCTTGTGCTTCAGTTTCTTGAAGTAGGATTTACTTACACAATTTTAGGGGTGGATTCTATGATTCAGGGTTTTTTTACATCCATGACTAATGCAGTTCAAGATGTCCTGGGGCAGCCCTGACATTTACGAGCAGCTTCTGATGTGACATTGGACCAACAGGAGATCTGCACCCCATCAGACCAACACTGGGAAGTAATAGTGGATTTCCTAAGCCCTCTCAACTGGCACTAAACTTTTATGTTGAAACAATTACATAGACCCCAAGCTGTTTGAAAGCTACTAATCTTAGGTCTGGAAATGTCTACAGAAAAAACATGGAAATGAGACTACAAGATGAGACAAGATATCACAGTTTGAGACAGGTTCAGGGTTCAAATTTGCTTCAAGTGACAGAAGCAGTCCCACTTGAGATGTCCTAGAAAACCCAAGACATCCATATGAGACTAACAGATGGAGGTGCCATTCTTGGTGTCACCCTTCTTTTTGGAAGGCCCAGATCTTTCTTAACTTCCATCTCTTGAGGGTTGTGTGGTTGTCTTGGGCTCCCTGGAGGATCTCAGATGACTTTGAGGGCAGCTCACCTGAGGGCTAGCTCTTTACTGACTACTCCACATAGACATCTATTTCTTAGACACCTATATTTAAGTATGCATAACTGCAACTGAACACAGTTCTTAATTTGAGTGAAGCTGATCTTATCTCCTTAAATTGATTTATTTGCTATAATTTTAAGAAATCAATTCTTAAAGTGATAGCAATATTAATTATCTAGTTTTGTAATATTGATTATTTCAACATGTCTGTGTGCACCCTCACAAACCTAGCACAATACTACACACATACTTCTTCACCACACAATTTAAGGCATTTTTTTCACCCTCTCTTGGTTTTTTTGCTGTTTTATTTTCCCTGAAAATTTTTGGTAAACAGGACTATTTCCCAAAGAGGTCTACACATGTATGCAGCTGAGGCATTGTCAAACTTCTCCTGGCTTTAGGTGAGAATTTATTCAGAAATTTGTATATTGTTCTAAATGGGGAAAAAACCCAACCTTGTAGAAAATAGATGTTAATCAAGTTTGCAGTTCTATCATGATTTGTAAAGTCCAAACATCTACAGTAAGTTCTTGAGCGTCTTCCAGTTGTTTGCTGCAGCACAAATGTCCAATCTTTTCCATGTCCAAGGTAAAATTACTTTAAATATTGCTGGTTGTCTTCAAGGGTGAGGCACTGAGCAACTGCAAATCCTATTTAGCTTCAGAACAGGGCCTCTTACCAAATTGCCTGGGGGATCCCAGATGACTGTAAAGTGCTTAGATACCATCATTGGCATAGCAAAGGTAATCACAAGGAAGTGGAATTTACTAATTTCTAATCTGTTCAGTATTGCACTCAACCATTTTTCAGATACCTGACAGGTGAATTAACTCTGCTTTGTTATCTACTGCTACATCACTACGTCCTATAGTGATGGACATCACTACGTCCTATAGTGGTGGGCACAATACAAGCAAGTTGGTGGACTGAGGAAGAGGAGTGATCTACTGGAAGGACATTTCTGGGTGCTGAGGATTTCCAGTGAAGTGAGGAATGATCTCAACCTCTCCCAAAGGAAAATGAAGAGGCTGGGGAAGAGTTTGAAATCTCAGACCCCTTTTCTGGGTTCAGGGTAAGGGGGGTAGGATGGGTGGGAAATTACTATACATTTCTCTGGGCTCTGATTGGGCTTTGGCAATGAATCCAGATTTTGTCATGTTTCTGTGCATTGGCAATCTTTCCAAGGAAAATGACATGCAACAGATGAGAGGTATCTCTGAAGTCACTCAGAGATGATGCCCAGCAGAGCCACAGATCACTCGAGCAGCAAACAGAACAGCAGGGCTTCGAGAGTAGGAACAAGAAAGTATCACAAACAAAACATCCTTCCCTTTCCCCAAACCACTTGTGTATCGAAACCACCAAATCTTGATTAGTTTACTAGCCCTCTAGAAATGAGGGCAGGTAATTGGAACATTACTCACAGGGTTCAAGATCAAGTTTACAAACATTTTACACAGAAGAAAAGCCAAATATGATGGCTTAACTCACTGGAGATACTGCAACATATAATGAAAATATACTTTCAAAAAAATAAAGGAAGAAAGAAGCAGTTTTTGATAAGCAATTCTAGAAGTCCAGGTCATCCTGGTCAATCTCATCAGAGTCATCTTTCTTTTTAGAAGCCTGAACTTCCTCAGCACGTTGATCCTCCTTTGGATCTGCACCTTCAACATCTGCATGATCCTCATCTCCCAAAGGATCAGTGCATGAAGATGCTTTGTCATCCTCTTCGTCCTCACTGTCGGGATACATCTGAGAGGGTTTGCTGCTGGTACCACTTTGAACCTCTCCATTGGAGTGGCTGTTCACTGGGTTGTTGTCATCTTTGCATTCCTCTTCACCTTCCTCTTCAGACCCTTTCTGGGATTGCTGTGACAAGTTTCCCATGGAAGAATAACAAGAAAAGGCAGCTGCTTTGTTCAGAGTCTCTAGCCTTTTGCTGGTTTTTTGGCTTTTAGCCTTTGAGGGTTTCTTGGAAACCTTATTGTTGCCTTTGTCTTCATGTGCCTTGTCAGGATCATCACTTGTAGGTTCCTCATCGTTTTCATCAAATTTGTCATCTCTCTCATTATTGTTTTCCTCTTCAGGTGAACACACCTCATCTTCTGATGCTGGATCTACATCTTCTGCTGCCACAGCTTCATCCTGCTCAGCTTCTTCACTTCCTTCTGCAGCATCTCCTTCAGGATTGTTAGTTTCAGCATCTCCTCTGCATTCAGATGTCTCTTTCTCATCAGCAACCCCAGTGTCCTCATTCTCTGGCTCCTCTGCTTCAGCTTCACTGTCTGCTTCATCTTCAGCTTTGGACTTCTCATCAGCTTCCTGCTCTTCATTTTGAGTTTCTTCTTCTTGCTGTTCCTCTTCCTTGTCTCCTTCCTCTTTTTCTTCCTCTTTTTCTTCCTTATCATTTGCTTCCTCTTCTTCCTCAATATTTGCTCCCTCTTCTTCCTCTTTTGCTTCTTCCTCCTCCTCTTTTGGGCTTTCTTCAATTTCTTCCACTTCCTGCTCCTCTTGTTCTGTTACTTTATTATCTTCTTCTGCTTCCTCAAACTCTTTAGTTAATTCTTCCTCTTCTTGCACTTCTTCCTCCTTCTCTTCTGTTTCTTCCTCTTCCTTAATGTTTTCTTCCTCATCTTTTGTTTCTTCCTCCTTGATGCCTTCCTCTTCTTCTTTTGTTTCTTCCTCCTCTTCTTTTGTTTCTTCTTCCTCTACCTTTGCTTCCTCCACTTCTTCTTTTACTTCCTCCTCCTCCTCTTTTGTTTCTTCCTCTTCCTCTTTAACTTCTTCTATCTCCTCCTCTTTTGCCTCTTCCTCCTTCCCTCTTTCTTCCTCCTCCTCTTTGGTTTTTTCCTCTTCCTCCATTTTTGTTTCCTCCTCCTCTTTTGTTTCTTCCACCTCCTCCTCATTTGTTCCTTCATCCTCCTCCTCTTTTGTTTCTTCCACCTCCTCCTCATTTGTTCCTTCCTCCTCCTCATCTTTTGTTCGTTCCTCCTCATCATCCTTTGTTCCTTCCTTCTCTTCTTTAGTTCCTTCCTCATTCTCATCTACTTCCTCCTCCTCTTTAGCCTCTTCCTCCTCTTCCACTTTTGTTTCTTCCCCCTCTTCTTTCACTTCCTCTTCCTCCTCTTTTGTTTCTTCTTCCTCTTTTGTTTTTTCTCCTGCTTCTACCATTTCTTCCTCATCTTCTTTCTCTTTTGTTTCTTCTCCTGCTTCCTCTTTTATTTCCTCCTCTTCTTCTGTCTTCATATTTTCTACTTCCTCTTTTTCTTCTTCCTCTGCTTTTGCTTCTTCTGCATCTTCTCCTGTCTCTTTAATTTCTTCCCCTGCTTCCTCTGTTTCTTCCCTTTCCTCTTCTTTTGTGTCTTCAATTTTAGCCTCATCCTCATTCTCACAATTTGGAGTCTCTGATGTTTCATGTCCTTCTTCATCTCCATTCAAGAGTGAGCTGCCCACTTCATTTGCTTCTGGCTCCTTTTCTTCATTGCCCTCTATTTCCATTTCACCTGGTTGAAATTTACCTTCATCATTCTCATCTGCATTGCCACTTTCTACTACCTCCTCCACAGAACTTCTGGGATTTGTTTCAATGTCCTGGGCTACTTCTGAGACACAGACTTCCTCATCATTTTTCTTCAACCTCAGGATTTGCTGTAAATCAAATGCTTTCATGACTGGGGCATTGGTGGCTACTACTGGGTTTCTTGTAGGCTTGGAAGCCATTTTTTTCCTCACACAAGAGTCACATGGGCAGTATTCCTCCTCACTCATTTGTTTACTACTACTAGCCTCAAAAGCTCCACTAAGTGCTGCATTTTCATCTAAATCAAATGATATGTCTGATGTATCCTCTAGTCTACTCTGTGTTCCAGTCTTATCACTGAAGAGTGACTTTTTATGCATAGTCTGCAGTCGCCGTCTTCTCTGCTCAGTTTGGAGAGTTGACTCACGCTTGAGTGGTTCATCTGGAGGTCTTGGTATCTTCTTCCCTGCCCTGATTTTGATCTTCCTCAACTCCTTCTCTATGCTTTTCTGGATCCTTTTGCTCACTTCCTCCTTCAGTTCCAATATCATTTCATCCATCTGCTGGTTGTTCTCCAGGTTCCACCTAACTTTGAACTCATTCATAGCAGTGACATAGTGAGCCATGAACTCCTTCTCGATTTTCTTGAGTAGCCTCAGGACCCAAACTGGGTCTGGATCCACTGAGTTTTGCTGGACAAGGGATGTGCCCACACTTGTGGCCATATTGACAGTGGACTTTGGGTCATTTGGAGACATTTTTTCAATATGTTCTTCCATATCAGCTTTCAGTTCTTCCCCACAGTCAGCATCATTTACATGTGCATCATTGTTATTTGTATCATTGGTAGTGGCTATCTGATCAGCTTCCTCTTCAAGATTTTCTTTTGGGATTTCATCATTTACAATTTCAGCTTCTTCTTGTTCTCCAGTCTCAGCTGATTTGCTGTTCTCATTTCCATTTTCTTCATTTTCATTGTCATTGTTTTCACTTTCATTGTTTTCATTTTCTCCTCTTTCCTCCTGAGCATTTTCACAGTTACTGTCCTGTTGCTCCTCCATCTTTTCTGCGTCTTCAATTAGAGATTCCTCTCCAATGGGCTTTGCTTCTTCCTCACCTTTTGATTTTGAACAGGCTGTTGAAGGTCGAGATGACTGCACCTCCTCTTTATTTTGTTCCTCAACCTCGGTTAGTTCAGCACCAGCTTCTACATTTTCCACTTGTCCAGCTGTTTTGAGTTCAACCATTTTCTGTGCCACTGAAGTGCAGTTCTTGCCACCAGCTGTAGTCTCCTCTCCTGAGCCACCAGAACCACTGCTAACATCAACTCCAGAGGAGGACATGCGGGTGAAGTAATAATCTATAGATTTTGGGATTTTGCACCCAGAGACAGTCTTTGCTTGTTCACCTGCCTCTTGATCTAGACTTGGGCCACTTTTTTCAGCTGTGCATCCAAACCACAGAGCCTGAAAAATATTTAACAGTTCCATATACCTTGGCTTATTCAAATACTTTGATTTGTCTGATGGGTCTTCTGACTCTTCATCAAGGAGCTGGAGGCTGGCAAGACAAGTAATCAAAATGTTGGCAGAGTTGCTCAGTTTTCTCCCCATAGTGGGGGACACTTCAGGCAAACTGTTTGACCGGTCAAATTTTGTTTCATGTTTTGAGCTAAGCAAGGCCTTCATGATTTGGACAGAAGTCTGAACAGAGGTTGGCAGGTCTCTTCTGTTGTTATTTTGGCTGGATGCAACTGACTGACTGCATTCTGCCCGGTCAGCCTTGTCAGCTTCAGACACAGCCTCAAAAATTGGTTCCTGATTCACACATTCTTCAGCCTCTTCATTAACAGCAGTACCTTCTTCTGTCTCTTTTTCCACTTCATCCTTTGCCTCTTTTTCAGCCTCCTCAAGATTCTCTTTCTCAGGTTTTTCACACTCTGAGATTTCCTCAGCATTTGTGCAGTGCAATACCTCAGCGGTTTCCTCTACCCCTTCTTCTGCACCATCCTCCATCTCATATTTCATAAGCAATGTTTCTGAAGGGATTTTACTTAGCCATTCTTGCACAACTTCTTCTGGAGATGTATTAGGTAGAGTAGATGGCATTAAATCACTTCTTTCCTCCTGTGGGTCCATGTCTCTTAACTCTTCATCTGCTTTTCTGTTGCAAGAGTCATCAATTTCTTTATTCTTATCATTTACTTCAGTTGCAGCTGACTTAGACCCATAAGAAGTTGCTTTGGAGGAATCTGTAATTCCTTTCTTCTCTTTGTCTGCAGCCAGCACTGACTCAGTACCTATGCTGCTAATGGAGGAATTCTTCAGCATGGTTGCCCGTATATTTTTGCCGTTTGGCTTCCCTTTTGGTGGGACAGGACAATGCATACTACATACTGACAGAGTCTCAGACAATGACGCTCGACTGGAGTTTGACATCTTCACACGAAGATGTC
Organism: Turnix velox; assembly: GCA_013400935.1. Lineage (NCBI taxonomy): Eukaryota > Metazoa > Chordata > Aves > Charadriiformes > Turnicidae > Turnix > Turnix velox. The sequence goes on along the minus strand of VZTY01027417.1, from coordinate 226,630 downwards.
TGGTTTTCACCTGCCTTGATCTTGAAGACTGAGAAACATTTGACTGTGAGCACCTATCCTCACTTTCCTGAGACATCTGTGTCAACAAGCATTTTTCTTTTTCTTCAGACTTTGAAGAGACCCTTGAAGAGACACTTGCAGCATTCCCATTCCTAATCCCAGACTCAGCTGGGAGGTCACTTTTTGAACATATGCTTTCACTCATACTTCCATGTCTTGAAGAAGCAGCCTCTGAGTTCATCTTGGAATGTACCTCCTCAGCTTTTCCATTAGGTCTTGAAAAACTTGAGCAGAGTGATGATGGCTTGCTGCTTTCTTCTCTATGGCTTTTCTTCTTTGAGCCCTTTGAGGATTCACTGCAGCCATTGGTGGTACTCTTTGAGTCTTTCTCCTCAGGAATAGCTGCAACTGCCTCTGCTTCACTCACAGATGAAATGTTTGAATGTAAAGACCCCGAGTTATGAGATACAGGGTCTCCAATAGATTTTTTCTTGTTTTCACATGAGCTTTTGGAGTAATTAGATGCCCTGCTGCTTGATCTCATATCATCTGCATGTAGGGAATTCTTTTTATTTGGAGTAGACTCAAGTGAAGATACAGACATTTCAGACTGCGTATCCAAATGGTTGTGTTTGCTCTTTTTGGATCCTTTGGAAGAGTGAGAAGCATTACATGGGAGGATCTCATCACTGTTACTTCTCTTGCTGTTCCTGTCACTAGCTCTGGAATGGGATGTTCCTTGTGTGGAGCATCGTTCACCTTCACTGCTCTCATCTCTTTTTGGCTGACTGGCTGTTTTTGCTGACACTGAGCTGACGTCACTGATTTCATTTTCTTGTTCCACTTCAGCCTCTTCAGCCTCTTTCTTAGGGCAGGACTCAGAGGAAAAGGAAGAGACCACTACATTATTTTCAGAGTGGTCATCCTGTTCACTCTTTGCTCTCGGTGTACTACACTTACTAGACTTGCTGTGAACACTGTTGGCAGGAGTGGAGGACCTAGTATTATCCTCTTGATTTGCCTTATGAAGGCTGGATGAGGACACGCTCCTACACACACTACTTGTTTCCTCACATACATTCTTCTGGCTCTGTCTGGACTGCAGAGATGATCTTGACATTACACTCCCAACTCTGCTACTTTCCATCTCATCTACATCATCCTTTAAGCACTTCACAGAGGAAACTTCACAGCAATTTTCCTCTTCATTTTGTGAATTGGTTTTATTTGCCTCATAGTCTTCAGGGTTGTCTTGAGTATCCAGGTTATTTTCACAGCTTGACTGTGACATTAAGCCCAAGGATGAAGGTCTCCGACTATTGCTTGTGCTTGTTCGAGTGTTTTCTTGCAGGTCTTCTCCATTGGAAGCACCTGTAGACAAATCACTTCTACACCTACACTTTTTAATGGAACGATATGCCACTCTGTTCTCTATAGTCTCTGAGTAGGATGAGGACTCTTGCACAATGTGTTCAGAGAATTCCTCACTGGATGTGGTGTGGAGACTATCCACAGAAGCCATTTTTTTGTGGACTACTCTCCTCCGGGAAGATGTGCTGGAGCATGATGACCGTGTGTGCCAGGTGCTCCGTACACTGGGTTCCTCCCTCTGGGATGTGTGCATTGGATTTTTCCAGATGTCATAGTCCTGGTGTTTCTTCCCACAGCTATGACAGTGAGCCTCATCACATTCCGATTCCTCAAGTTTTGACATGTAAGAGTCAATATCACAAGGATATAATGAATCATCTGCCTCTGAGCTGGCTTCTGGGTTCATTTTCTGCATGGGGTCTACTCCACTGTCCTCAACACCTGACTCTTCACAAGGCAGCTGGTTCATCAGATTAGACTTCTTGATCTGGGTGGACCATTGCAAGGTCTCATCATTCAGCAAGCGGAAGCGAACTTTCATCTCCACGGAGAGGCTGCCATCTTTGTTCACATGTACTCGTTTTTCTATGTCATCATTGACCAAGGAATGGACCAGATCCCCAGGTTTCTGATGTGAGCAGCTGTTTGAGAAAGGTCCTCCATTATCCGGTGAGGCAGCAAGACCATTAGGATATGACTTTTCTGAGGATAAAGAAAATCTCATTGACCTATTGCTTGATGATGTCCGTGGATGGATAACACTTTTTTTGGCTTTCAGTCCAAAGTTCACTGGAGTTAGAAACAGGTAAAGAAGAGAAAGATGAAGAGAATGTTATCTCATAATAGATGATGCAAAATACATAGACAAAACCCTCAAAGTAAGTAGTGAATGGTGGTGTTGTTCCATTAAAGCTAAGCCTATTGCTGATTAACATGATTTGAAAATTTGGCTTTGTCTAAATAATAGCCATAAATGTTAAGTTTTGAATGAACAGTCTACACCTCAACTTCACTATTTTTCTAAGTTGAAGCACCAATACTTTTTGTATATTATATATATGCCAGGAAGAAAACCATATATATATGTAGAGCATTTTTTATCAATATTTCTGTATTTTATCACATTGTGACTTTATTGAATTGGTCAAGTTTTCACCCTTCTTATTCAGTCAAGGAAAAATATATGGAGAAGAGACTTTATTGCTTAGTTAGAGGTCAAGTGTCGCACATCTGTTGTAAATTATCCACTTCTCCACTCATGTGCCAGGAAGCATGGGAGTAGACCAGAGAACCTCAGTCTCTGCAGGGATGTGCTGCTATAAATACTTATAATGCTCATTATACAATAAAGAACAAATGGAAAAGCATTTGTAAGCTGATCGTGGTTACAAATAGAAATACTGGTATTTATAGGGGAAATCAAAGATAGTAAGCAGCTTTTAGGAATTATAATCCTAAGCACATCTCTGTGGCCCACTGTGGTGATTTGCACAGTTTCATTGAGGTCCTAGACCCTTCTTTTTAAGCAGAGTACATTGCTATCTTGCTGTCTTGCAAAGGATGCACATATATCTAATACACGTGTTTGTCCAAACCTTGCTTTTATATATTGAGACAGCCACATGCCTCTGCGGACATGTGAATATACAACTGAATGGAACACATTTTAGGAAGGAGGATTTGAACAGGGAGAAAAACAGCCATGAAATAGCTTCTATCTGGTTAGATATGTGTTTGAACTGGTATGTCAGTTGAATTTCTTGATGGACAAAGAGCTTCAATTTGCTCCCACTGGTCCTTCCCATATTTTGTGTTTCAAGCAATGAATGTTCTTAGGTTTCTACAATTAATTGTCAAGACATGAAGAGAAACGGGTGCACCTCCAGAACACAATTTAATTCTAAAACAAATCCCTAGTACAGAGGAGACAAATTGCCCTCTGGAAGTGGGAAGTTTCTCTGCATGGGCTACTAAAGATGGCTGGCTTAGTTATCTTCAACCTTGGATAACTCACCATGAAACGGCTAAGAAATATCATGATGAATAACCCATAGCATTACTCTTTGCACATAAAATTTCCATGAGAACATGCTTTGATCCCAGAGAGCTACACTGCAGCTGTAACCTGTGGGAAAAAATGAACCTCCCTCTGACAAAAATGGGGCATCTTCTGATGCAGACAAATGCAAAAATGCTGTCAATAGATGACAGAGGAGGGGATAGAGGATTCGTGGGAAATCTCAAGGGCCTGGGGAGTCTTGGAAACAGACACAGGAAAGGAGGGAATTCTGGAAGGAAAAGGAGATGCAGAGATATGAAAGAGGAAGGGAAGTCAGCCAGACATGGGGAGCATGGAAAAGAAAGACTGGAGGGTGTAGGGAGGAAATCCTAGAAGGAAACCAGAGAAAAAGAAAGGGAGGATGGAAGGACCTGTGAGGCAGAGAGAGGGAAGTGCATTTTGAACATGGAATCTACACTTTGAGAAGGTACAATAGGTGCCTGTAACACCCTCTGTTGTGGGACACAGGCCTAGAGGTGACCGTGCAATGTACCCCAGAGTTTTTCTTACTGTCATTGTTTTCATTGACATTGTTGCCATTGGAATGGGGAGCCAGGTCGGGCAGCTTCTCCACAGATTGTTTCCTCAAATTCTCCATGGACAGAGGTTTGAATGGCTCCCTGCCCACACACACCAGCACATTGGGGCAGTGGAGCAGAGCCTGCATGCTGTCAATCTAGAAAGAGAAGAGCAGATGGATCACCATGAGCCAACAGAGCAGAACTAGGTTCTTCCAGAATCAACTGACTATTCACCTAAAATAAAAATAAACACTTATGGAGATCTTCAGGGTCTATCAGAGCTTGTTGGCAGACTTCGTTGTAGCATTCTTCCATTTGAAAGAGAATGTCCCTATCCTAAAATAGGGAAGGGGTGAGACAAATTACCTAAGAGAGATGATAGAGTCATGGAATGGTTTGAGTTGGAAGAGGCCTTAAAGAGAGATCATATTATTTCATCCCCCATCTATAATATCACACTTATTACAATGTTTTACATCTTTTGGGAAAAAAAATTAGATATAATCAATGTGGTGGTGAGGAAGAAAGTGGAACTGGAGGATTTTCTTTACTCTCTAATTCTTCTAATGTCTGTATGGAACAGCAATTATTACCTGGAAAATGCTTCATTCCTGACTAAATGTTAGTTCTTTTGCTTCTGCTCAGGAAGGGAAAAGAACTGTGACTTCTCCTAACATTATCTCAAATCCTATCTTGAATAATACCCCAAGTATTGCCTTTATAGCCTTTATACTGGACAATGTCAGACATTGTCCCTCAATGTGGTAAGTGTCTGTGAAGGGCTCTCAACTCCTTAATGGGAACACAGGCTTACATGCTGCCTGTCTGTCTTCACCTCATGGCTTGTTTTAGATTACACACCAAGTCCCTCATGTCAGCTGGGGCAGAGCCAGACATGGCAGAAACCTACTTTTTTTCACATCCAAGATTTACCTAGGATCTCAAGGAGCAGGAATGAGTCCAGTGATGAGCAATGTCAAGAAGAAACCTAAACCTCTCTCCCATCTTGCATCTGCAGCCTACTTTTAAAACTGTTGTTAAGCTCCGTAGTAAACCATTTCTTGACGTGTTAATGAAGAAGAAGATTCTCCAGCTATCTGAGAGGGCTTTATAGTAAACAACATCTGCTGATGTTTGTTGCTTTGTGCTGTCAGCAATCTTGACAATCCAGCTGGAATATTCCTTCTTCCTCAGGCTGCTACATTTGGAGAATATTTCTAGAATGTATAGGGAATCATCAGTAAGAAGTTACCATGCTGACAGCACCTGTGGTAGGCTGAGTGCTATCTTGCATACAAGATGCTCCCTGACCTCACTGTGTCACTAAACCATCAGCCCTTTAACTAACAATTGAGAATGGAAAAGAATAACTCGCAGAGGAGCTGTGATGACAGTTCTGCAGTTGTCACATGTGTCTGGCATAAGAGAGCATGAGTGAAAGGTCTCATTCTCTAAATTTTGTTATAACAAAGGAATTCAGAATCAGCTCCCACAGAGCCAAATCCCTTCATTTGTGTAATGCCTCTGGGCTTTTCTGAGATCAATTTGTACCACCTAGGGCTTTGAGAGGGACTAGGACACCAGTGCTGGATCATGTGTGAATAAGAGGGGAGTCAATTATTGGAGGATGAAAAAACAAGACAGAAACAGAATTGCTCTCAAGATCCAGAGAAACACTTTCATCAGTTTTTGTTTCAGTAAAACATATGGTGTCATATTTAGTAGGAATACATGAAAATACCTTCCTTTTACCATTACTTTTTATTTACTGTGGGATCTAACAACACTTGGAATGTTGAGTATAGTGCTATAAAAACCCACAGAGAGGTTTTACTCTCTGAAGTTTATATTAAGCACCATTGTGTGTAAAGCAACAAAACTGCTGAGTCTATGTGATGACTACTGTGAAACAGAAGCAGTAAATAACCCACAAATCTCAGTCTTCCTACATCTACTGCTTGACAACTGTCAATAAATCCGTTTCTGATTCATACATTTCAAGAGCAAATGTGTTTCTAGCTCTGTTAAAAGTTAATAGAAATTCTATAATTTAATGAATGAAATATTTTGAGCAGTTTTTTGTCACCTGTGTATTTCTCTTCCTTCTCTACTTTCCTGTACTTTTTTCCTTTTCTTTTTTTATTCCTCTAGAGAGATTTTTTACCCTGTCGTCTTACGAATAAAAAAAAAGGAAAAGAAAAAGGGAAAGAAAAGTAGACTTGAAACCTCTTCCAACTATAATGTAAAACAGTCTGTTTTAAAACCTCACTAAATTTAGGAATTATTCCTGTTTGTAAAGGACATTTTTTCAGTGAAAGCTATTTTTTCCCCAGGATATTTCCTCACATGGCAGTGTGTCTTTATCTAGATACTTCAATCACACTCATCACTGCTGCACTGTGTGTGCAGAAAATAGATGGTGACAAAGACACGGCTTGATGGAGTTGAGCCAGCCGAATTATGAATTTATACATACTTCACCCATTGAATTCTTTCACATGGAATACATCTGTGTTATGTAATTTAAAATAAAGGGTCTGTCACGTAGTATTTCTGGGATCATCAACTCTTTAGCAGTGTTTATACCTACATGCACACATATATATACATATTTCACAGCTCTCCTTCCTAATGTCTTGCTAGTTTTGTCTCTTTGAATATGGTAACTCATCTAAATTTGAGAAATCAGCTGTCAGTGGTGCTTCATTGTTAAAAATATTTTTGTAGCTATAAATGCAACTGATTATTTCCTAAATAAACACTTTTTCCCACATTGCTTTGTTTTACCACAACATAGAATCATACATTCAGAATGTGATGGGCTGGAAGGGACCTTCAAAGGCCATCTTGTCCAAACCCTCCACAATAAGCACGGGCATCTTGCACTAAATTAGGTTGCTCAGAATCTCAGTGGGCCTGGCCTTGAATATCTCCAGGGATGAGGCCTCCATCACCTCTCTGAGCAACCTGCTATAGCTGATAGTGCTTCGAAAAGGTTGTTGGATAAAATGATCTTCAGAGGCTTCTTCTCATCTCAGTGATAATGTAATTCAGTGATCATGTAATTCTGTGATTTATTATAGGACAGCTGCCTCTTGCTTCCACGTAGCCATTAGCATGAGGAAAACTGTGGTGGAACTCAAAGAGTAGAAGGTAGATGGTCTTCTCTGCCTTATATGTCACAATCAGTGGAAAAATATAAATGTCAGAAGGGTGGGATGTACTATATTCTCAAGCAGCAATAAAACCTCATATATTCAGTATTTTCTTTTATGATGGAGGGTATATCAGAAAATGTCACAATAAATGAAAAGGGAGCCACTGCTTGGTCAACACAGATTTTTTTTTTTTTTCTAACATTAAAATTGTTTGGTTAGAGTTGCCATTATCTTTTCCAACCAGTAACTTGTAAGGAAATGATTCTGGTAAACAGATTCCCCACTTCCTTCTGGCTGTCACCAAAAGATTCTTGAGTACCCATGCCAGGAACTACATTACAAGAAAACAGTGTTACATCCCTGTCCAATTTAACCACGAAAAACACGGGCAACAGAACATGAATATTTAAAATATAGTGATTACCTGAAGGAACTGTGGTGGAGAAAGGAATGCCCTGCTTATTGTTCCTCCATTAACTTGATTGTGAATCATCTTGGACAATTTAAGCTTCTTGAACATTGGTGGAAGATAATATTTCTAGGGCTACAGGGTATTTCACCTGGGGATAACACCTGATACAGGTGGTACATCTCTCATTGGATATGGCTGCCTCTTTCCCTGACTAGAGAGAAAGTAAGTCATCTCAATGTAGCTTTCTAAACATAAATATCTAGGGCATTTTGAGATGTTCTAGGGTGTCTAATACATGTGTGACAACAGTAGAAAGGATACAAGACTGGCTCACCACAGTATCACCTAAAAGCTGAGCAGGAAACATCCAGCATGTTCATATAGAGATTATAAGAAAATGAGTTGTCCTCATTTACAAGCTGAATCCCAAAATGTGGTAGCATTAAAAATATTTTAATCTATGATCAAGAATAAAATTGAAGAAAATTAACACCTTATGTCTTGGATCTTGGATAGGTTAGGAAGGAGTGCTTTTGGATCACTGAAACTCCTTTCATCTCCCTTGAGTTCCCTCAATATAATGACCCTATCATAAAAGCTCATCGAGTGGGTTGTTCACAGTTAAGACACTTCAAATTTAGAGACAAAAACAATAAAGCAAAATGTAAAGGGAACAGTCTCTATCAGTTTGTATTCAGTGGGCTGAAGCAGACTCCATTGTTCCTGATAGCAAAATTCAGTTTCTTAATCTTACCGTAAGACCTGATCCAAATCCCACTGCATCCAAAGGAAAGAAACTTGCTGACCTATACAGATTTTGTGTCAGGAGCCACAGGAACTGCAGAAGTTATGAGTGAAGTTCTGGACCAGAACACAGAAAACTTGTTGCCAGTGCTTGCCCCTGTTGAAGCCTCCTTGCATGTGTCAATCAACTTGTGACCTACAAACCACTGTGTTGTCTTGAAAATCACGTGTTTCCTTGTGAAAAAAGTTACAGTTTACTGTTCTTTGAACCAATATGCCCAAAATTGTGTTCCTGGGGTATAGTACTGCAGCCTGTTCTGTTCTGTTCTGTTCCCCTCTATCTGAAAGAGGGGATAGAGTGCCTTTGGCAAACTTACCATGAGTAAGTTTGCAGAAGACACAAAGATGGGCAAAAGTGTTGATTTGCTGGAGGTTACAAAGGCTTTGCAGAAGGACCAGGACAGGCTGGTTCAATGGGATGAGCCCAGTGGGATGAAATTCAACAAGACCAAGTGGCAGGTCCTGCACCTGGACCACAACAACCCCAGGCAGCATTACAGGACTGAGGCAGAGTAGCTGGAGATCTGCCTGGGGCAAAAACTACCTGGGGGTGCTGGTCAACAGCAGCTGAATATAAGCCAGTGTATGCCCAGGTGGCTAAGAAGGTCAACAACACCCTGGCCTGTAACAGGAAGTGGGGCCAGCAAGACTAGAGAAGTGTACTCATTGCAGGTGAGGCCACACCTCAAATGCTTTGCCCAGTTTTCTGCCACTCACTAACAGGAAAGACATTGTGATGCTGAAGTGGCTCCAGAGAAGGGAACAGAGCTGGTGATGGGTCTGCAGCACAAGTCTTGTGAGGAGGAGTTCAGGGAGCTGGAGAAAAAGAGGATGAAGGAAGACCTTGTTCTCTGCAGCTACCTGAAAGGGGAATGTAGCCAGGGGTGGAATTGTCATCTCTGGATGTATTTAAAAGACAGATAGACATGGGATATGGTTTAGTGGTGACTTGACAATGTTAGACTAATAGTTGGACTTGATGATATTAAAGGTCTCTTCCAACCTAAATGATTCAGTGAATCTATGATTCTGTCTCTAAAATAAGCAAAATGTTGCTTGTGTTGAAAATGTGCTACCCTCTGGCCCTTTCAGAGACAAAAGGATCTTCATAAATTGTACTCACCCCAGAAGCTGAATATAGATACCAATTTCTGATGAAGATAGAACACAGGAAATACCCTCTGTTTTTTTCCTCTGCTGAATACCACCAACCAGAGACATTTGGAAGAGTCAGGGACAGAAGGACAGAATGAAGAAACAATGCAAGACAAGGTTGAAATCACAAGCCTGTAAACTAATCCCCCTCCCAAAGAAGAGCAGAGGTGCAATGGAGGAACAGGAAAAGCTTGCAAGACACATTCAAGAAAGAAGTAACGGGCTGAGTTCACTACCTGTCACGCTGACTCATTGCCTTCTCTCCTTGTACACTTTCATCTGTTCCCTCTTGTCTTTCATTCATATTTAAAACACTTTTGGGCAACCCTTTTGTATTGTAGCTGTACTAAGCTCAACTCTGGGGGATCCAGGCTCTTAACAAGGGGTATCTCAGTTTAGCAATAACAAATTTTGTATTTTGTGTGTGCAAAGAACCTGTTTGCCCTTCCCTCCTCAAAAATTTTGTGCTGGAGGAATTAGAGAGTGGTTCTTCTGGGGAGTGGTTTTTCTGAAGCTGTGTTAATCTGCTGACCCGAAGGTGAATCACAGGGTGTTGCCTCCCCCTGCCCACATACAAATTAGCAAATTAATGGAAGAGAAGAAAGTGGAAGCTGCAGGAAAATGCATTAATTTTCCTCACGTTTACTAACATCAGCATGGACAGCCTCCTCCATGCCCTACCACAGTGAAGCACCCTTTTTCCATCTGCAGACAGGCTGATGGACGTGGCATGGGTGTGTTTTTGGTGAGCAGCCAGAAGGCTCTCCCTATCACATCAAAAAGAACGCAGAACAAGAGCTAATATTGAATTTAAAGTAGGGAACTATTGCGCAGAAATGGATTTAATCTTCTGCAAACTATAGCACCCAAATGATTAGTACAGAAGAGAGTATGCGGCATCTCTTCTCTCTTGCAGCACACCAAAGCTTAAGGTCTCCTACACAACTCATCACACCCTCAAGCCTCAAAATCCAAGTGCAGGAAGCAGGGCAGATGCCAATGTCCCACGCTCCTGCAATAGCAAGTAATCCACCCAACATAAATTACACACTGCTACCTTTATTTGATGCTTCTGTCGTGGGAACATGGGCCTGTCTGTTGCTTCAGATGCTGAAATGGATGGACTGGATTTTAGGAACAATTTTTCCACTGAAAGAGCTATCAAGCATTGGAAGAGTCTGTCCAGAGCAGTGATTGAGGCACCATCCCTGGAGTGATTTATGAGACGGCAGACACAGAGCTTAGAGGTATGGTTTAGGGATGGTTGTGGTCAGAGTTTGGCTTATGGTTGGACTGGATGATCTGAAAGGTCCTTTCCAACTGAAGCAATTCTATGATTCAATTAAATGCAGCACTATAGGGTGATTTGCCATACCAACACTTCTAAAAACACCAGCATCTTCTCAAACCACTCAGACTTGATCTGTCTAGTTTTCTGTTTTGACCACTGTGTAAAGCTGCATGAAAAATGATAGATATGGGAGCTGTGATCTGGAAACCAGGCCATGAAGCACTCAGACAGCCAAGTAAAATATGTGAAAGACAGAGGAATAATGTGCTGCACTGCTTTCTTAGTCAACCACAGGCAAAGATCACATTTGGATATTGCACTGCTGGCAGCCTTTCCTAGAGTACTCAGATGCCTTTCTGAGTGAGTGTGGGACACTTTGCACATGCAACAATAAAAGGTTTTGAGTTTGGCTCTGGAAAGAGTCCAGATGAATATGATCAGGAGAAATACTGCAGTCAGAACTCTGGTGGCCATTGGAAATTGTTTGAATAGCAGCAGAAGAGAAATACTGTGCAAAAAAAAAGGGGAAGGAAGAGGACAGACTGAAAAAAAAAGAACCAAAAGTGAAGAAAATATTTGAGAAACAAGTGAAGAGGACAAAAGGGGGGATAAAATTGATTTACAGTCTTGTTCTGTCTGGAAGACTGTTAGAATCATATGAGTGCTGCCACGGTAACTGCTTCAATGGAGAACAGACAACCTCTATGGGTGTCATTCTGAGGACTTCCACTGATTGCTGAACCTACTTGGAAAGGGCCCCACATCTCACTGGCTTCTTATACAGGTATTTGGTGGCCTTTTCCCTACCCACCCACAATACTGGGTGGTGGGGTTTGACAATGTTCTAGTAGCAAATCAGTCAGAGAGAACAAAAATTGCTGTTAAGGGTGAAAAATTCAACATAAAAGAGAGGAAGGTATTTCTTAGAAAGTTTTTGCTGCAGATACTTTCCAGTTTCAGACACGCTGCAATTCTTCTCTTAGATCAGAGTCTACCACCTGCTCCTTTGGCACCAGGCTCTTTAAATCTGGTCCATCCAACATCAGCATTTGAAAACCATGACTCAGACCAACATCCACCCCACCCCAAGCTCCTGCCTTTGTCCTCTCTGAGGGCAGGATTAGCTTAAAAACTGACAAGACTTAAAAAATGTTAAACATTTGGTTCTTGTGATTAGCCTTGACATGGCTGAGTCACAGGGAAGGATACACAGTTCATGAGTTCAAGCTTTTTCCCATCACCAGAATTTCTCAAAACTTACTCTTTTTATACGGGCAATACCTACACCATGGATTAGATGTTGCTGCAGCTGGAAGCTGCAGGGGAAAAGCAGGAAATATAACATAGGTATGTTCCAGCTACTTTGTAGGAGCTGGGACTGAGAATATAAAGCCTACTAGTTTTTGATTGAGGTCGTAGATCCATATAGCATTGTTCCATGGTCTTAGGATCCAGAGTGTCTCTTGTCATACACATTTGGGCACTGTACTCCACTGAGCGCTATGGACTCATAGAATCATAGAATGGTTTGGGGTGGAAGGGACCTTAAAGTTCCAACCCTCCTGCCATGGACAGGGACACCTCCTGCTAGATCAGGTTGCTCAGTGTCTTGTCCAGCCTGGCCTTAAATACCTCCAAGGAAGGGGCATCCACAACCTCTCTGGGAAACCTCTTCCAGTGTCTCACCACCTTCACGGTAAAGAATTTCTTTCTTATGTCTAGAATGAAATCATCTAGGTGGAAGAGACCTTTTAGACCATCAACTCAAACATTTACAGGACTGGATAATTGGAGTTGTTCAGCCTGCAGAAGAGAAGGCTCTGGGGAGACCTCATAGCACCCTACCAGTACCGGAAGGGATCTACAAGAAAGCTGGGGAGGGACTGTTTGCCAGGACATGGAGAGATGGGACAAGAGGCAATGGTTTTAAACTAGAGTGGTGCAGGTTCCAAAGTGATATTAGGAAGAAGTTCTTCACCATGAGGGTAGTGAGAAACTGGCACAGGCTGCCCAGGGAGGTTGTGGAGATCCCCTCCCTGGAGATATTCAAGGCCAGGCTTGATGAAACTCCAGGCAACTTGATCAAGTTAAAAGAAGACCTTGCTCACTCCTGGAATTTGGACTAGGTGACCTTTAGAAGGTGACCTTCCAACTCTACACATTCTATGATTCTAACTTACAAACACCAAAAGCTCAGGGCATTAAGCGAACCATGTCTTGCTGAAACCCCTGGTTGGCTTGAGTAGGGGTTTTCTTCTTACTGAGTCCATTGTTTCAGCTTCACTTTGCAAAGCTTATAGTACAAATGTGAAAGCTAGAAAGCTGTTCACTTCTGCTCAGTAGAAATTGCTCCCCTGATCTTAACAAATTTTCTTTCAGAGAAGATATGAGCTGAAAGGGAACCAGAACCTAATAAAAGAGGCAGCAGAAATACTTGGATTCTCTGTTCAGGATCCAAAAGAAGTGTCAGATTGATGAAAATGCAAAACATGCTGTATTTTCCCCTTCTGTTACTAATAAAAAACACAAAATCTGAATTCTGAAAGAGATTTCTCTATAAAGAGACGCTGCCTCTCCTGCGTTTCAGAAACAGTGATTTCTGCTTAAAGTACTTCAAGAAAATTCACTTTTTTTCCAGGAGAGGGTGGAATTCTGCTATTCTTTGTACTCTAGCTAAATGAATAAACAGAATTATCACTCTCACATATGTTATTGCATGTACTTAGTACGGATTGGAAACATCTTTGCCCTGGATTAAATTCAAAAGAATTAGAAAGTAATTACACTTCGCTACATTAGTATTGAAAGAGCAAAATCTCCTCGGGCTAAGGGAATCATTTGCATTTGGTGTATGTTTGATAAAAAAGTATCAGATTTGGTTATCAGTTAGATAAGAAAGTGGCTAGCACACAAGGTCCATTTAACTACATCTTGTAAGGCTCTGGGCCAAATGATTTCAGGGCATCTCAAAGGTTCGTAAAACACACCTGGTTATGAGTCTTCTCATGGATCAGGTTCATGGAAAGTTTTGCTGAGGTTTACAGATTGCTTGTGTAAATCTCATCAGAGTCATTGTGGTTTTGGCACAGAATCAGAGAATATTGAACCTGAAACCTGTGGTTTGTTTTTAGACTATGAGTCACACACATGGTGGGTGGAAAGTGGCGCAGCTCGCTTGGTAACAACGGCTCACACCCAGCAAGGGGCTGAAATTGGTTGCAATTATTCATACCTGAACACAGCATGGAACCAAGTGTCATGGTTAATATGTCAACATGGAACCAGAAAAATTAACTCAGCCAAAGAGGAAAATTATCACCTTTCTTCTCTTGTTCTTTATTTATACACATCCCATTCTAAACCATCTCGTTTGCTTCCACGTACTCCATTTCCCTCTTACAGTTCCATCATGGTTTTGATGACACCTGTCATTAAGACAGATGAGCTTAGTAGACAGTTCAAACATGAGTGGCCCAGAGGATGCCTGTGGACAGTTTGCAGATGTCCTAGAAATGGCCATATGGATGTGTAAATCGGTGTCAGGAAATAGGTAAGACAAGCCTGTTTCCTGGCCTTGCACCCTAAGGTCACTTTAAATGCACTCATTACTATCAAGAAAGATTTAGTAATAGTAGTTTTGCCACCACCTTTACTATTAATAGCTAAAACTCTAAGTTCTGTCTTTACTGCTAAATCAAACAATTTTGCAGTAAACTAACAAGCAATTCCTGGGCAGATCTGGGAGTTAACACATACTTGTGACCTTTACTAAGTAGCACCTTGAATGCAGCCACCCACTTTTGGAAGCCATTATAATTAGGTCCTGTTTTGGAGGCTACATAGTGTGAATATGTATAGATGGTGACATTTGGTGCTGGGGCTGGAGTGTTTAAGAGACAAGTAAACATGGTGCTTAGAGATATAGTTTAAGGATGGTTCTTGTCGTAGTTAGGTTGATGATTGACTGGATGATCGGAAAAGTTCCTTCCAACTTAGGCCATTCTATGATTCTACGTGCCCTGATACTACTCTGTTGACTAGAAATGTTGCAGTCTATGGCAGTACTTCTGGATGAGGTATATTTTAGCCTAAGGTTGCTGGAGACTGAGAAGGTACACTTGGAAAAGAATCCCTTTATATATACCTTTCTGTCTTTCTCCTAGACTGCTACTGCTGGCCACTGCTACAGATGGCTTGATTTGACCCAGAATGGTTAGCCTTGCCACAGCATCCAGCGTGTCTCATTCCAAGCTCTAAACAAACATGTAAGTAAAATAAGAGTCCTTACACAAGGATTTTATAATAACTAATCTTTTGCAGTCTCCAGTTAGTGGTGCCTGAGGAAGCATTCCTTAACTCATGATTATTCTCAATTAACTCACACAGTAATTCTCTGATCCCACAAGGAAATTGAGGTTGTATGCAGTGCTCCTCTTGCAATGTTCTCACTTGCAGAGTCTAAGGCAAAAGAGAGTCTTTCTGGTCATCTATTTTATCTTTATACATAGCAGACTGGATCAGATTCACTCATTAAATATAACAACTTACAGTCAGCCTTGAGTGCCCCTAAACAAAAAAAACCTCAACATCTAAGTCTTGGCCTGACTCCAACAAACATAAAACTAGCCACATCCCTTGGAAAACTCTTCCAATGGTTGATAAATCCCTTTTGAGAAGCTCGTGGTAATTGCCACCAGTAGCCATAAACTATGTGGACTATTTGCCATAACATGATGTGGTTTCAAATGCCATAGCAGAAGTATTGGATTTTAAGAAAGAATTTGTTTTTATTTCAATTTAAGACAGTCAGTAAAAAGAAGGCCTGTTCACTCTTGAGCAAGTGCAGAAATCGGGACATCTGTGCCTAGAGACATAGTCACATTGCTGGGTTCCTGTGACTTAAAGAAGTCTTAATGACTCTTCATCTGGTGGACCCTGGATTATTGCCATTGCTAAGGCCTATGCAGCTGCTGTCACGTAATCCTACACACCATTATAGGCTACTTGACTGTGAGGATTTCTAGCCTTTCTCTGATGTCTTTCTGATTCTTTGTCCCTAGAGGCGCTCCTTCCTCTCCAGAAGTTCTGCACATAGCTGCACCCTTCTGTGGTTTAGACCATAGAGAAAAAAATCCACTGGGATGTGTAAGAACTTCACTGAACAGAAATTAATCTGATGAAGAAGATAACCTACATATTTTAGTCAATTTCTTTTTTATTGAGACATCTGTTCTTGGAAGGACATCTGCTCCTTTTTCAAAGTAGAACTGATACCCCAGTAAAACCTAGGAAAGCTACAATTTTCAACTATCTCATCAGCCTAGTGATCTTTAAATGCAGAGTCCCACATCTGATATTTAAACATCTGCATTACTTTAAAAGAAAGGTATGATATTTTGGGTTTATTCTCCTAATTTTAGGTGACTAGTCCAAATAAGTCTTTTTATCTTTTTCTATAGCCAGTAAAGAGAGGTTAACAGGCAAGTTGACTCCCTATCCTAAATGCCTAATAAGCTGATCAGATTTAGATTAATTAAGTCCAGGCCTGTTTATCTTTTAGTACATAAACTCACACAGGCTAAGTTTCACTGGCAAATTAATAACCTGTCAATGTTAATCTAAATAACAGATTTCTCTATTTGGGTACTCTTTGTAGTTTATCACCTGGAAGAAGAAAACTAGTCCCTTGACCTCACAAGAGCTACATGATTTAGAGCTTTTTACTTGTGGAAAATTTAACTTTCTAAACCATAGTAAAATTAAATTTCTCTTGAATCACATAGTCATTAAATTACTATTTTGATTTAGAAACTGGCTAAGAAAATATGGTTAGTTTGGGAAGAGATGCTCTTTGCCCTGATGAAGTTAGTGTCTAAACACCTATTCACTTCAGTGGGACTTGCTCTTCCTTCCTGGCAGGAAGTCTGCTTGATGTTTAAGAGTAAAAATACTTGCTTCATTTTGATCAAGCTTTCAGAAGCTAAAACGAAAATTCAGATGTTTAAATTCTAATAGAACAACTCTGGATTTATATTAACACTGGAATCAGGATCTTTCAATCACTCTCTACTTCTACTCTACAATCACTTTCTACTCTCCTGAGCTTGCATAATTGGTGTAAGTTAATTTTGAACTCATAGCACTGAGAGACTCTCTCACCCAAGAATAGTGAAGTCTCCATAATTCAGGCTACAGAGCCAATGTATAGACTGGTCTTTCCCAGGAAGTCCATGAAGTGTAACTTTGGAAATCATTGAGAGGTAAATAAGCAGACAAATGGGAGCAAAAGACAAAATACATGTCATCCCAAAAGCAAGAATTCTTCTGGTCTCTAATGCTACATCACCACCTTTGACCCTGTAACTTCATCTGTACTAGGATTCTGCACAGCTGCCCATGACCTTCTTCTGAATTTGTTACATGAAATAGAGGCAAGATATTCGGTACACTGAATCGCTGACATTTCTTCTTTCTCAGGTAAAACTTCAGGATAAAGCCAATTAAAAAAAAAAGAATAAAATGAGAGCAAATAAGGTTAGTTTTAAAAAATAAATAATATAGGTTCTGTCTGCAGAAAAAAAAAGGTATCCATCTCCAAAACCAGAGAGATAACTCAATCCAAAAAGTTAGTTTCCCTGTGAGTTATGATTAGCTTAAACTTGAAGGTTTACTGGAAACATTTGTCAAATAGGTAGACTACAAAAGGAAGAAAACACTTTTCCCTGCTTTTCCAAATCAATACTACATAAAAAGAACCCAAAACAATAAGTCTGTTCCGTGTGTGTCAAGTTTATATTCACACAAAGGCCCAGTAGGAAATCAAAGACTTGTAATACCAAGTTGTATTGGATTTACTCAACAAAATGGTAAAGAGATTAGAATGGAGCCACTGGAACAATATATGCTAACAACAAATTGTGTCACAGAGGTGATTTAACTTAAAATTTGAGCATACACCTAGTATTACAGTAGTAGAAGAAAACAAAAGTAGATGAAGGGACAACACTCTCAGGTCTATGAGTAACACTTCTGTTTATGGAAGAGATCTTTCCTTTTCCTGTCAAGTTTTCAAGAGATCAAAGAAAAACTACTAGTAAAAGAGACATTGTGAATTTTGTCTTAAACACTGTGAATTATGTTATTCTAAACCAGATGTGTGTCAATCCAAATATATCACTGAGGAAAGAATTTTATTGTTACTCAGCTAATCAGTCATATCTCTGGAACGAATGTCAAAATTTACTGTTCTGCTCAGTCCCCTTCCCAAGAAACAGTGGCCTTTGTAATAAGGCTAAACACAGGCATGTCATGAAACAAGTCAACAACATTATTAAAAGATAATTTGAATTGTTAGTCAATGGTAGTAATATGAGAAACAAAGAAATGCATAAGAATTACAAAGCATCCAGACACTATTGAATAACCATGGAAGAATGTGGGCATGCTTTCATTGTTTCAATCAGAAAATGCAGGTACAAATACAGTCAAAATTAATTTGCAGCAGTGGCTGAAGTAAGTTATTTACCTAAATCCTTCAAATTGTGTGTCAAGTACATCAGTTCCACTCCTTAATCGTTATCTGGTGAAAGCTCTGGGACGCAACCAATTCAGTACAGAGAACACAGATTTTGAAAATAAGAGGTAGCATGAAAACTTAGAAGAGCATAAATGGTTTAGAGAATCGCTGTGAAAGGAAAAGACTGGAAAATCCAAGACAGCAAATTTTCCTGTTATTTAAATGCTTTATATTGGACACGAGAGCAAGTTCCAGGAAGTCCTGACAGGAATGATCATTGAACGAGTAGTAATGAACAGTTGCAAAGCAAGAGGTCAATGATTTAATATAAAAATGGTCAGAAAATTACTTTAAAAGATTCCCTAGAAAAGGTATTACTAACACATTTCCTAGCTATGTGTGAGCAGATAACATTGATCACCTTGGACCCTTAGACCCTATCACTGTGATAATCACAGAATCGTGGAGATGGAAAGGAACTTCAAAAGCCATCCAGTCCAACCCATCCACAGTGAGCAGGGACACCTTTGAGTGTCATCAGGGATGGGTCATCCTCAAAATCTCTGGGCAACCTCTTCTAGTACTTCAGTACCCTCATGGTGAAGAACTTCTTCCTAACCTACATTTTTAATAGGGTACAGGGTGGCAGGTCTAGGAGTAATGGATGCAAATTGAAAGAGGGTAGATTTAGGCTGGATATAAGAAAGAAATTCTTTACTGCGAGGGTGCTGAGACTCTGAAGCAGGTAGCCCAGAGAGATTGTGTATTCCCCCTCCCTGGAGGTGTTTAAGGCCAGGTTGGATGAGGCATTGAGCAACCTCCTATAGTGGGATGTGTCCCTGCCTATGGCAGGGGGTTTGTACAAGATCATCTTTAAGGACCCTTCCAACCCAAACCATCCTATGATTCTATGAAATTAAATTAGTAAGGTGCACATGACGAAAAGCCTATTGGTAAGATGGTAATGGGATGGTTCACATTCAAATAAAAAGAATCCCAAGGGACTGTGGGGAGATCAGGTGGCAGTGTTTAATCCACATACACATTTCTGCAGATGGAAAACATGTAGAAAAACAAGAAGGGAGAGAAAAGGACCCCTGGGATTTATTGTGGAAAATATCATTATCACTACACAAAGGATTACCTTACACTCTATAACATGTCAAAGAAAACAGTCTAGCTGCAACAAAGAGCATCATTATCTTTTGGAGTGATGCTCATGTGCAGCTTGGGCTAAGCCATTTCCAGAAACAAAGGATGAATTGGAAACCAGAGTGCAAAACAAACAACAAAGCTACTGACACGTTGTCTCCTGAAGAGACCTGCATAGCTTGTCTCTCAGACTGTCAGCAAAGCTCTCAGAGTGCACGGTGACCATTTATGTTATCTAGTACCCATGTCATTCTAGCCATGTCTTGGCATGCTGGGATGATATCCATGCTTGGGACAGTAGAGACCTTTAGGCGGGATGACCACCACTGAAAATGTAAAAGATAACTGATTGTCTTTGGATGGAAAGAGGGTAGGACATTGAATAACAGTAAAGATGTTGTGCTCACTGACCAACCTGATCTAGTGGGAGGTGTCCCTGCCTATGTCAGGGGGATTGGAACTAGGTGATCTTTAAGGTCCCTTCCAACCAAAACCATTCTATTGATTCTATTGTATATCCCAGTAAAACTTTGGTGCTTATAATCATGTAATTGCCCTGGTTGGAAGGGACCTTTCAGATCATCAAATCCAACCATCAACCCAATTCTGACAAGAACCAGCCCTAAACCGCATTTTTAATGATTAGGAAGGAGAGGCTTTATAGTGATTAGAAAGAAAATTGTGAGAAACTCACTTAAGAATCACAAGGAGAAAATTCAATCAACACTAATAAGTAGGAGGCAAGTCTTTTCTTGAAAGGAATGGATGAAAAATCTCAAAAATGTAAGAAGTGAAGAGGAACTTACTAACACTACACGAATGTGTTTCCTGTTCCCACTCATACCCTATTTACTGTACACATTGGTTTTTTATACTAACATGATACTGAGGATACTGCACCATGAGCAGGATGCTATTCTGTTAGGGGCTATACAATCTCAAGGTGCTACCGAAGGGCCATTTTATTTTGTTGACTTCTAAGTCATTAAAAATGGAAAAATTAAGCCTCTGTTTGGACATGGCTCCCAGGAGAAGGTGGAAAACTCCATCACTAGAAGTTATTGTAAGGTTTTATACCTGGGTGCAAAACATTGAGCTACTGCACTTAACTCCAGAAGTTACCTCCTACTGATATAAAACAGTATCTGATTTACAAAGTTCTTCAATGGCAGAACAAGATTCTTTTACACCAGCCCTCCATGGAGGAGTAACAAACGTGACGCTAACTACATAAGCCTAAAGGATTAATGTAATGGGAGTAAATTATTTTCCTCCTGAGCTAAAGGATTTGCATCACATGGAGCGCAAATGCTGATGTAATAACACACATTAGAAGAACTGAGCATCATCAGGCATGAGAGATACTTGCCTTTCTCCCATCAATGGTGTAGAGCTTCTTCACTGGGAACTGCAAGATCTCTGAAATCTCATCCAGGAGTGTTTTGAAACTCCTCGCATTCCTGCGGTTCAAGATAATTGAGCGTCGAAAACTGCTTTCTCCATTCTTAACTAGAGTGATTTTCTTGGGTATTCTGGGGCCGTGATGAGGGAAAGGTGAGGAATAATCTTCAAGTTTGCCCTCCTGAGCTGCTCTTCTCAAAGTACTGGAGGGACGACCATTTCTCGGAGGCCCTGGCTTGTGTCCTCCGGAAGTGATGTTAATGGGCTTGACGTATTTCTTGTCAGAGCAAAGGTAGCACCCTCCGTCCTCCAGCTGGTCCAGCTCACTGATGCAATGTATTCCTCGTGGGGTGGTGATGGTCCGCACTCCAAAAGGTAGTGGGACCCGATGTGAGAGGTCATCCATGAGGGCATTGAAGCTCTTGAAGCTTCGCTGGTTGATGGCCATCTTGACTCCTGCAAATTGAGGATCTCCACTCTTGAAAAAGGTTATTTTTTTCGCTGTAGGTACCTTGGTGACAGCGCTTGTCCGAGGAATGGAGGGAAGGGGCTGCTCATAGTTGTAGGAGCTGGTGGTTGACAGGTAGTCAGCAGGCACCTGAGTCATCCCTCTTGCTTAAAAGTGACTAGGAGAGAAGAAAAATCAGTCAGGTATGTTTGAGTCATGCAATATCAGTAACTGACTCGGCATTCTCACAAGAGTTTTACCATCTGTACTTGACCAAGAGCAGAGCAGATTGTATCAACATGGATCTACAAACTCAATAGCTCAGGCAGATAGGAGGAAACATAGCAGGAAGACCAACCATAGTCCTGCTCCTCACAGTTTAGCCATACTTGTCCTGCAAATGCCAATGAGAATTCAGAGTTAGTTGACCCTGAGGCACAAAAAGCATGAGTCAGACACTAAGCAAAACCCACAAAAGCTGGTGTTTGTGTCTTCTTGTCCTTTTGAGTTTTGTGTCTTCCTTGCTTGTATTTTTGAGGTTTTCTCAGAAACTATTGGAGCCAGTGATTACTTACTTTGGTTTTATTTTTACAAGAAGTGAGCTGAGATTCTCATGTAACACTTTAACCTTGTGAACTGGTGCATAACAAAAACCAAAACAGAACTGGATTTGTTCATGTAGTGATTGCATACCATGGCAGGCAATCACTCTTGAGCATACTGAGGGGCTGAGTTTTTCTGGTTTCAGACCAGCCACTCGTGGTCATGCCATAGTGAGCTAAGGCATGATCTGAATGAAAACCCATGGCAGTTACACAAATAGCGGTAAGGAATATCATGAGACCTCAAACAGAACTACTAGAGTTGTTTTGCTAAACAGTGTGAAAATTTTAAATCACTCTGGCAAGCACAGATGTGAGGAGAATGATCTTCCCAATTTGTGCCATAGCAGACCTAACTTTTAAAAAACAGGTCCTTAATTTTTAAAGTGAAGTTTGGTGTTTAAGCCCGGAAGTGGAACCCTATCTTTTGAAATCCATCTGTTTTCCATGTCTATGCCATGATAAAGACAAGGGGAAAAGAGACTGGACTCTACTCTTTCTTACTTGCCCTTGTTAGATACATAATCTTGGAATTCAATCACTGAAAATTCAAACCCTACATGGAATGAAAGAACTATGCAAAAAATGAAAATACTTCCATTTTGACACAGTAAAAAATATTAACGCTGTTTGCAACTGCTAAAAAAATTAGCTGTAATGAGTATGACAAATTACTGTTATTAATGTGAACAGTGATACCATGGTTCACTTTGGTTTAATGACTCAAACTTAAATGGGCACTCTCAAAATGGCATTTAGAGATGTCATCTGCTCACTTTTAGGTATCAGAGCCTTTAAATTGTTAGTAAGAAATACTGTGGCTTGTCTTAAGGCTTGTAGAAGGTGGTTCTAGCTACAACCAACTGCATCCTGTTTACATTCCAAATCATGTCTTAGTTGATAGCAGTTTTCCAAGGCAACTTCAAAAAGATCTCTGATAAGAAAGAATTCTTTTAATGTTCATAAATTAGTCAGAAGTCCAGAAATGTTTTTCTAATGCCATCTTTCCTTCAGTTTGGTCCTGATTACATTTCCTACAGCAGCCGAATAAAGTTCTAGTTTCAGGAAAATAGCATGACCATGCTGCTTACAAACTATTATTCAGAGAATGAGTTTGCTGGCTACCATGATTAATAAGAACTTTGCTACTGATTACCAAAGTGTAGCATTCAAAAAGCTGTAAATGCTGGTTTTCTCCACATTTTTGAACAAAACTTATTGTCTTGCTGTGCTGCTCTCAAGTGAAGTATTTGTGTGATTTGTACTATAGCAAATTCACTCCTGCAATAAATAGAAGTTTAACCTTGGCTAGGTGAGAAAAGACATTAAGCTCCATTTGAAAGAATGTTATTTTGACAAATCTCTGCTTTTTTATACCCACCCATGAACACTGACAAAGATTTCAGTATGATTTAGTATTTCCATGTGCATATTTTACTAAGCAATTATTCATTTATTTATTTCCCAGCTACAGGTGAATTCATCTTACTCTATCGTCCAGGGCGAAAAAGAATTTCTCATTTTCAACAGCTTTCACAAAGGTAGCTCTAACTTTTTCTCCATGGGTCCCACGTTAGAGCTTTCAGATATAGGCAGCAGAATGCAGAAGGAAACTCATTATCCATATTGTAGTCCCTGGACCAATGGAGATCCACAATAGGCTGGCTGCACTCCCAGAAATTTAATGGCTTTCCAAGGATTTATTCTACTGGTTTTTGAGCTATTAAATCATACCGAAAGAAACATAAAAAATTAAAAGACAAGACAAATCATAATATACTTTCCGAATGCTAATTTTCTTTGGGAATAATTTCACAACACCTTTAAGGGATCATCAATTTAAAGGAGCATTGTCCCCCAAATTTTGTGTGATAAAGGTGGATATCCACTCACGCACTGATGGTCTGTTACATCTCCTCTTAGGAAGGAGACCATAAAGAGCCTTCCACAAAAGGCTTGCATGAAATATGAACAGCTTCCATGGAGAGAAATTCTATATTGCCCATTTGAAGTGTCAGAATGGGAAGGAGATTCTGCTGTATATCTGAGAAGGCAACAAAAATGGTTATCTTGCCCAGATGCAATTCTTTATAGATACAGAAGACAAGAGTCTTAAAGCATATTTTTATACTTACATTGAAATACTTCATGCCTCTTGCTCAAGATGACTTTTTTCTTATAGAATATTCAAAAGATTAAAAATAAAGCAACAAACTAATTTAAAAAAATATAATAATAATTTAAAAACACAACAGAGCGAACCAACCACCTCCAAGATCTAATGGACTGGACAGTGCAGGGAAAAAAGTGTTAACAGGTTACATGCTGTCAATCAAACTGTCCTCAAAATGACTGACCACAGCTTGGAGGGTTAATCAGGACTGTGTTGCTAAGGATAGAAAGAAAAGCTACATAAGCTGCTGGAGGAGGCTCTCAAATCCATTGGGGCTTTAGGCACAGTTTGCCCAATCCTCCTCTTGCTTGTGCCCATATAACTCAGGTATAAATCTGATTCAGTGACATTCCTTCTCCAGACACATCAGTCAAGGCCAAAGATGTAATATTTCCCTCTTGCATGCAGAGATCTAGAAAACTTTTTTGAGCCACTCCACACATCATCAGTGTTTGGGAATCTGATTTGCTTTTTGCTTAACTTCATGGAAATCAATGCAGCTGGAGTACAAATGACAGTAGCTCCCCGAGATTTGATGATATGTTAGCTACTTCTCAGCTGGTTTGTAGTCACTCAGGACAGAGATGACTGACTGAGATTAATAGCAATTTTTCAGTGAAATACTACATTAACAGGAAACTCTGGTGAGTCCTAAACCAAATGTTTTTAAGGACATGGCAGATCTCGAAGTCAGAATCTCAGGTGAATATTCAACATATTCACACCAAACAGCTGTATCAGTCGAGATACGGACATGAAATAAAGACTGACATGCAACCTGTCAATGATAAAAAATTACTTGTTCTTTCATAGTTTGCCTACAAGAGCACCACTTACAGCATTAAACACCCTCTTCTGTAGCAATCAATTAGAGTGAGACCAGAGTGGGTTTTGCATGGAAAGGCTGGTACTGAGGGATCATGCAAGAATGGGTTTGGTAAGTTTTACATCTCAAAATCTTTTAAACTAGAGTAGAATGAGTTTATATTAGACATTATGGAGAAGTTCTTCACGATGAGGCTAGTGAGACACTGACCCAGGTTGTCCAATGAGGTGGTAGGGGCCATCCCTGAAGACATTCAAGGCCAGGCTTGATGAGGGTCTAAGCAACCTGATCAAATGCCATCTAGTTCAAACACCCTGCAGTGAGCAGGGACATCTTGCATTAGAAGATCCCTATTATTGTATGATAGTTTACATGAATCTTACAAATGTGGGACTTTTGTTTGAGCCATTACACAATACTCCTTATACGGGGCTGCCTGTGGACAACACACTTCCAGAGTCCCAAGGCCATTCCTGCGGGATCTTTAGCCCAGAAGGGCAAGGTAATCTCTCTGTAGGCTTTTATCTACTGTAAGAGGTCGTCAGCTTTACTAGGAATTTTATAGGACTTCATTCATGGGAAAGACTGAACCCTTTGTGGAGGCCACTCTACTCCATCAGGACTGTATTGAGCAGCCTGGTCTTTGAAATTTTCCACCACAATTTATAATGACATCTCAAAAAGACAGGCAGGTATTTCATACACTGCTAAACCTTATCAAACCTCTGCTATCCAATGTCACACAGAGGAAGCTATGACCATATGGTTGGGTATACCTTAGTCAAAATCCCTTGGGACCCCTAATATTTATATAAGTCTTAGCATCAGCCTCCATCTTCTGTCCATCATGCTAGGCTTGTTATCTCCGAGGGTTTTTTGCTGACTGTTGTCTGCTGGGAATCCAGTTACCAGTTTAGGAAGCAGGCTCTAAGCTGAGGCAGGAGAGATGTAAGGGAACTTGACTCAAATCTGCTCAAATCTGTAACCACCATTTGAAAGATGAGAAGGCTTTTTTGAGACGCATCCACCCTTGATTTAAATACTTAAAAATTATGAAGAGTCTACCATATCTAGAAGCAACAGTTCCAATAGTTAATCCCATTTAGTGTCAAGCATCTGCACCTTTTCTCCAGCCTATATAAGTGTAATGTCAATTTTTGTTGAAGCTGTAGTTTCCATTTTTACAAAGTAATTTCTTCCAGACATTGGGAAAAAATTACAGGTCATCATTAATATTTCTAATAGAGCTGGCTGAAGAATCCAAGTATGCATTCAGTTTGAAATTTTTCTCAGGCAAGGCAGGAGTTTCTGACAAGAAAAATGAAACATTGTTTTGAGAGATCAAATCATGTTTATCTTAAACAGTTTTTTTCAGTTTGGTCTGACCCTTTTTGAGAACAAAAAAATACTTTTTACATGTCAAAGTGAAGGCACAAGCAGAGAGCATTTATGATCTTATCAAGCCGAAGTATTGTGTGTAGAATTATGAAAGATGAGACATATGATTCATGAAAATAACAGCATTGAATTGGAAAGAAACATATCAATTTGACTGTGATTATTTTCTGCTAACAAACCAAGTAGATTATTTATTTCTCCTTCAATGTATTCATTACGACGAATTATTAAAAACTATTATCAAACTTTGTAGGACTGATTATTTTTCATTGTCTGAAAAAGAGGTTTAAGATAGTTGGTGTCATCATTTTGTTCCATGCCTGAATGAGATTAAACACAGCGTTCTTCATCCAGGTCCCTCTTGGAGCTTGTGTTAGTACAAAAAAACCCCACCTGTTGTTAGGAACAGTGCAGTAGTGATTGCAGCCATTGCAATCAGCCCTTGAGCCATACTGCTGGACTAGTCAGCTAGAAGGCATGATGGAGATTCAAGTCTCTAAATTCTGTGCTAAAAACAACCTGGATTTAATGGCACCTACAGCTTATACTTTTTTTCTCTACTATTCTCAGAGAAGAACACAGAATCATAGAATAGTTAGAGAAGGGAGCAACCTTAAAGATCACCTGGTTACAACCCAACAGATTCCAGATGTGCTCACATTCTAACATCTGTCCATGGTGCTTTGAACTCATTGCATATTAGCATTTAGTTGTTTTCCTTCTCTTCCAGAATTTCACTGGGAATTTATCACATGGATATCTCCTCTATTAAGCTGTATGGTGCCTCTGTCTTATTCTTTGCAGAAAAGGATGATGAGGATCCTGAGCAGATAAAATTGCAGTATTAGCTTCTTTCAAGTTCCTCTCTCTTGGAAAAATGCACTCATCCAAAATTATATTGGTGTCCATAGCTATAATCTGGATAGTTTCTTATCCAAAGCAAGAGTATAACAGGCAGGCTGCTCTTTGCAGAGCTCTGGGGTTGCAATGGACAAGGCAGGAGAGTACTTGAGATGGCTACACAGAAATCCTTATTAGAAACCTGAACGGTGACAGAAGACACTCTCAGCAAGTTCTCCAATGACACCAAACTGCTGACAGCAGCTGATGTGGTGGAGAACAGAGCTGCCATTTGGAAGAACCGTGAAAGGCTGGAGAAATTAACCGACATGACCCCCAGGAGAAGAAAACAATAACCATGTGTCATGGACAGACAATCCCCATGCAGCAACATGAGCTCATTCTAACCGATAAAGCTTTGCAAATATTGATATGGGGAGCTCAGTGGACAAGAAGTTGAGCACAAATCAGCAGTGACCCTCTGTAGCAACATGCTGCTATGTATTAGCAAGTGTCCTCAGCAGTCCAAGAGAAGACACAACTCCCTTCTGCTTAGCCCTTTTGAGAGCACATCTGGACACCGTGTCCTTTTTCTCACTCCTTAGCACAAGAAAGATACTGGCATACCAGAGCTGATCCAGAAAAGACTGCTGAAATTATAGGGCACATGATGGGCACAGAGAGGGTAACAGAGCACTAGAATTGTCCAGCTTGGAGGAGGGTCTTAGTGTTTTTCATATAATTGTCTGTAACTACCTAGAAGATGGAAACATAGAATGGTTTGGAAGAGACCTTGAAGATAATCTACTTCCAACATGGTTATAGAGAGGTGGGCTTCCCAGAAGAACACAAAGAAGTGCTAAGATGTGGCAGATACAAATGGCAGCCAGCAAGATTCCATTTAGATATTACAAAATAAATTGTTTGTGGTGGTTATTAAAGACAGAAGTCAAAGAGGTGGAGGAATAGTGGTAGTCAAAGAGGTGGTGGAGATATTCAAAACTCAGCTGAGAAACCTGATTTACTGAATCTGGCTGTGAAAGTGTGGTTGAAACAGAGAGCCTCCAAAGTCCCTTTCAATCTAGTTTCTTCATTGATTCAGCAAAGCTAGGACAGCTTCTTCAAAGAGAGTGCATTCTGCTTCATCCAGGTGCATGTAGTTGTAAAGATCCTTAAGTGCTGCTTTTGGATATTAGTCTGAAAGGTGAATTCACCAGAGATGTTTTCTGTCATTTAATAAACTGTTCCACCTCTAATTTCACTTCATTATCTCTTCCCTTTTGTGATTTAATTCTAAGAAAATAAATTATTCTTCTACAGATTTAAGGCAGATGTTAGCAGATAAGGTTTTCAGTCGATGTTTTGGGGGATGTTGAGGAATTGGGTTTGGATTTTGTGTGTTTTGTTGTTTGGGTTTTTTTTAAAGATCTTTAGGTGCTTTTATTTATTTGTGGCCATACCAGTTTGAAACAAGCCTATCTTCAAAGCACAGCAGTCCAAATCATATTTCCAGCTACTGCCTTCAATGCAAAGGATTACTTTGCACTTAACCTAGGTAATCAAGAATACCAGCTTTCTGGAGGATAAGAATTAGTCTCACGGATCAGGTTCACCTACAGCAAATCTCCCTCCTATTCTAGATGCAGTATCCTATTACTTTTTCAGCATCAACCACAGTTGCAAAGAAACAAAAACACCTAAAATTGCTAAAAAATAGGGGGTTTTTTTGAACTTCCATTTTTAAAAAAGCATTTATTCTGTATGCAGCTTCCCTGCTGTCGATACATAAGTCTTCATGGACTTAAATCATGATCTTGAGTCTCTTCAACATGAGGTAAAGAACAGGTGAGAAATATTGTTGTTTTACTGAAAGTCATTATCAGCTTGCAAATAACAGATGCATTTATGAAGCTGAAGACAAAAAGCTTATGGTATCAGTATCAGTTCAGAGAATAGAGGCAAAGACATACAAACTTTGGGTTCAGGATCAAGACCTTAGACTGGAAAGACCTTACCTAAGTTGGACCCTCAGCACTGTACTGAAACTTTGTTCAAATGCCTGTGTTATTTTCTCTCTGTTTGGATGGAAATGTAAATTTTGCTGTACCTGAATGTTAGCAGTCCTTTCATCTCATGAAGCCTCTCTTGTCTGCATGTCCCTTGATAGTGTGATGACAACCACACATGATGGCTCCTCCACCTCCTATCTATCATTCCAGGAGAGATTTCATCTCCAAAGAGTATATAAAATCTCAGGCAGAAGTTGTTTTATGGGCAACCATTTGAGATTTCCTAGTCTTGGTTTACTAATACACACTGACTCATCTTAACCCAAGCTTTTCTTCCTCATCTTCCAGTATGTAAAAAGGAATGAAGAAAGATGATGAGTAAAGATGAATTAATATCCAGGAAACTTAAACAATAGTCTAAAGTGAGCATGTGAAGCTAGGAATATGCACAAAACCCAGGACCTGATGTAGAGCATGCCTAAAAATTACTACCCAGGAGCCAAATGCTGAGAGATGAAACAAGAAAGCCACCACAAGCTTTGAAGACTCTTCAGAATACAGCTGGGTCTGCACTTGGAAGCTAAAGGCTAAAGTCTATTCTAAACAGAAGAAATTCATTGTAGGTTCCATCAGCTGCAGGGGTTGGAAACTTATTTTCCAGTTTCAGTGCAATGCTAAGCTAAATTTTATTCCTCAGGACTGTGTCCAGCCCTGCAAAAGAGGTCTCTAATGAACACCTCTCATGTTCAATATCCATGCATGCAACAGAACACCCACTTGCCCAGAGTTCTTATCTGCCTTAGCTCACAGGTTCGTTTCCTCTAAACATTAATCATTTCCCAGTTTCACATGTACAATCGATTTTTCAACATAAGTTGAGATTATTGGTCCTATAATACGTCACATTTCCGTTTTTCCCAATATGATGCTTATTTCTCTACTTTCTAAGATTTCTAGGCCTGTTCACACTATTTCTTTTAACTTTCTGATGCTTACAGTTCCTTCCAAATGACGACTAATTTTGAAGTTCATTAATGTGGTTTTTCCATTCTTAAAAAATAATTTTTACTATGTATAAAACCAAATCAGATCCCACTGCATTTCAATGGATACTCTCTTTCTCTCTCACTTTTTCAATATATTTATTACTGAATCTCTGGAGAGCTTCTATTCACCCAGTAACACCTCTTCTGGAATACTTTGAAGTAAATTTTCAAGCCAGATTAAGCTCTGTATAAAATTTGATGAGAAGTACAAGCACTCAAGTTTTTCTGGCATCATGCATTTATTTGGCCTTTTCCCCACAGTTCTGGTGCCATGCAGCTGTACAGTTATTGCTGTCTTAGCATTTGCTCCATTCTATTAGAAATCACAGTGTCTCACCTGGAGTGAGTCTTTCCTTTTACCTTTAAGTAGTAGAGGGAAAGAACCTCGGATATTATGCCAGATCTTACTCCTTTATCCATCCTAGTTCTCCCATTACCTTTGGGAAGTGATACAGTTGGTTTCTCCTTTTATTCTCTAATGTCAAACATGATCAGCAAAGCTGATCTGTGTGCTTCACAGTTTTGTTCAAATATTCCTCCCCTTGTTGTTCATCAATTGAATTTTTTATAGTGATTTCCTTCCTTGCATAAAATCATGTCCAAATGACTCTCACATAGTTTTCTTCTTTAGGAGAGGGATTTTTTTTTTAAAAAAGGTGTTCAATAACTGATGCAGTTTTGAATCATTATCCTCCTTTTTTATTTATTAATGATTCTGATTTTTTCCACTGCTTTTGCTCTACCCCTGAGATTTACATCTTTCCAGTTTCACCTTTTCTTGATTTTAATGTCAACAGAACATTTGACTTTACTGGTAGCTTGGCCAAAGTCTAAATCTGGTGATTTCTGCAATTTTTGCTTGCCTAGACTTTTAGCACAATGAGCTTTTTTTTTTTTTCTTTTTTCCCATCTATTGAACCTTAGTGCCAGTATTTCCAGACTGGCTGAGCCAGCAGGACTCACTCGCAAGATCTCTTTGGATTAGAGCTTGTGAACACCTGCTCCTTTCAGGCACTGTACGAAAGCAGAAGGGACAATGCTTTTACTCTGTCACAATCTGCATGACAATGGTGGATATTTCCTATATGCACACTCCTTCCCAGAGGTTTTGAAGACATTGTGGAATAACAAAGTGTTGTGGTGGGGTTCCACAATTTTTCAACTCCAAATGGAGCCACAGAGCTTGCGTGCAACCATGAGAGCAGGGACAAGGATCAGCCAATACCTGGGCAAATATAACCTAGCTGGGCAGGATATTTTGAGCTGGATTTAGGTAAGATACTAGAAATGAATTCTTAGCTGTGAAGGTTTTGCTGTGCCCCTGACCCAGGTTGCCCAGAGAAACTATGGGTGCCCCATCCATGGAAGGGTTCAAGGCCAGGTTGAGCAGGACTTTGAGAAACCTGGTCTAGTGGGAGGTGTCCCTGACTAGAACAAGGGGCGGAACTGGATGATCTTTAAGGTTACTTCCAGTCTAAACCATTCTATGATCCTGTGGATGCAGATATCTGTGTTGAGACAGTTGTTCCAGGCTTCCTTCCATCTCCAGAAATATATATTGTCTTTCAAGTTGCACTCATCTCATCTTGAACTGAAAGTCTCAGGTGAACTAAAACTACTGTTTGTCCACCGAAAAGAGGTTCAAGGTGATGAATGCAGATGGTGACAACATGGATATTTCACCAGATGCATATAATCCTTTGTGTCCTGTCTCCAAATTATCAGAAATGAATGTTTTTAATGCTAACAAAGCGGGGGGAGGAGGAAGATTCTCTGTGGCTGATGATGATGACCCTTCAAAGAACATTTTTTTTTAAATTGAATGGAAAGAAATTGTCAGAGCTGAATATCTGCAGTCCTGAGGATACAAAAGGAAAAAATAATTATGTAAAGAATAAAGGACCACACTTTCTTCTTGTCTGATCCTTCAAATAACATTGGTTTTTTGAGAGCTCAGAAAAGTAAAAAAAATTAGGTTAATTGAAAAATTTTTCTTGTTATTTTTCCTTTTACTCTTTCAAAGCAACTGGAAGAGTGTTAGGGAAAATAGTAGAAATTTAATATTTAATAATGAAAATGTCAAAACCAAAATGGTTAGCGTCCTTTAAAAAACTCCATGTTAAAAAAGCCAACTCCTGCCCATACTCTACTTGAGCTGCAGCTGAGATCTAGCTCTCCTCCACAGTTATGAACAATAATTTTCTAGAATCAGTTTGGCTTGTAAGAGACTACTCATCCTCTGTTGTCTTCTCCTGGTACATCATCCTCATTCTCTCTTCCATTGTGCTCCCAGTGATGTCAACTGGGGACAGGCTAGACAAGGCACTGAGCAACCAGATCTAGTGGAAGGTGTCCCTGCTTATGGCAGGGGGGTTGGAACTAGATGGTCTTTAAGGTCCCTTCTAACCCAAACTATTCTATGATTCTATGACATCATTCTTCACATCCATGGTAGGAGGTGTAACTCTCCACTACTGGGTCTCTCCCACTCCTCCCCTCAGGTCTTTACTAAACGTTGGGCTGCCAACCCTTCTATTGCAGTTAAGAGAACACCTCCTTATCTTTCACAAAAAAAATCTTCCCTCTCCCAACCCTCCTCGCTATGAATAACTTCTATCACACTCAGAGCCACAATCTCCATGTTGTGTTCAACACCTCCATCTCCTTCACACCAAACACTTGTACCTGGATTGCTGCCAAATCCTGAAGATTCTTGACTGTAATCTCTCCTAAATCTCCTGCCATCCCAATAAAGCACCCACCTGCTTCTGAGTCAGCTTGTCTCAACCTCCATAAACTTTACCACCTTTCACAATATTATGCAAGGTCTATTCAAAATCCTGTCTGTAAAATTCTTTGCTTCTGCAATCTGGTGGTTTCCCTCTGTTTTTCCATGGTTTTACATTTGCCCTTACCACCCTCTGAACAACTCTGAGGATCTTCATCTTTTCCTTTATTGCTCCTGTCTTCTAGAAGGTCTTCAGGGCTGGTCAACTCAGTTCACACCTTGCAATCCATGAAGGAGGAAGTGGTCAGATACTACAGTAATAGGAAGTCCTTGCTGCTCTGCACTTCACCTCCTTGCCATCATACTCATCCTAAAAGCACGGATCTTCTGAAACTTGTAGGAGTTAATGCAGGGCTTATACAATGCCACAGTCGCCACTCAACTCATCATCACCATTTCCCACCCTACATCTGATCCTGACCTGGATTCAGATGTGAATGCTGCCCCATTTGTCCTGTCTCTCATTCAAATGCAGTTGTGATAAGAAACAGCAAGATTATTTATTAAGAGGCTTTGTGTGCCTTTGAGGAAGCTTAAAGCAATAGCGTGTAAATGAATCCCAAACATAAAGGGAATAGTCCTGGAAAAGTGCTGCAAAAAAAAATCTATGATTATTTCTATTTTTTTTTTCCATGGATTTCCCAAGTGCCATGTTTTGCCAGCTTCACTGTTCACTTTGCCCAACCTTTAACAGCAAGGACATCTGCCAAATGTGCTTATAGTCTTGCTGAGATGTTCATGGATGGCAAGTCAGAACTGCCTCCCTACAAGACCTTCATGGCCAGGACTCAGTGACATGGGATTGGCTTGTGCAGTCGAGAAATCAAGATGGCACCAGGTGACTCAGCCCAGTCAGCTAACACAGAAAGCAGGCAAATATTAGGAAACAAAGCCACCATAAGCAATATGTGTGGGATACTTCAATGCAGTAGTGAATGTTCCCTTAACTAGGACCAAAATAAAATCCACCAAACTTTTAATTTATTGCACCAACTGTCATGGCTGTCCGTTCCCTCTTGTGTTTGAATTTATTATGTATTGTGTTGTTATAGAGATGCTGCTTAAGTACCAAAAGTTACTACAGATGTGCTTCTTAGTAGCTCCAGGCGAAATAACAAATTTGGAGGTTATTTTTATTACTATCTAGAGTTTTTCTTACTAGGCTATGAAAGGTGGACTCTGCTCTTCTGTCACTCCCAGTGCTACCCAGTGGAAAAAAAGAGCACAGCAGTTGAAGATTAAATAGCACTCGTATACACCATAGAGTCATAGAATAGTCTGAATTGGAAGAAACCTCAGAGGTCATCTAGTTCCAACCCCCTGCCATGGGCAGGCACACCTCACCCTAGACTAGGTTGCTCAAGCTTCATCCAGCCTGGGGATTATATATCTCTATAAAGGAAGGAAAAAATCCATTTCTCACTCTCATAGCTTAACTGACTGCACCGGCCTCACAACAGTCTATAAGCACATGTTTGTTTTAGAAGCAGAACTGGTAAAACATGGCTCTGGGAAGTGCATCACTTCCATTGAACAAGAAATATAATTTCTACAGAATTATAACTCCTCTGGATTCCAGCAGTGATGAGTTGGCTGATGGCAAACGAATGTGTTAGGACATCCACACCACCAGAAGCACTGGCCCAGGCTTGCTGCCGGGAGCAGACTTGCCCACCACCAAGATGTAATCTGACTTGCATGCAGAAAGAGGTCACTTCTGCTCTCTGGGTGCCATAAAATGAACCAGCATATCTCTGATGACTAAAATCAAGGTGGTCCTTCATGTGCAGTCATCAGATATGCAAGCCTGGCTCCTTCCAAGCACGTCATGGATGCTGAAGCTCAGCACATAGCACAGAGGATGGGTAGAAAGCAGGCATCTTGGGGAGCTTTCTCTCCAACTTAGAGTTGTATAGCACAAATTTAATTTATTGTCGCAGTTCCCAGAACATCAAACAGAAGCAGAAAAAGACTAAAGGGAAACTGAGGTTCTGATAGATCAAGTGACTTGTCCAGTACCACTTAAATAGAGTCATAGAATTGTCTAAGCTGGAAGATACCTTTCAGATCATCAAGTTTAACCATCAGCCCAACTCTGACAAGAGTCATCCCTAAACTAAAACCTATCCCTAAAACCTAACCTCTATGTCTCCAGGGATGGTGCCTCCACCACTGCTCTGAGCAGCCTTTTCCAATGCTTGAAAACCCTTTCAGAAAAGAAATTTTTCCTAATATCCATCCCAAGGCTCCCCTGGTGCAACCTGAGGCTGTTATCTCTTGTCCTATCAACTCTCTAAGGAGAAGAGAATAACCCACAACCTTCTTTCAGTTGCAGAGTGTGAAAATGTCTTCCCTCAGCCTCCTTTTTTCCAGTCTGAACACCCTCTACTTCCCCAGCTGTTCCTCACAAAACTTGTCTCCAGACCTCTCACCAGCTTTGCTGCCCTTCTCTAGACCCCCTCCAGCACCTTGGTTACTGAGACAGCTCTAGGAATACATTTGTCCCCTTGGTCCCACTACATTGATTTGCACTGTCCAATAAATGCAAAGAGAAAAAGATAAAGCCAGTTTCAGACCAAAGCCCATGGTTTCGTTGTTGTGAACATGGAAGGATTTCCACTGAAATCTCAGTAGTCCACCTCTTCTGCTAAGCTTTTAAGCGGAGGTAGAACGCTTCTCATGTAAGACAGGGCACCAATGGAAGTGGATACACCTAAGAAAGTAAGGCAACAAACTACTTCCATGCCTTGCAGCAGGAGGAAGACTTAGGATAACATCAGACAGCCACAAGCCTGCAGGATGCCAATAATTTTGAGAGGTTTTGGAGAGAGGCAACAAAATGATTGAGGGGTTGGTTAGATGAAGGAGGGGAAGAAAAAAATAGAAATGAAAGCACTAAATATATAGTGGCTTGGCCAACTAATGCCCCAGGGAAAATAAAAGAGCTGGCAGGCAGAAGGGAGCTGAGAGCCAAGGAAAAAGTAGGATCTCCATTGTTAAGAGCTCTCAGCTCTTGTAAGTGAACAATGAGGAATGACTTCGTGCTGCAAGCCAGGAGATAAGTTAGGCAGAAGGGAAGATGATGAGAGCAGGCACTACACAAAGAGATGAAACCAAAACAATGCTTTTGGCACCGGCTGCACTTGGGACTTGGTTTTTAACTCTCTACATGGTCAAAATGTTAAGGCACTAATTATTCCCACACATGAAGACGAGTCGCTTAATGTAGAGCAAGAGGGTATAAATAGATGTGATGGGATAAAACTGGAAAAAAAAGGGGCAGGTGAGGTCATTTAGATTGGAGTAATCTTCAAAGTAGTGGAAGCTGCTTTGCACAGGTTATTTAAAAATAGACTGGAGGGGCGAAAAAAATGGTTATTTTCTTTTTTAAGGGACAGTAGACTTCAGAGAAAAATAACTTTGCACTTTGAAGGTAAAAGATAAAGTGATACATTGCTTATCTCTCCTAACGTTTTTTTAATATATTAAAGCTGCCTAAGCTGTATAAGCAATACACAATTTGTCTCTCTTTTACATTGATGGACACAAATTAATAACAACAATTGTTAACAGTGAAACCCACCATTGATCCTCCAAAGCACAAGAAGAAGACAATCATGATTACAAGGAAATAAATTTAAAAGGTGAGGGAAAAAAAGGAAACCTATTAGAGTTCCAAAGGAGACTTCAGGGAGATCCAGTAATTTGGGTTGGAGGTATGAGTGTAGGGGTAGGAGAAGTGCATGAAATAAAGACCAAAACCCCAAAGTCCCAAAAATCAACAAGAGATGGACACATTACCTTGTCCTCAATTGCTGTATGGTGCAGTTCAGGGGAGGAGAAGATGTAGAAGATGAAGACCCATCAATCACTGTCACAATAATTCATAGCCATTATAGACAGGCTGAGAACCTACTGTGGTTTAAGATGCTCGAAAGCAAATCAAATCTTCGTCTCAATCCTACAAAAATAGACACAAAGTGTTATGATCAGCAGGCAGTATTCACAGAATCATGTAATAGTTTGTGTTGGAAGGGACCTTTTAAGGTCATCCGGTCCAATCCCCTGCAATGAGCAGGGACACCTTCAATCAGATCATATTACTCAAAGCTACATCCAACCTGACCTGGAATGTCTCCAGGAGTAGAGCATCCACCACCCCTATGGGCAGCTGGGTCCAGGTTTTTACCCCTCTCTGTTTAAAACATTTCTTCCTTTTATCTAGACTGATTGCTCCCTCCTTCAATTTAAAGCTATCACCCTTTATCCCATTGCAACAGGCTCTACTAAAAAGTTTGTCCCCATCTTTATTATAAGCCTCCTTTAAGTAGTGAAACCCCTTAATAAGGTCTCCCCAGAGCTTCCTCTTCTCCAGGCTGAATCCACCCAATTCTCCCAGCAACCCCCCTCACAGCAGAGGGTCTCCAACCCTCACAGTATCTCCAGGGTATCTCTGGCCCTGCTCCAATAGCTCCAGTGTCTCTCCTGTGCTGAGGACCCAGAGCTGGAGGCAGCCCTGCAGGGGGGTCTCCCTGGAGTGGAGCAGAGAGGCAGAATTCCTCCCTTGCTTCCCTGCTTATGCTGAGAGGATGCAGCCCAGGGTGTTATTCTTCCTTAACAGTCAGATGAGACCAGGTGGGTTTTGAGCAAGAGTATTGCCAGTTCCTCTTTACTAAGGCTCAATGAGCTGCTGACCTGTGGCCTCCTGATAAATTTATATCAGTACTCTTTCCCCCTTCTGTGTTAATTTGGCCGCTACAGATGCATGGTCCTGACAATATGAGTTTTCTAACACCACATATAAAGCCTGCAAATTAAAAGCCACTGCAATGGGATGAAATTCAGTGCCCTGTACTATTCAAGGGGTCAGATTTGATGATCTGAATGACCTTCACGTCATCAACTACATGGACCACTCTTCAGGCCAAGAAATGAATTCATTTTTTTTAATGGTAATTTACTGAAGACCTGTCAAGAGTTAACGACCTGAGGCTTGTAATAGGCAAAAATCTCCACAAGACTCCCCCTTCTAGCTTGTACTTAGAGACTCTGAGGCATTGCAAACACTAGAAAAGGGAGCAAATCCAAAAATAAATATAAAATGCTAGTAGGTCATTCAGATTTTACAGAGAAAATCAGAGCATGTATTTTTCTTAGACCCCCAAGTGGCATTGTGAAAATCACAATTTCCCTGACCTGTGCTGGAGCAAGCCTGTGACCATCCTGGCTCCCTGCCTGGCAACATGGCTTAAAGCAGACAGGAGTCCCCTGGCTCTGTACAGGAGCCCACATCTTCTTATGGGTGTGATCCGCTCAATCTCCTGCTGTCCCTAAATAGCAGCTGAGACTTTAAGTTGCAGCAGCAAGTTATAGCAGGAAAAGTGGAATCCAGCCCTGGTCAGAAAGGAGACCTGTTTGCTTGGGAAATACCTCAGCAAGGATGGACCAAGAGCCCACTGCAAAGCCTCCCAAGAAAACACAAAAACAGCCTTTGGAAATCCTCCAGGGGTAACATCTGCATTGCTCAACAAAGCAAAATACCACCATCAGCAGTGGCTTGATCACATTAGCAACCTTCCCTCATGAGTCCTATTTGTCATGGACACTTACTTATCTAATGTGAGCATCAGCCACGTATCACATTTCAGTTAAGAATCATAGAATCATTCAAGTTGGTAAAGACCCTTAAGTTCAAGTCTAAGCGCTGACAGCACTGCCAAATTACTGCTAAATCATGTCCCTCGGCACCATTTTTACACATCTTTTAAATATTTCAAGGGATAGTGACCCCACCACCACTCTGGGCAGCCTGTTACAAAGCTTGATAACTCTTTCAATTAAGAATTTTTTCCTGATATCCAGTCTAATCTTTTTCTGGCACAAGCTGAGGCCATTTCCTCTTGTCCTATCACCTGCTCTTGGGAGAAGGGAACGAAAAGGGACTGCCCCCTCATTTCAGGGAGTTGTACTGAGCGAGGAGGTCTCCCTTCAGCCTCCTTTCCTCCAGGCTGAACACCCACAGCTCCCTCAGCTGCTCCTCACAAGACCTGTGCCCCAGACCCCTCACCAGCTCTGCTGTTCTTCAAAGATACAAGCCTTAGCAAAGAAAAAAGGACAATATGAGCAACTGTAAGGGGGCAATAAATGCTAGCATAAGGTATTCTGCTCCAGCATCTCCCTTGTAGCTCCTTTTCCCCGGTGTTTACTCACAAGTAACAGGGAAAGGGAGATACAGATTCAACTCACCACAGCAATGGTAATCCAGGTACATAGCTTTTGCTCAGGTCAATAATCCATCCCACGTCAGACCTTCCTTGAGCACCCACAGCAGAGATCAAAAGCCAGGTAGAGAAATCTCCCCAAGTTTACGCTTCTCAGCTCTGCAAATGAAAGATGGATCTCTTCTGCTCACTCGTTGTCTAGATAGGGGGAGAGGCCCCCCCACCTTCCTTCCTAAAGCTTTACATCTCTTCCCTTCTTGCAGATCTCCCCACTGCTGTGT
Organism: Turnix velox; assembly: GCA_013400935.1. Lineage (NCBI taxonomy): Eukaryota > Metazoa > Chordata > Aves > Charadriiformes > Turnicidae > Turnix > Turnix velox. The sequence continues at coordinate 187,158 of VZTY01027417.1, read as the reverse complement.
GCTTGCATGCTCAGCCACTTCTCTAGATAAAGAAACAAATGGGCTATCCTGCTCAGGGTAGCCACTTGTAATGGGATTAGGAGGAGCAGAAAGGAGCTTACATCTGGACACCATCTGCAGAGACAATAATTAAATAATGAGGTTTTAAAGATGGGGGTTTTTTTCGTTATCCCTCACACAGATGTGATGATGGCTGAGAAATTTGCATCACTGTTTGCATCATAGTCTCTGATGCTCAATAGGTCTGACCTAGTGCCTCTTTCTCCTCTTTGCATATATTGGAATCATGAGCTTGGATGTAAGGGAAAAGATGGGTGCCACTGGCAAAAGCTTTCTTGCCTTTTCTGATCACTAATACCATGTTTTCAGTTTCCAGACTAATTTGCAGTGAATAAATCAGATTTAAGTATTTCAAAGATTCCTTCCAGCTTGAAGAAACCCCTCTTGAATGGCAAAACACCCCCGAATATTTAATAGGAAAAAACCCCTTAGAATACAGTAAAAACTTTAATATATTCCATCCCAGGATCTGAAAGAGCAACTATGAATTATAAGGAAGGACAAAAGTCAGACAGCCACAGAGAGGTGAGGGCAAATATTGCTCATTCACCAGGGAGAAAAGGGGCATCTGCAAATTCTGAATTCTATCTCTCTACTCCTCTCTGGTGAGTACCCACTTGAAGAACTGGGTCCTGGCTTTGCAGTCCTCAGAACAGGAAGGACATGGACCTGTTGGTGCAGGTCCAGAAGAAGACCAAGAAGACGAAACATTTTCCAGGCTCTCTTGGGCATATTTCATCTAGGAGCAACATCACATGTAAAAAACATAGAGTATAAGCATAAAAAGTTCAATGTCTACAATGAATCCCATGCCTACTCCTTGTGAGCTCTGACCATAAACAAGTAGTATCCACATTTACTACCTACCTTCAACTACTTCTGTTTCTTCTGCATGAAGCAAGACAAGGAGAAACCTCAGACAGCTCTTAATTACCCTTGCAAGTTACTATTGTCTCAGTCTGGGCATGTGTGAGGACTTCACATGTAGCATTCACATGTAGGTTGTCACTTTGGGCAGGTGTCATGTTAAATCTCTTGAGGGATTGATTGCTGTTTATCGTGGGAACAAGGGGAATCTCTCCAGCTTTAGCCTGGGTGATCGCTTCATAAGTTAAAGCTGCACATGATCAGCTTGACCTTATCCTGCAGTTATTGACTGGTGATTTTTTTTGTCCAGAAGATCACACATAGAGCTGCTCAGAGTGGGGCTTCCAGCACCTTTCTCCTTAGAGATCATCTCAATAATTAATAGTTTATTATCACTCATTGCATTTTGTCAGCCTCTCCAGCCTTTTTAACCTGTAACCTGCCATACAGCTTCAAGCCATTTATGAGAACATTCAGAAAGGTGGGGGGGAAATACATTTTGGAAAATGTTTTAGTTTTGAGAAAATTTCTGCTGTGAATTTTTCTCATATTCAGGCCAGAACCCTAGTCAAATCTACAGGAGAGAGAAAATACCCAGGGTGGTTAACTATTAACTTAGATTCCAGTCATTTTCATAAATTGGGAATCATACTCCCAATCCCAGCTCCACACCATGGCTGTCCTGACCCTGCCTCCTCTTGGTATAAAGTCTTGAGCCCAAGAAAAAGCCACAATGATCATCTGCACGGAGTGTGTGAAACAGACAAGCACATCAAACATGACACAGCAGCAGATCATACAGCAAACCCAGGGATCCCCCTTTTTCAGTCCCCTTACTCATCTTCATAAAACCCCTTTTCCCCTGATGGGAAATCAGGCTGTTCAGCAGAAGGCAGGAGAAATTTGCTGATGGGGAGAACTTAAGCTCTTTGACTCCCATAAACCTCTTCCTTAAGTTTGGATATTATTAGAAGCTGTTTCTAATCCATTATTTAAAGGTTTTACACTTCACAGCTGAAACTGCTGAGGGTGTTAGGTCTCTCTCAGATAAACCTCATACAGTACAATTGGAGTTACTCTGGGCAAACCCCTTACTCTCTCTGCACAACAAAATATAAGCCAGCAATTAATTTTCAGCTTCATCCCAGGCTTTTCTCTGTTGAATAGAGCCCCATTTTCTCTTTATTAAGTTATTTTGCATATAGTGAAGAGATCTCCACCATGGCCTGGAGGAGGGAATGTGCTGCCCAGTCTGTAGAGAAGAAGGAACACTGATGTTCCCATTTGTCACAGTTATCATTTACTGCTTTTTATCAGAATAATTGCCAGTATTAATAATGCTCCTATCAGACATCATGCATATGGATATATGTACAATTTTGCGCAAACTATACTTAAGGACTGGTTTTCTCAGATGAACCCAACTGTGGATGATCTGTTTCTAGGAGGACTATGAAGCCTAAGTGTTACTAAGTTTATATAAGGATCACATGAGCGTATAGAAACTTAAGAAATACAGCTTCAGCCAGACCTCTGTCCTAGTTACAGAAGAACCCTCTTTCCTATTGATACTATATTTACTTATTTGACAAATCTCTCCAAGGAGATAGACTGAATATTAGGAAAAACTTTTGCACTGAAAGGTTTATTAAGAATTGGAAACAGCAGCCCAAGAAAGTGAGTGAGGTGCCATCTCTGGAGATATTAACAATTAGGCAAACACAGAGTCTAGACATATGCTTTAGTGATGATTCTAGTCAGAGTTGGGTTGATGGCTGGACTTGATGATCGGAAAGGTTCCTTCTAACCAAGGCCATTCTATTCATAGAATCATGATTCTATGATTCTATGACCCTTTCCTCACCAGAATACATCTAACTTCAATGACACAGGGTCACTTGAAAAAGCTTTTTGTTTCTTCATGTGTTTCCTTAAAATGCCTTTGGAGGCATTTTGCTGTCAGGATAGTGAGGTTACCTTACTTTGGTCCATTATAGAGATCAGAGATGCTAGAGCATCTCCCCAGATCTTGTCTTCCTTCTGGGTGCTTCTCTAAGAGCAACCCCAAGCTTGACCACAGCAGGAGGTCTGAGCAAGACTTTTCATCCTTCAGCAGCTCTTATGGGTGAAGCAAAAGGAGAGCTGGAGCTCTGCCAGGCTTTACTGCTCTTATCTTAATCCAGTTGGAGCATGGCCTCTGACATAACCTCACAGGTCCATCTCTTCACACTGTGACTAAGCCAGGCAGAGCCTACCAGCTGATGCTCAAGGTGATATCACTAATTTGGTCCAAACCCCTGCTCTTACTGTGCTCTCTGCAGTGAGCTCTTAGATAAGAATCTTAAGTTGCCTTTGGGAGGCAGTTGAAGTACTGCTGGTCTTGCTAGTCTAAGATGAAGGTCTGTGGCCTTACAGCAGTTGCACCTGTGGCAAATAACTGTATGCATTTTCAGATCTGGGGTTTCTCAACCTCCAAGGTACTGTCTTGTGCTCCTGAACAGGCCATATGACGCAGAGAGTGATGTGCAGAGCAAAACACAAGGGCAAGAGATGATAGACCTCTCCTACTAACCTTCTCTTACCTGAAATCTGTATGAGAGAGAACTGCCTTATATGCTAAGGCATTAATGTATTAGCACTAAGAGCATTAGGGACTTGATTAGTACTGTAACCTCCACACCCCCATCCACCACATGGATATGCTTTAAAGGGGTCCATCATTGCCTGGTCCTTGTGCCTTCTGGCAATCATTCATCACCTTCTGCAGCTACACTCAAATGCAGACATGTGTCAGCAACAGCCTCAGTATCTCCTGCTCTTAAATGATGCAAGCTCCTAGCAGGAATGAGATGCTTTGCAAGCAGTTTCAGCTAGCAATGACTGATTAGGGGTCTGGAGAACAAGTTTTATGAGGCACACTGAGGGAGCTGGGATTGTTTAGAATGGAGAAAAGGAGGCTGAGAGTAAACATTCTCGCCCTCTACAGCTCTCTGAAAGGAGGGTTATGCAGATGAGGACTGATCTCTTCTCCCAATTAACAGGGGATAGGACAAGAAGAAATAACCTCAAGTTGCACCATAGGAGTTTAGACAGGATATTGGGAAAATCTTTTACACGGAAGGGTTATCAAGCGTTGCAGCAGATTGCCCAAGGAGATGGTTGAGTTACCATCACTGGAGGTATTTAAGAACTGGGCAGGGCAGACATATTGCTTAGAGATACTGTTTCATGAAAGTTCTTGTCAGAATTGCATTGATGGCCAGATGTCATGATCTGAAAGGTCCCTTCCGACCTAGTGACCCTATGAGATGTGATGTGACTGATTCCTGTAGTCATAACATGGCACAAAATCTTTAGGGTTCTCCTGCCCGTGCTGCATATTCTGAATCTCCAGCTCATACTCTGCAGCTGGGACATGAACTCTTACACTAGCTGACCTGAATGGCAGCTGTGGTTAACTGAAGGATGCAGGACTTGAATATACCAGGTAAATGCACCTTCTCAGGCTGGAAAATGTCCCGTATTCTCTGCAGTGTATCCAGAAATGACCACAGGATGTGATCAACGTGGATAATCTCTGGTTTCAGACAAAACCATTGATTCTTTGGTTTAGAGAGAAGAAAGAATAATTACCATGATTTGCTCAATCCAACAGCTTCATGCCTCAGCTTTTAATAATTTCCAAATCTGAGATCTGCAGCATGGTGCCTAATTTTTTGTCCTGTACAGATGCAAGAGAAAGATGGAGAAGCTCCTCAATGAGATGAAAGGAAATGGAGGACTGACCTTATGTGATCCAGGAAGTGCTGCTTGCCCTTTGTGTCAGCCAGGCTGGTAGGAAGGGGTGGCAAGATATCAGCACCTCAAGACCAGTAAGATAAGAAATAACCCAAATTGAACATTTTTGATGCACAGTTTTCATCTGAGCGTTCAGTGGTTTGTGATGTCTCCAGTATGGTGGCTGGTGGCCCAGATCCAGATTATGGGATGGCCTCAGCTCAGGTCCCTGTTTGGTTAAGGCAACAGTAGATGCCTTTAGGCCAGCACATGAAACCCAGCCTTCCAGCAACAACAATCTCCTCCAGCCCATCACAAGTCCCACTCCTGGGCTCCATGTGAAAACACCATCCAGCCTCTGCAGTCTGATCATCACCAGGTTCATTCCACATGCACTTAAGACCTTCACAAATTCTGTACAAGGTGTGTCCCAATCTTTGAGTCTTCCCTGCCAATGGAGAGGAAAAAATGCCTCTAGAGAGAGTTTACATAAAGGATGTGGGATGGTTAGCTCAAAATCCAGGCCATAGCAAGCAGGTGTTGCTTCAGAGAGGGACTACAATTTACATTGCATGTGAATACAGGCAGAAAAGTCCATGGTGGTCTGAGAGCTGCCTCAGGCTGGGAGAAGCCCAACAGGGAAGGGTTTGTTAGAGCTGTGGTTGCTGGGGACACCAGGAACAGTCACGCTCTGCTATGCTCTGGGCAAGATGTCTGGGAGCGCAGCCCGGCAGAACAAGTCTGGTAGGGTTGCTGGCATATCCATACCGGTGTGATTGGTATGAAATCATGCCCTCACCCTACCTCCCAGTGAGCTGCTGTAGAGCTTCTATGTTTGGTAAGACGTATGACAACATCCATCCATCCATCCCTGCCAAGCAGAGATCTGAGCACAGCAGGTAAATATTCCTCCACTGACAGGTCTACGGGGGTCCTGCAAGAGGGACTACTGTTCATTCAGGCAATGTGGCTTTGGGCTTTGATCTTGGGCTATGCCCAAACTCTTTTGTTGTCCCAACATTTTCAAAATATATTTACACTATACTAGAAGGGAAAATTTAAATAAAATTTCCGTCCTTTGCACAGCAACAAAAAAAAGACACTGAGGTGCTCAAAAGCATACGGAGAAGGGCAACAGAGCTGGTGAGGGGTGTGGAGCACAAGTCTTATGAAGAGTGGCTGAGGGAGCTGGGGATGTTCAGCCTGGAGAAAAAGAAGCAAGAGGGAAAACTTACTGCTTTCTATGTCTCCCTGAAAGGAAAGTGTAGCCAGGGGGTCAGGCTCTTATCACAAGGAACAAGGACAAGAGATGCCTCAAGATGCACCATGGGAGCTTTGGACTGAATATTACAAAAAAAATTAACACTGAAAGGGTTATTAAGCATTGGGACAGGCTGCCCCAGGGCAATGGTTGAGGTATCATCCTTGGAAGTATGTAAGAGACAGGCAGACACACTGCTTAGCAATATCGTTTAATTCTTGTTAGAGCTGTGTTGATGGCTGAACTTGATCTGAAAGGTTCCCTCCAGCTTGGGCCATTCTATGATGTAGCTTTGCACTTGTATTCTTGAGCATCAGTTCTAGGTATGTCTTCTCCATCACACTAGAATAATGAGATTACAGTTTAAAGAGCTATTATGGTTTTACATCATCAAAATTAATCCAGAATTCAGCTCCTCAAATGATGCTGATAATCATGCTTCATATGATGGTCTTGTCAAGAGTGAAAAATTTGCTCTGCTACCAATGAACTACCCAGTGGATAAGGCTAGCCTTTATACTACCCTTCTTCCAAAACCACTGTCTTGATTTGTTCAACCTCCAGTCATGCTTCTATAGGCATGTAACCTCCTTACCCAGCTCTGACCCTACACTGATGTAGCCTCAACTCTGTAATGAGTGATGTAAAGATCCTTAATGGAGCATTTTCAACTCAGTTCCAAGAGTGGAGCCACTGGCAACTTTGGCTACTGCTAAAACTAATGCCAAGTCCCTGATATGGTTTCAGCACAAACTTGCATCACTCTCAGAAGCAACTCCCAGGTGTGGATGTGAAGTTAGCACAGAACCACCCTGTTTAGAAGGCTGAATTTGACAATATGGACATGACCAAACTGTTTCAGGTGAACCTGAGTAGATCCTGAGTGTGGTCAAGGCACTGATTGATTTACAGATATTGAAATAAACTTTTTTATGATGTCTCTGTTGGTTGAATCTTTGTTGGGTAAGAATATATTGGTATCCTGCAAGACCCTCAGTTTGCACTGTTTAAGTGGTTTCAGAGCAGGCAAAACCACACAGTGCTTTGGGACATTGAAGCATCTGCAGTGTTATGGCCATTTATAAACATCACTGGGCAGTTCAATGCTTTCTCACCCCCAGGTGCAGCCAAGACATGAATTAGAGAGAGTTCTTCCCCTGTTTGTGTATGAGGTAACAGAGTGGCTTGGCATTGCTGGGTGTGTCTGAGGTGTGCTCAGCTCAGCTCTGTGCAGCAATGGGCAGTCCCCAGTGACTGTGGGGCTTAGCATGAATTTCCTTAAAGCTTCCATTACATCCAGTACTGGGCAGAATACCTGCAGCAGGAGACTTGTCCTAGTCTCTGTGGGTAATCATGGAGTGATGCAATTCTGATGGGACTTCAGAAGATCCGTAGTCTAACTTGAGAATATTTCCTCTTGTCCTATCATCTGTTACCCGGAAGAAGAGACCAACTCCCTGCTACTTTGCTACAACCTCCTCTCAGAGTAATGAAGTTTCCTCTCAACCTCCCTTTCTCCAGGCTGAACACCTCCATTTCCCTCAGCCACTCCTCACAAGACCTGTGCTCTAGATCTTTCACCAGCTTTGTTGCCCTTCTCTTTAGAGATATTGTTTAGTGATGGTTCTTGTCAGAGTTGCGTTGATGATTGAACTCAGTGATCTGAAAGGTCATTTCCAACCTCGGCAATCCTATGATTCTTTGGCATGATATAATCTTGCAAGATATGCTGGCTGGCTTCCTATCTCACTCACCTTTTGGAGGTAGTTCATGTCCACCACATAGCCAGTGAGAGATAACAGGGTTTTGTGATGATGCTGGAGTAAATGGACTGAACCTATTCACCCTCTGGGGTTTTTTAGGCTAACTGTGAAACAAAATTATGATGCCATTAATGCACAACTCAAGACAGAACTATTACCTGTGCCTGAAGAACACTTGAACTCCCTGACCCACTGGGCCCCAAGCATCTTATTCATAGAGTGGTATTGATTGAGAAGGCACCTTTAGAATCATCAAGTAAAACCATCAACCAAACTCTGACAGGAACAGTCGCTAAACCACATCTCTACTCTCTATTTATGACCATCTCTTAAATGACTTCAGGGATGGTGACAATACCTCTGCCCTGGGCACCCTGTTGAAGGCACAGAGCAGAGCTGAAGAGAATGTACTCACCTGTCTTGAATTAGACCCTTCACATGGAAATCCAAGAGATTAGGTATTCTGGTACCTACAGAGCTGTTTAATCATAAAATAATACACAGTCTGTTCAAATTAGGGTGGGTCCTGTTTGCGTAATCTTGATTTCAGAGGAGAATTAATCTCACAGACAAGTTGTTTCTGCTGCACATTTCATCCATTCAGCACACTGGATGGGGGATCAGATCTCAGTCTGATGAAATTGCTGCAGGGTAGGTTGTGAGAGGAAGGAAGAAGGAAAAGAGAAGTGCAATTAGAAAGATAGCTGAACTTTACTGTGTAAGTGCTCCAGCCTCTAGGCAGAACTTAGACAAGGTTTTATAACTGCTGGAAGGGGATCTTTGCTTCTTGCTGACCCTTTGTATCAGAGAATGTCTAATAATGTTTCATTCTTTATTTGTTTATCAAATAACACAACCTAAGTCATCATCCTCCCACCCAACTCCACATCCTCCTGTGTTTCTTGCTCCACAGATCTTAAAATCTGGTTAACAAAAACTGGCCTGTTCTTTACTTTCACAGTACCACGCAGGATCAGAGCTCATATATTGAAGAATTCCCTTTGAAATAAAAATCTATTCAGGACATCTACTGATTCTTAATGAATTAATTACATTTTAATTAACCATCACTAAGAAATTAAATTTCCTTTTTTAGTCAGCCACGTCAGGAAGGGCCATGAAGCATTCTGACAAAGTTACGGATTTTCTCAGCTTTCTAAGGAGGGGGAAACTATGCTGATTCATTCATGATCAGCCCAATGAATAATGCATAGGGTGCTCATGACAGCCCAAAGTCCGGAGAAGGAGTGAGAATATACTTCCACCACTTATGTCTTTTTTTTTTTTCTATAAAAGGAAGAGGGAAATAAAATTAAAATTTCTTATTTCAAGTTAAGAAGCCATGATGGAAAACACAGCTTGCATGACTTTGTGGCTTTCTGAAAAACAGCTGGCGGTGCTTTTTTTTTTTTTTGATATTTCAGAAACTGCCTTTTGGGTTTTTACTCTATTACTGCATTTTGTCCAATCTCTCACTGTAGCAGGAGTCCTAAGACTTGAAAATAAGTCCCGAGGCAGCTTGTGTTCTCATACAAGCTTCAGAAACGCCAACGAAGAAAGCAAACAGAGAGGGCTACCAAGAAAGAGAGAGGAAGCTATGTAAGATCAAGAGGCATCAGACTTTTGGAGGGCTCTGAAGAGGACTTGCTCTCCTATTACCTCTACAAGCCTAATTGACCCCGATTAGAAGGGGTTTTTTAACAGAAACTCTGAGGTTAATGACTGTGACCACACAGTATGGCTCTGGTTAAAATGTGATTTTAAGCCACCCTAAATTGCTTCTTATTCAGAAGGCAGAAAGGCTTTTCCTGTCTTACCAGTGCAAAGGGCTGAAGGAGCCAAGCCAGTTGAAGCACAAAAAGGTCTAAGATTAGCAGTGGCCAACACCTAGATGAATTGGGATGAAAAAGCAAGAGTCTGAATAGTGGGAATTCATTCCCTCACCTTTTCTGTCTCTCTGCAAAGAAAAGGTAGGACAGTTTGTCTCTGGTATGAAGAACACTTTAACCAAAGGTTTGAAGTGAGAGGTGGAGGTGAGGAGTTAAGAGCAAACTGTGCTCTCCCTTTTGCCCTACCCTTGTCTTGGGAGCAGCAAATAGAGACAGCAGCAGAGGAGTGGGTGGCTTGTGGCATAGCATGGAGAATCAAGGCAAGTGCAGAGGTCTATGTTATGGACAGAATATCAGGAAAGAAGAAATGTCTACAAGACTCACAAAAATCTTGTGGCCTTTGAAGATCCCTTCCAACCATATGGTTCTGTGATTCTATAAGTCCATGAGGTGCTATTTAGCTTGACACAAAAGTCTGGTTAGGGATCAGTGGTCTCAGATGCATTCTGCAAGTGAAATGTCTTTGGTGGTGAGATGCAGGAGGGACTGAGAAGAGCTGGAGTGTGAGAGAGAAAAGGGTACTTGCAACTGCTAGCAGGAGGGACCTACCAAAACTTTCTCTTGAAATGTCAGTGCTCTCCTCACGATTAAATTGCAGTTACAACCTTTCGCATAGTTTTTGGTCATAGAATCATGTAATGTGTTGAGTTGGGAGGGACCTTCAAAGGGCATCTAGTTCAAACCCACTGCAGATGGCAGGGAAATCTTGCACTAGATCAGATTGCTCAGAGAATCATCAAGCCTGACCTTGAATGTACCAAGGGATGGGGCCTCCACCACCTCTCTAGGCAACCTGTTCCAGTGCCTCACCACCCTCATGGTGGAGAACTTCTTCCTAATGTCTCATCTAAATTTGCCCTGCTCTAGTTTAAAACCATTGTCTCTATCCCTATTGCTCCATGCCACAGCAAACAACCCCTCTCCAGCTTCTCTGTAAGCCCCTTCTCTGTAGACCGTCATCGTGAGTCCTGACTGACTCCATTCATAATTGATATTTGTCATTAGCAAAACTCAAACTGTAGGGCTAAGAAGCAGATTCCCATTACCCTTCAACCTCCAAACAGATGCTTAAAAAGACATTATAACCATAGAATCACAGAACGGTCTGGGTTGGAAGGGATCATAAAGAAGAACTACCTTCAGTCACCTGCCCTGGAAAGGGACACCTCCCACCAAATCAGGTTGCTCAAAGCCATGTCCAACCTGGCCTTGAACCCCTCCATGGATGGGGAGGCCTCAGATTTTCTGGGCAACCTGCACCACCCTCATGATAAAACAAACCTTTCTCAAATATTATCTAAATCTTCCCTTTTTTAGTTTAAAACCTTTCCCCCTTATCCTATTGCTCCTCTCCCTGATCCAGATTCCCTCCCCAGCTTTCCTGCAGCCCTGTTAGGGACTAAAAGCTGCTCTAAGGTCTCCCTGGAGCATTGTCTTCTTCAGACTGAACACCTCCTAACTCTCTCAGCCCCTTCTCACAGAAGAGAGGTTCCACTCCTCTAATGATGATTTGTTCTCAGGGAGTTTGAAACAGATGTCCCAGTAATCTCTTGTTGCCTATTGTCCATAAACAGACTAACTCTCCAGCCAATGTCTGCTCTATAGACGTCAGATTCAAGATTCAGCTCACTTGCATTTGGCTTTATCTCCACTGAGATCAAAAACCACTCCTAGACTTGAGGAGATAAACTACCTTTTCACTTCTTTCCTTCCTCCCATGTAGATCCTTTAACTGTGTAGCACATTTCAGAGAAGAAAGCATTCCTTATGAGCAATTAGGATAAGAGGGATGCTGTGATTCACCCAGTGTCCTATGGCAGATAGTGGCATGATTAGAAAGCAGCGTCAGAGATACTGACACATCCTGAGTAACTCAACATCATGTAGGTGCCATCCTATGAGGAGCTCACATCAAAGCTCATCTTGCAGACCAGGTAATACTAATAGTTCTTGCCAGTGTAGGTGCTCATTTGTCCAGTGGTGTGGTTGCTTGCATGGTTTGGCCATATCCTCAGAGAGAAGTACTATGCGGTATCCGAGTTTTCCATCTCTGGGACTTCTTCCACGCCCTCAGGTTGGTTCAGAAATGGACAAAAGACTTAAAAGTAATGGGGAAGGGGGATGTAGATGCAGATGTTGTGATTGCAAAGGTCACATTTCCATAGCGTATCAGGCTTTTTCTCTCTTTTTTTTTAAAAAGCAGAGAGTGCTTGCTAAACCAGAAAGGTTGGGCTTTTAATGTTTTCATTATGTTCTCTCTAATCTACTAAAACTAAATGCATCATCAAACTGGTAGAATCTGGTGGTGAGAATAGAACCTTACTTGACCCAAACCCTTCGTTATGGGTAATGGAAAGAAATCACAAGTAGAAAAAGTACTTAATTTTCTTTTTTCTATGCATGCTTTAGATAGGAGCTTGAATATTGCAATGAAAAAGGTGATTTTTAAAAAAATATGCATCGTGTCTTTAAAGAGTCAAAAAACCCCTTGCTCTGACTGGTCAGTTACCACTCATTTTTCCTTTACGCATGTGGGCCATTAAAGAGGTGAGAAAATTTTAAAAGCTATGTAAAATATATTTTCTTTTTAAGTGTATCCAAGGGAAACTAAAATAAACCTAGAATTTTCCATAAGTTTGCTTAGAAGGATGTTTTCTGCAAGGAAATCACCAATGGAAAATGTTTGACCAGCTGTACTCTTATCTTCAGATCTGGAAACACATGCAATACATGGAAATCCCCACCTTGCTTGAAGTTTCAAGGAGCTGACTGGATTTTGTGCTCATATGTGCTTTGATATGAGTAAGTGTTTCAACATTTGCTTTTGTTTGCTATCCTTCCACTCCAGTCCAAGGAAAAATACAGGAAAATTTTCCCTTTTTGCCATTACATTACATGATCACTGGGCAGGGATCTATGAAGTCTGTTCCTGTAGATTTTTTCTACAGTCCCCTGAGTAAAGCCTTAGTCTTGGCTCCTCCTTTTGTCTTCAGGGAATTTTAATCTGGAGGTAAATTTCTAGCCTGTAGGAAATAACTGAGCTGACCTGGATACATCCCAGTATGAACTGGCCATCAGAGATGAGTCATTTGCACTATTGTTAACAAAGCTCTTGGCTTGGTTTTTAGCCTGAATTTGCTGGCCCCCAAACTGGCCATGACCCCAGCAGTTAGCAAGGATGTACTAAGGGCTTACCTGGTCTAGTGGGAGGTGTCCCTGACACCATGGCAGTGGAGTTGGATCTGGAAGTTCTTTAAGGTTCTTTACAACATAGATCATGATATGATTTGTGCTGGTTCTGGCAGGGAAAAGGTTTATTCTGGTAGAGACACAGGTATCTCATTCCCATCTAATCCATGCCCACCAGTAGCCAAAAGCTGGCTGGGAAAAGGGACTGGATGTCACTGAGGGAGCCTGGGGCACAGACAGGAACCTTATGGTAGCCACATACATCCACATGGGTTGGCAGACGAGTGTGGTATTATAATGGTGTCTGTGCATTCCTTTGCCCCCGTTGTTGTTCTTCTCTTGTTGCCATCATTGTTTTGTTAAATTTTGCTTTTTGTCTTTGTCTCAGCCCTTGAGTATTTTTTTTCTTTTCCCCTCACAAGCCTGCCCCCCCACAAGAAAGTTAGCAGCTGGAGCAAGAGACACATGCTTCTTTCTTCTCTCTGAGATCAAACCATGACAGATTCTACAACCATTCCTTGTAGGTTATTTAGATGCATCCACCACCTTGGTCTGGAGAGAGTTTAGCTATATGGACTCCACCAGACGGTGTCACTAAGACATTGGTCCTGGTTAGTCTACCTGTAAGCAACTCTTTGGGTTCATCAGGGAATGGCTTTATTTCTCTGAGTCTGATGATTCAGCAATATCTCTGTACCGTGGAACAAGGTGGAAGAAGGGTATTATCTTTGTTGAGTGTTGTCTTACTAAAATCTTTCTTCAGCTGCTTTACATGTTAGGCAAAAGGTACTATGTTTTCCTGGAGAATCCTTAAATAACAACAGATCTAACAGTTCTTTAGAAATAGAAGCTTTCCACCCTCTCACCAGCTCAGGCAGCAAATGCAGAAAATAAAATGAAAATAAAGAGACAGAGGAGGCTTAAGTTTTGGGTTGAGTGAATATCACTTGATGCTACATTTTTTCTTGCTTTGTTTTGTCAAAGAAAGAGAACTATAATAGTGGATGTTCTGCAGGATTCTTGCAGGCTCATTTAGGCCTTTGTTCACTCACCTCTGGGCATAGAGTTAAGGTCCCTAAGGATTTTAGCTGACTACTCTCCCACTGGAGTTTATGGGAAGAACTGGCTCCCCCTGGGGAGCTAGGAAGAACTCAAAATGAAGCCATCACTCTTGGAAGATCCTGTTTCTCTTCAGTATACCAGGAACCATTACAATCTTTCTAGGTTTAATTGTCTCCCAAATCCCCAAGTCTTCTGAGAGAAAATCTCAGCTACGGCTGCTCAAGATGAACAGCTTTCTCAGCTTAGAACATTTTCACCATCAGCAATTCTTACTGTACCACAGGAGCACAGTGGTTGCAACCTCAATGCCAGCTGAGAGGTCATGTGCCCACCTTCTGGACAATGGCATAGATGTACAGGTTGGAAAACAGTATTAGCATAGTGCTACCCCATTGGACATCAAGACCCAAAGAAGCACATGTGTACTGCTTCTCCAAAAGACCACAGCAGTAGAGAAGGACACCACCCTGGAGAAAGCATACAAAATAATGAAAAAATCAGGAAAGAAGTTGGATAGAGCAGTAAAAAACCCTTGTATTAAGAGATGCCACTGGTTAAAGATTTGGAGTAGACCCAAGGGGTTGGAGTTGCCTCCAGCCCTCTACCACCAGTTCCCTCTTTGACCTTTCTACCTCTTCATTTTTCACCTATGCAACAAAAGGTGAGGATGAGACACAGACTTGTCTTTGATGTACACAGATACGGTTTTGTTTGCCATCCAAAGCTGTTGAATATGAGGGACAATTCCTTTGTCACTCTGAAGTGTTTTTTTCCCAAGCTTCAATAATGGGAACTAAACTAGAGAGTGACTTCTAAATGCTTGATCTCTGCACCGCTTTCCTACGTCCCGAAAAGCAGCTGTAGTGCAAAATCCTCCTGTTCTTCCAGGACAGCATCACTCTGAGCAGGAGTGGTGAGCAGAGAAATTTGGCTTTTCTTTATGCAGTCTGGACTGGATTGAAATCTCTGGGTTTGGCTCCATACCCTATCCACAAGGCACTAACAATGCTCAGGAGAATAAAAATGACGTGTGCAAATAACAAAAAATAAAAGAACTCCAGACACTCAAACACACACACTCACATGCAGACCTGCTTCAGCTTGCATTACAGGTTCTCAGCCCGGGAGCAAATCACTTGGGAAATTTAATTAAAGTTTAATGAGGTACTTTGATTGTTGAGCCGTATGCCTAGTGGAATTAATGTACAATGAAGGGGCGTCTCGTCATGCTGCTGGCAATAGCTGGCAAGTTCATGTAGAGCAGAGCATGTCATCCTAAATCACCTTTTGAACTCAGGAAAGCAGTGGGGAAGAACATCCAGGAAGCTCTAATGGGTCATTTAAATATAGAGTGTCACTTACATGAGTACTGTACATTGAAGAAACTCTGTCTGAGTCACTTTTAGGACATTTCAAGAGGCTGAAGAAGGTTAGGGTAGGCAGGGTGGTGGGCTGGAATGAGAGTTTCTTTCTCTTTTTTCCCTCGAGTAGGCAGAAGCCTGAATTGATCTCTGATATGGGGAATCCTGAGAGAGACAGATGATTAACAAGGACCTCTATGGGTCCTCTGTGGGACCTCAGTGCAAGAGCTTTTGGAATGTAACTGAGATGGTGACAAAACAGGAAGTTTCCACATGCCAAGTGATCACTTGTTCTTGGAAACCTGGAGGACACCGAGACAATAGTCATATTTTCTTGGCATTTCTGCAACACCATCCATCCAGTATTACAGAACTAAACTCTCGGTGTGCTGAAGGTAACAAACTGTTTTCTGCTCTCCACTGTTTTTTCAGCAAGACCTGTTAATTCCTGATGCTGTATTCAAAAAGACAACACAGCTTCTCTACTCTCTGGGCAGTTAAGGATGTGTGGGACTCTGTCATGCACCAGAATCTGGCTGTGCAAGGCATAGGATGGATGAAGAACCAAAATCCAACCTTTGTTTCTCCTCCTAGTGACAGTGTTTTATATGCATCTTTTCTTCACCTCTCAATCTATTCAACGTTCAGACTAGGACTGCTTGATTTGGTGGACTGGCTGCGTGCAGGGGAGGAAGACACCATCTATAGGACCCCTTCATGTTGCACAAGGGCACAAGAAGATATGAAGTAGTAGATGCTGAAGTAGAAATGATGAGTAGGCATGGATGTCCTTCCTTGATGTTCAGCTGCCCTAAAGAATGAGTTATGTCTTTCCCTCTGCTGCTCAGACTGTCTATCAGGGCTGCTATGGGACCAGTCTGTTGGAAACACTGTCAGCAGATAACTTCTTTTCCAGATGCTCAGCTTGTGACAAGATGCTCGCCTTGCATCAAGGCCATGATGCAAATAAGAATTCAGTCTACAGTGCAGGCTGCCCTCACTGTTGTTGAGTACAGATTGGCAACAGTGGCCATCCAGCACCCCAGGCTGATGGGCAGCTCTTCCATCTCTTCAACAGCTTGTTTCACTGGGATGCAAGGAAATAGCTGAGTTTGTGAGGCACCAGGGTATTGAGAGGACAAACATCAAGAAGGCATCCCTACCCAAATCCTCTGTTTCCACAGACAGACCTAGCAAAAACTAAAATCTAGAGGTGAGTGAAGAGAGAATGAGCCCAGAAAGCCACTCCTCAACAGCCTGTGTTCTAGGTTCAGCCATTTAAATTATGCCTCTGCTGCGGTGCTCACACTGAGAGCTCTGCTACCCTAGGATCTCATGGTGGAGACAGTCAGGCACGCTTGGGAAGTAAATCCCACCTGAAATCACTGATCAGACTTGCCCAAATCTGTGCAATCACTGGGGAGGGACCTGGCATGCTCGATTAAATGTCGAGTGCATGCATCCAAATCTGCCTGCAAGCTGAAGAAGGCAGAGGTCCAAGGAGGGGAAAAAAAGTTCACATGTCATTCTGCAATGTGATCATGCAACCAGGGCCTTTCACTACATGATCACACCATGGGATCTTTTGCAAAGAAGACCTGGAAAGAGCAAAGTCTCTGCACAAACATGCTCTAGCCCAACATTTCCTAATCCTGGAGCCCTTGACTCTACAACTACAACATTTCTTCCATCCTCCTGTATGTGGGGGAGGCAAGTGTGAATGTTTTCTGTAGCTGCAGAAAAATCCACTGAGATCCCACCCTCCAACATTACTCAAGGGCCTCAGTCTGCATCTACACTCATCAATGAGAGATCCAGGACTGGAAAGAGGAGCTCACATGCTTCTACAATAATCCTCCAGTTATCTTTATCATGCTCCTTAATGTGATTTTGGCCATGGTCAAGTAGCACTGATGGGGCCAGGTAAGATTCAAGATGAGCAAAGGCCATTCTCAGTTGGCTGTTCAGATGTTACTGTCCTCTTTTTGGAAGCAGAGAGAGTTTAGTGGTGAAGGTGGACCAGTTTGGCTTGAGGCTGATAAGTTAATTTTCCTGCATGGATGCACCTTGTCACACTGGTGCCTCTCTGGCCTGTTTTCTATGAACATTCTTTGGCCCTGCTGTGAGATCTGCCTCACCTGGACCTGGAGATCCTGATGCCACTCCTCTCCTTTTCCCAGTCCAATCTCCTCTCTAGAAAGTTCCTTCCACTAGTTTGCTGTTCTAGTTCCTCTTTCGATGTTTGTCATTCCAGTAATGCTCCATTCCTTCCTACCCTTCCTTGCCAGTCTATGGTTGTTGACAACCACCTCTTTCTTCCCTGACTGCTTTTTCCAACCTCTTTTACCATCTAATCCTGTCCCCAGCACCTCAATGCCTTGTCTCCCATCTCACCCAGATGGAGTCCCATCCCCAGCCTCCCACTCACAGCTCACAGATCACAGTTCATGCCACCATTCCCACACCCACCCAGCAAACCTTGGTGTCTCAACCCAGTCTCCCCCCACATAATGACTGGTTAACAACACACAAGTGTCCCTCTGTAGCACCTTCCCACCAGTGCTTGACACATATTCTTGAAAGAAGTGATGAGTGGATTGAAGCTCAGCACTCCTGAGGAATGACACTCGGAGAGAATGATACTCAGGAGGTCTCCAGGCTAAAAAAGGGGTAGCTAAAGGGGAGAGACAAGGTATATGGTTACAAAATCACTAATGGTCCAAAGAGGATAAATAAGGAATAGTGCACTGGAGAAATATAGCATCCAACAAACATGGCAGGTGTAAAGAGCAAATCAACAGAAGGAAGTGGATCTTCACATGGAGTGGGGATGTGAAGGATGCTAAAATTTTAAACTCACAACCAAGAAAATGTATGGAAGAGAATACCTCTGCAGGCAAGTCAAAACAGAGAGGTTACAGGACCGTGGACTGCAGGGAGTATGAAGGGAGAGAGGGGCTGGCATAAGTCTCTCTGCTTGCTCTTTTTCTATACTCATCATCAGACACACTTTCCTTACCTCATCTGAAACAAAATCATGGGCTGCATCAGCCTTAAGTTTGGCCAGATGTGGCCTCTGTGTGTCTGTATATATGTATATCTGTCATTCCTCAAATATGTGTGTGTATAAGGATTGATGAGGCTCCAAGCTCTCCATTGAGAGCTAGACTAGATAACTTCTGAAAGTCCCTTCCAACTCAACATATTCTATGTTTCTATAAATATATATATATTGTATCACATCACCTGTAAATGGGAGGTGTGGAGTCAGGAATACTGTCCTCTCCAGATCAGAGCTCGTGGTGCTTCAGGATTCAGAGACAAATTAGACCTCAGGACTTTGCTGCTCTGGAGGGGGCTGAGTGCTGACAACATTTGTGGTGTGGTGTGATATGATATGATGATGGAGGCAAGAAGCCTAGCCCTGGCCACAGAAAATCAAATAGCTGGTCCCAGTTGAGAAGCTTGTTTCAAACTTGGGTTTTCAGCATCTTCCCTGGATTTTGGCTGGGAGCCCAGGAGGGCAGTGTGGAGACTCTTCACCAGGAAAGCAAATCCTGCTTTTCCCTTTGAAGGCATAGAAAAATAAACCCTCAAAAGTGTGTTTTATTTCTCAAAACAAAATAAAGCAGTGGTGGGGAAGAAGGAATTTTGGTGCCTTAGCTGGTCAGGGGGGCAGTGGAACCTGCTGTCCCTTGGTTCTCCTGTCGCCTTCTCCCTGGGATACTGGGAGGGAGCAGTGGGATCATGACTCAGCCTCTACATGAGAGGGTTTCCTTCCTGCACAGACAGCTTGGGCTTCTGATGTTTTGTTCACTGAGAAGCTCTGGGGGCTGAGCAGGAGCTCCTGGAAATCAAAGACTCAGAATAAATATCTTAGGCATGCTGAGGTGGGGTGCACCTCATGGAGGGGTAGACATATGGGAAACTGAGGGGAGGTAGAAAAAGGGTCAGGTCTTCAACATGAACTCTCTTAAACCCCAACTCTTTCTGCTACTCAAATGCCCTACAGCTGCTGGCAGAGACTCTCACAGTCTCCCCAGGCTCTGAGGAAGAAGAGAAAGGGTTCAGGGTTGCCTCCAGTGCTGTCTCTGCCCAAGGGGATGGAAACCAAACTCCCAGTAGTCCCTCTTGAGCTGAAATGGTAATTAACAGGGGTGAGAAGGCCTAGACAGTGGATTGCCTAATTTTCTCTGTTTGCAGAATTCTATTGATGCCAAAGACAAAACTTAAAGTAAGAAGTTGCTCCATGCTAGCAAAAAAAGGTCTCCAGACTCTGCAATAGAGCCCAGACTCTGTTTTTTGGCCCTGAGCTTATTGGGTTGCCCGGGATCACCAAGATCATCTGGTTCCAGCCCCCCTGCCCTGATGAGGAACACCTCCTACTAGACCAGGTTTCTCAAAGCCCTGTCCAGCCTGGCCTTGAACACCTCCAGGTATACAACATCCTCTGCTTCTTTGGGAAATCCGGGCCAGTGTCTCACCACTCTCACAGGGAAGAATTTCTTTCTAATATGATGGAGAACATTCCTATTTATCTCATTCTCTCTGTACCTACTGCACACCTTTCCCCACCCCACCCCCCAGCCAGCTGGGTGTTGCTTGGCCATTGGACCTAGCTCTTCCACCTCCCTCCCTCTTTCAACACCTCTAACTCTTTGGACAGCACAGTTGGGCAGGAGCTAACTCTGGTCCTTCAGCCCCAAAGGCTTGTGTAGGTGACCTTAACTCCTACCTTGTAGGAGCTCTTCTGAGTGAATCCTCACTGGGGGCTGGATCTCTTCCAAGCAGGCACCAGAGGTGATGAGCTATAGTTAGACAAGGTGGTTTCCACCAAGGTAACTCTAATTCATGCTAATCCTAAAGCCACAATGTTGAGGCTGCGCTATCTAGCCTCAGGCTCTTCTCCTCAGTGCCCTCCTGCCTTTGTCTTGACATTTTGTCACCCCAGTCCCAGAAGAGAGGGGGAGACCCCAGTTTTCTCAGCCTACCCTCCTGCCCTAGCTGCCACAGACCCCTCTACTTCACCACTAGCCTCCCTCTTCTTGCCCCTGTTTTCCTATTCCCAACATTTACCATCCAGCACGTAGCCCTGGGGAGCTGGAGGACTGTACACAGAGGGAGAAGTTATTTTTCCTTGACATAAACATCCAAGCCTTTCCCTCGGCCCCTTCACTTGAAACGTGGAGGTAGGACCTGGACTCATAACATCCGGCAGGAGGGGCTGGCCTTATCTGCCAGGAAACACTCAGCTCCAGATACATCCTCCCCTGCTCCCGGCACCCCAGCAGCTCCCATTGGCAGTGCCTGGCAGGAAACCACTCAGCAGCTTGTCTCATTCCCTCCTCTGGAGAGATGGGAGGGAGTGCCTGATCCTGTCCTCCCTGCATGATGGGGTTCAGTGGGGTCTGAAGTCGAGGTGAGATGGGAGGAAAGATGGAGGGGGAAGGTGTTTGCTCATCAGCAGAAAGGGGCTGACGGGGGCAAAAGGGGGTTTGGGAGACTTGTCCTTAGAATCATAAAATCATAGAATAGTTCATGTTGGAAGGGATCTTAAAGATCATTGAGTTCCAACCCCCTGCTATAAGCAGGGACACTTCCCACTAGATCAGGCTGCTCAGTGCCTTGTCCAGCCTGGCCTTAAACACCTCCAGAGAGGGGGCATCCACAACCTCTCTGGGCAACCTGTTCCAGTGTTTCACCACCCTCACTGCAAAGAATTTCTTTCTTATGTCTAGCCTGAATCTACCCCCTTCCAATTTACACCCATTATTTTCTATCTCCTTCGCAACTATCTTATTAAAAACTCCTGCCCCTGCCTTTCTGTAGGTCCCCCTCAGGTGTTGATAAGTTACTATGAGGTTCCCCCATGCCTTCTCTTCTCCAGGCTGAGCTTTCTCTTGTCAAGGGTTTTCCCTTGGCTCTGTCACTGATTTACAGGCTGACCTTGGCCAAATCTCCTTACCTCCTTCTCTGTCTCTACTTCCCTCCCCTTCTGTTTTGAAGGAAAAAAACCAAATTATTCAATAGCAGCATCTAGAGCCCTCACAAGAGGTAGAGACCCCTTGTGCTGAGGGTAGCAGCAAGCACTTGGTCCTGTTCAAACTTGTGGTAAGAGACAGATCATGTCCCAGTGCTTGACACAAACTGAGTAGGAGGGAAGTAAGTATTACCTCTATTTTACAAATGGAGAAACTGAGGCATGGGGAAGTCACCTGCTTGCTTGTCTATGGGGTCTACTCCTGTCTGATGGCACTGGGACAAGCAGATGTGACCGATGGAGCAAGGACAGAGAGGAGCCACCACCTGCTCAAGGGAGAAAAAAGAAATTGCCACCAGGGGAGAGACAAAGCATGACACACACCACTGCTCCCAGCCAGTCCAAATGTGAGCACTATCCAGGAAGGTGACCTCATCCCTGCTTCTGGCGCCCAGCACTGTGACCTACACAACCATGGGCCCAAGGGCTGGCCATGAACACCGGACACTGGGGGTAGAGGACTCATACCCTGGTCACCTACTGGCAAGGAGAGAACCTTGCCTTGGTCCAACCTGACCCCCCTGAGCTGGAGGCCAAACATGGTGTGAGGTCATTTTGTCCCTTCCTGCAGCCCTGATTTGATCTTCCTGCTGGTTTCCAGCCCATCCCAGCCTGGAGAAAGCAACCACAAACCACAGGGCTACTTGGTGTGCACAGAGACAGCCTTGGGCTTGTGGGTTTGGGATAGGGAAGGAGGAGAATCATGTCCAGGGCTGGTGCAAAATAAGTCCCATTTGTGGTGGAGTTCCCCACAACATTCCTAGACCACCACGACCATCAGTCCTTTGGGAAAACATCCACTTTCAAGCAAAAAAAGGCTCCCCACCTGTGACAGCCACTTATTTCCTGGGTTGGTCCCTGAAGTGATGCCCTGCATCCCCAAAAAGCACTGCAAAGCTGGGAGCAAATCCTCAGCACTGCGTTTTTCATCCCATCAGAGAAGGGATTGACAAATTTCATCTCAGCTTCCAGTGTCCTGGGAGGTGGGCATGCCCTGCTCCCGGCGCTGGGGCGCTGGGTGTGTGCCCAGATCCGGCCGGCGAGCCCTGGCTCCCGGGAGCCGCACCTCGCCTTGGCTGCAGCTCCCAACGCCCTCGGGGGCCCTGGCTCCCCGTTGGGGCCTGTAGCTCTTCCTGACATGCAGAGAGAGAGAGAGAGCACAGGGACACGCTCCCACCTCTCCTCACGTGGCTCCAGGGTTGAGCAAGTGGGGACAGGCTTGGCTTGTGGAAGTCTCAGACTGCTTGGGATAGGGATGCATGGAGAAATCCCTTTTCTCAGAGAAACCAGAACCTGGTCACCACTGCTGAGAGCTCTTGGTTTGGGCTTTGCCTCCAACAACCCCAAACACGATGTGCGTGCAAGAGGGGGAGAAAACAAGCTTGTGGGGTGTTTCAGACAATCCCAGCACTGTTCAGAGCAGGACAGAAAAGGGCTTTGTCCCAGAGGGAAGGTCTCATCTGAAGGATGAAAGCAAGAATCTGAATCAGGTATGCTGGTGACAATACCCAGAGCTGATCTTGCTGGAGGACTGGGGCAGTCAAGCTCTCTGCTTCTTCTCTGAGGAGGAATTCATAACACCAGTTCTCAGCTGGCCCTGCAGTAGAGCTGGTAGAAAGGGACATTTGTATACCACCCTGGGAAGGATGCCCCTCTGATGCCCTGGAGGGTAGAAGGCCCCTGGATTTGCTGGTTCAAAGGCATATTCAGGTTGTGGATCCCTTTTAATGAGTTTCTGGGTGGCTATGAGCATCCTCCAGGCTTGAGGAAACACAGGGATCATGGGCAGAGCAGGAAGTAGGAGGAGCAAGACTTAGAATCATAGAATCTAGCCAAACTCTCCTGCTGTAAGCAGGGGCATCTTGCCCTAGATCAGGTTGCTCAGAGCCTCATCAAGCCTGGCCTTGAATGTTTCCAGGGATGGGACCTCCACCGCCTCTCTGGGCAACCTGCTCCAATGACTCAGATTTCTCCTGCCTTGCTCCTTGGCATGGTACCACATGAGTCAAAGCTTCTGAGCAGAGGGGCCAATCAGGCTCATGGTACCCTTCAGCCCCATTGGGCTGGTTCACAAACCTTCTTGGAAGAGTGATGCTGCTCTACCTAGGCTGCTGCACTAGCCATCTTGGTGTGGCACCAAGTATCACACCCTTGTGCTGTGTTGATGAAGAACCACCTCAGCCCATGGGACACTCATTTCATTCCCCCTAAAATGGAAGCCAGAAGAATGTAGCCAAGCAAAGGATGAGGTGGCATGTGTGATGTGTAGGCAGCAAGTGGGGGATGGAGAAGAACCATCAACACAGGACAGGGGAACACTGATGCCCCCCCTAAGCTTTGTGAGACCATAGGCTCCTTGACTAGGCCAGCCAGCCTAATTGGGTCAGGTTGCATTGAGTGACCTCAGGAGAACCCTTCCAGCCAATGCATATAGGTGAGCATCACAAGGTGCATTAGGGAACAGACTCCTTCACTGGGAGGACATTGCACTAAGAGATGTGAATGGCTCAATCTCAAGGACTGTGGGGACACAGCCTGATTTAATGACTACCAAAAGTAAACTCTGATGTAGGTCCGTGGCCCATAAGAACTTAGCTTTTCCCTTCTCTAGTGATGCTTAAAGGCCATCTCTCAACATCCGCCTACATCACACACATCCCAAATTTGACTTGCAGTCCATTTCTGAGGCCCCATTGCCTTGATGTGCATTTGTACCAAGGACCCTTCACACAACCCTGGCACTGTATAGCATCTTAAATGCTCCATCAGCATGAGCTGTGAAAGACAGCCTTAATTAAAGAAGTCTCCCTCCAGGCACCAGCACTTGTTCCATAAATCACAGAACCACATAATGCTTGGGGTTGGAAGTGACTTCTGGAGATCATCCAGGCCAATCCTTGGCCAGAGCATTGTCACCCAGAGCAGGTCACACAGGAATGCATCCAGGCAAGGTCTGAATATCTCTAGAGAAGGTGACTCCCTCATCTCTCTGGCCAGCCTGTGCCAGGGCTCTACCAGCCTCCCAGCAAAGAGGTTCCTCCTCACATTGAGATGGAGCTTCCCATGTTCACATTCGTGCCCATTACCATTTGTGCTCATCAACTCTAGGGCTTTTCCTGAGGTTCACTGTAATAACTGCATAATAACTAGTAAATGCATTGGACTTGGCTTGAAAGTGACATATTTATAAGATAACAACAAGATCAAGGCTGTCAAAGCCACTTACTGCCCAACATGCAGAGTGAAAAGTGAAAACACGTATGCATAGTGCCTCAAATCTTAGAAATCAATCCACAGTTCATGAAGATATCCACAGATCTTTTTTTTTATTTATTTTAAAAAAAAAATCGAAGTAGAAAAGTTTGGCTGAAAATACCATCAACAAAAAAAATAATTAAAAAAATAGCACTCGCACAGGAAATGTTTCTGTTTTGAAAACTTTTGTTAAGAGCTGCAGCAATTTAAATCATAAAACCATCATTGTATAAAAACATTTATTTAAATTAAATATTTTATGCAAACTCATCCAAAATGCATAGGGCCACACACACACAAAAAAGAAAAGATGGAATGTATTAGCTTAAAAAAACCTGTCAATTTGTGGGCTTCTTTTTGGTGTTTTTAAAAAAGATTATTGGCAATTATTATTAATACATGTTCGGATTGAAACCAGAAAATCATAGCCACATTACCAAGTGCCATATAGTAAACACTAAGATTAATCATGTCGTATAACTGATTTAAAATAAAGCTTCATCTTTATGAAAAGGAAGGGAACTCGAGCAATACAAAATCTGAGGGGAGGAATAATGGGAGGAATAAATCAAGGCGCAGCTTTTTATTACAAGCAATAATAGCACTGGGGTTAGAAGAAGCATTGGGCACTGCAGCTCAAAACGTGAAGTGCTTCGCCTTCAAAGGACATTTGATTAAATAAAAACCAAAATGACCAAAAACCCTTGTCTGCTACATCATCACCTCTTTGCCACCAAATCCTCTCATCCCAAGGTTGTGACCTGAGGAGGGCAGCTCTGCCAGGAATGTTGAGGGGAAGCCGTGGTGGAGATGTGACCACGTCCTGCCCTTCCAGGCCCTCCAGAAAATGGGGATTGAGAGCGCTGGGGGCTGACAGCCCCACTGCACAACCTTGATGCACATCCCCAGGAACAATCCCATCTCCTTTGGGATGGAAGCCCTCATTTTGTGATCTGGGGGCAACACTGACACCAGAGCTGAGACCAGCTTGCAGACCCTTTACCAAAATCTTCCCTTCCTTTTCCCCCCTCCCAATCCCTGGCTTTTTACGCTTCCAGGGGGATTTTTGCCCCCACCAAGACTTCACAGCTGCATTTTGGGGGATGCTGCCACTCTCACGACTCCAAAACAGAGCTGGAGTTGCCCCAAAATAGCAGATGGCCTTCCCATGCTCCCAGGAGCATCTCTGCTTTGTAAGGGGGACTTCACCCAAGGGCTCTGGCATTGAAAAATCTCCTCCCTGGTCCCACCGGGTGCATTGCAACCCCCATGCTTTGCATTGATGGTAACCTGGCAACCAAAGTCCTTTACCTATACCACCAAGGAGACTCCACAGCCCTCACGGTTCAGACTCGGACACCTGGAGGGGCAGCAAGCGATGTCCCCCAGGCATCAACAGCTGGTAATACTGTGTCAGGTCCTTCCTTGGCCCTGCCAAGGAAGAGTGTCTAGGAGACACTATAGTTATTATAGTAGGTGGCTGTAGCATCAGCAAGGACAGAGATGAGGCTGGTCTCAGAGGCATGAGAGCTGCTGGGCATTGGGACATGTCCATTGGCCAATATCCCACTGTGGTAGTCGCCGTGGCTGGGGTTGTTGAGATACTGGTCAAACTCATTGCGGTCCATGTCCCCCAGGAGCTCAGCCTGGCTCAGCTGGTCCAAAGTGTCAAAGCCGTGGTGGTCAGGTGGTGGGGAGAGCTGGCCCAGGTGGGCATGGAGGCCAGGGGGGTGCAGGGAGGGGAAGGTGGTCGTGTAGTAGTTGGGAGGAGGAGGCAGAGGAGGGCAGCCGGAGGCTGGGGGGATCATGCAGGCGGCTGGCTGCGGGATGGGGCTGAGAGGGTGGTGGTTGCATGGCAGGGAGCTGCCCGCGTACTCCGGGGGGTAGGTGGCTCCGGCGAGGTGGGAGCGATGACGTTCCTCGGGGCAGGGTGAGGAGAAAAAGCTCTGCTCGGGGTCTATGGCGTCCAAGGGAGACATCTCTGGCGGGGTGGGCAACCCGTAGGGGTAGGTGTCCGCGCTGGTGCTGCTGCCGGTGCTGCTACACGGTGCTTCCCTGTAGCCCCGGGCGGGCGGCAGCCCCGGGCGAGGGGGGTACTCACCCGCACCCTCTTTTTCCCCGACGGGGCGGCCACAGGTCCGCTTCTCGGGCACAGCGTTCTGGTCCCGCGTCAGGCTGCCCAGTAAAAAACCGGGGTCCACCCTCTTGCAGATGCGCTTCACCTGCTTCTTCCTCCGGGGCCGGTACTTGTAGTTGGGGTAATCTTGCATGTGCTTGACCCGCAGACGCTCAGCCTCCTCCACGTAGGGACGCTTCTGCGAGAGGCTCAGGGCCTTCCAGGACTTGCCTGAAATAGAGAATGGAACTCGCCTTAGAGCCCACAGAGACCATGGTGGAGGGGGGGGAGAGGGGAAAATCTTGCAGCCACACAACCAGAGGACAAAGAAGTGGCTCCCAGCATGCCAGTCAGCATGGACAAAGCAGCTGGAAAACCCAACAGCCAGTGGGTAAAGATGTGGAGGGGATTGAAGCTGCCACAGCCTTCCTTAGATGAGCTCCAGAGGTGCCATCCAACCCCTATCATCTGGGTGATCTCTAGAGGTCCCTTCTAAACCCTGTCATCTGGATAATATCTAGATTTCTCTTCCAATCCCTATCATTTAGATGATCCCCAGAGGTTCCTTCCAGCCCTTATCCTCCAGATGATCTCCAGACCCGTTCAACCCCTGTCATTCCATGATTCTGTAGGCCCACCAAGTCACTCCATCCAAAGCTCACAGAAAGAGCGGGTTTAGGGTTAGCTGAGCCCCACTTCAAAAACAACAAACAATCAAGGTATCATAGAATGCCAGAGAATGGTTTAGGTTGGAAGGGACCTTAATCAGGGCAAACAAATCACCCTCTCCAGTTCCACAGCTTGATCTTGCAGTGCCTCTCTGGGACTGGGAGATCAGATGCCAAATGGGGACAGCTGAGGCTATGCCTGGCTGGGCAGTAGGTCAGGACATGGTGTCCCTGGATGTGTCCCAGTCTATGCCCTGCTGGAACATGCACTGGGATGCATGGAGACCCAGGCATCAAAACCTTGCTGCTCCCTGTTTAAGATACAAAAATACAGGATTTCTATCTCCAGGACAGACAGAGGAGCAGTAATAGGGCTGGGGGAGCTTTCATATCCCACAGTAACTCTCTCCCAGGGCTATTGGGGTAGAAGGAGAAATGAGGATATGGATTGAAGCATTTTATGCCTTTCTACCTACAATGGGATCAGCAGAAATAATGCTAATAGAGATGCTGCACAGCAAAAGCAGCAAAGAGAAAACCCAAACCAGCAAAGAAAACACCACAATGCCGGGCAGGGAAATAGAAACTTCGCGGAAGGAGCTGTGTTGCAATTTGGGCAGATTTTCTCAGGCTGCCAGGGCTGGTTATTTCTCTCTGCCTACATGGTTTTGCATTAAAAAAATAGGGATTGGGATAAGGGAGAGGGGGGGGATGGATGGGGAAAGGGTAACAAATGTTTATTCAAAATGGATTGTGATCCTCAAAATGAAACAGCAGAAACACCACCCCATGGCACCTTGACATGCAAAACCAGAGTAAAATCAAAAGTTTGGGGACTAAGATAAGTCAGGGAAATTTGGGGATCCCTCTTTGTCCTGGCACTGGCAACCTGCAGGTTTTCACTCCAGAGAACTAGACCCAGACAGGATTTAAACTCCATGAGATGGCTGATAGGTACACATTAGTGTACCTATTGAGATATTTGACCTGATAAGGTTTGCACCCCCAAGGATGCCCAGGTAGGTGCACACACTAAAAGGTGCCAGTCTTGGAGCAAAGTTTGCACCCCTGGGAATGCCCAGGTGAGTGTATTGGATTCCCACTCCCTGGGTACTAGATCTGGAGAGTTTTATACCCTGTGGGATGTCTGTATGAGTGTGAGCGTCCCTCCCTGGGGTTGGATCCAGACAGAGTTTTCACTCTGTGGTATGCCTGGGTGAGGTGCGTGGATGTCCACTCCCAGGCTGCTGGATCTGGAGAAGGTTTGCACTCCATGGGATGTCAGGGTGGGTGCCTACTCCCAGGGTATGGGATCTGATGGCTGATGGGTGTATAGGTGCCCATCTCGGGAGTATGTAATCAGGACAGGGTTTACACTCCATGGGATGCTCAGGTGGGAGCATGGATACCCACCCCAGTTTACTGGATCTGAAGAGGGTTTTGCATCCCACGGGATGCCAGGGTGGGTGCGTGGATGCCCCCGCGGTATCAGATCTGATGTCCGGTTGGATGTAGAGGCTCCCACCA
>VZTY01027417.1:132941-157926 GCA_013400935.1 Turnix velox | reverse complement strand
CAGGGAGGAGAAGCACCCTCCAACTCCTCTATTTTTGCTCCCCCTTCCCTTCCCCCTCTTATTATTACTATTTTCTGTTATTTTGCTGGAGGAGCAACAGCCCTACACAGACACCCCCTCCACAAACACACACCCCCCCCTGCTTTTGAAGCCCCAAAACTTCAAGGCTGGGAAAAAAAAAATGGGGAGGAGAGGGCACTGAGATATTTTTTTATAGGATGATCTGGAATAAAATGGGAAATGGCTCCAAGGTGAATACATCCACAGG
The DNA here is from genome assembly GCA_013400935.1 of Turnix velox. Classification (NCBI taxonomy): domain Eukaryota; kingdom Metazoa; phylum Chordata; class Aves; order Charadriiformes; family Turnicidae; genus Turnix; species Turnix velox. The sequence goes on along the minus strand of VZTY01027417.1, from coordinate 157,658 downwards.
GGTATGAAAGGTGCCCCTCCTCAGCTCCCTCCCCAGAATTTGACAAGCATCCCGATTCGCCAGGGGAAATTAAACACAGGTCCTGCAGCCCCCTTTTCCTCCAAACCCCCTGCTTTAATCACAATGTGGTTTCTCCACCCCATGTGGTTTTTCATCCAGTTACCCCAAATCACCGATGGGGGAAGGAAACTGAGAGTTGGTGTATTGCTGATGGGTGCTGGTCCAGCCTGGCTGGCCCCTGGGTGAGCTTTGCAGGGGGCACAAAGGGTAAGAGAAGGGGCTGGGCATAACTCAGAAGGGCTTCACTATCCCCAGTGTCCATCCCTGGGAAATCCAGCACCATTGTCACCCAACAATACTTCCTACTAACCCCAGTTTGGGGCTCATGGGGGCAGGAAAGTAATCTCAGAGAAGGATAAAGGTTCCCCATGAAGGCGATGCGACTCAAAATCTCCAGCTGAACTTCTTTCCCCCTGCAACTTCATCCATGCAACTTGCTCTGAGGAATATTTTTAGTGGCTTGATTCATTTATGATTCTGACCCCCTGACATGTAAGGCTACAGCAGCTCAGGGCTGTGACTGATTGTGGATTTCCTCTCTGCCCCACCAGAAAACTCTGGGCAAGAGACAGGAAGGCATTTCCTTGGTTCATTTGACCACTGCCCCATCTTACACATCCACCCAGAGAGGAAAAAAAACTTGAGGAGATCCCAAGCTGGGAAAAAAGGGAGTGTTTGCTCAGTTTGGTAGTGATTTACCACGTGCCCCGGGTGATTCTGTTGACTCTTGTCAGATGACAAGGCATGGATGAGCACAGTGAATAAGTCCACTGAGGTTTCCTGGTCTCTCCCTTCACTTTGCCTGGGATCCCTGTGGATTCTGGATGGGTTACAGCGATCCGGGGGTCCAGAGAGTTGGAAGATGCCAACTTTGCTTCCAGTTAGAGTAAGAACTGCCCTTTCTGAGCTTTGCCACGAATTAAACCCCCGTGGAAGCTGCAAACATTTTCCGAAGGAACTGATAGAAATCTACGAAGCTATTTACAAGCGGGGCTGGGACAGGAGCTGCCGTTATCTGGGAATACAACAGGAAGGCAAACTTCTCTTAAATCTCCAAGGCGCAGGAGATTTCCTGGGTTTGGGGACAGATTTATAAACCTTTTCCACTGGCACGACGCGCAAGCAGGCACATCCCAACTGCCTTTCATCTGCCTTTGACCCAGGCATCGCCCAGAGGGTTTTGGTTCTCTCCACAAATCCCATCCTATCATGCCTGGAAGTATCAGGATGTGAGGAAGGACTCCCCAAACCCTCTATCCTGCCCTCAGCTGCTCTCTCAGGTGCGTGCATAGTGCTGCAGTTTGCAGAGAGAAACCGGGAGGAAAACACTCAACATCCTTTTTAAAAAAATTTAATTGTGTATTAATTTCCCTATAGTAAGACTTGAAGAGCAAGGAAAAAATAAATTAGCAAGGTTTTATTTTTAATAAGGCATTTCTTTTTAATATTTTTTCAACCCTTGGGATGCACAGGGTCTGGATGTCATCATTAGTATTATAAAAATTAACCACTTCTACACTGGAGGTCAGAAATTTTTCAAGTAATGGTAGCACAATATATCCCCTGGAGGGAACTAAGCTAAAAAAAAAAAAAAAAAGGAAGAGATGAATTCCACTCGAGGCCTTTTACACCACAATGCCTCCATCCCACACGGCTTTTCCAAAGAGGGGAGATTTTCCAAGGGTTTTCCATTGACGATATAACTCTGAGGAGGGATGGAATCTGCATTCAATCTTCTGCCGGAGATGCTCTTTGAGCCCCTCACTGGGTTTCTTCCCTGGTCCTCATTCTTCCCTGCCTCGTGGTGGGAGGTAACATTGTTCCATCTCCCCTGGGTACTGTGGGCGGGGAGGAATCGTGGGGGGGTTTGAAACCTCCCGTGCAGTCGTAGGGCAAAAATACTGCAAAATGCACTTGTTTGGATTTTACTTCCAGGCTGGAAGACAGCACGTTCCTACATCCCACTCATGTCACATTTTGAGTGCAAATAAGAATGATAAACACTCTCCCCCCCCTTTTCTCCTCTTGTTAAGCAGCTGGCATTCTGATGGCATTACTAAGATGGGTTTCACTCTGCACCCGACCGAAAATGCTGGTTAAACCTGTCCTGTAGGAAGCTCCGCGTTACGTAAAAAAATGCAGCCGGGGCCACGTGAAAATGCCACCTTTTAATCGCCACTGCAACGGGGTAATTTAGCAGCCACGTAAGGAAGAACTCGACTTTTAGTTTGTTTTCCTGCTTCCCCTTCTTCTGGTGGAACCTTCACCTGTATCTGGGGCACAGGAAGAAGCCGAGCTCTCCCAGGGCTTCGGGGAGCGGGGAAATCACGGCTAAAAGCTCCCGAGTTAAAATAGACTGAGCAGACAAAGGGGGGAAGAAAAAGCTTTGTTCTCCCCATTTTCGGTGGCAGCGATTCCCCCGGGGGAGCAGGAAGAAAATCCTTGATACCGACCATCTCCACTCGTTAAAAACATCCCTTTTTAGCCTGGATCCTGCATCTGGTGTTTTACTGGGTCTAGTTTCACTAAATAACCACCTCCCCCCCGGCCCCACTCCAGAGATGTTAAAATGCATGAGGAAGTGCAAATCCCAGATTAGCTCCATTTTTACATGTTTCTTAATTATTGATGAAGTTCTTGCCTCCCTCCCCAGGGCAGTTTTCACAGAAGCTGATGGGAGTTCCCAGAAGAACCCTCTCTGGGCTCCCACCCACCCAAAAGATCCAACCCACCCTCCCCTGTGGCCACCAGGTTTTCCCCAGGGACCATTTGTTTTCTAGGAGGCGCAACCAGAGCTTTGGAAAATATAGAAAAAGAATATAACTAAAATTTGCAGCACACACAGTGCCAGTTACTTCTGCTCATTTTTAAAATAAGAGTTTGGAAAATAAAGTATTTTAGTCTCCTTAGATTAAAAGGAGCAAGCAGAATTTATCTCTTGTATTTTAAAATTAGCAAAAATTGCAGGAGATTAGGAAAAAAATAATTGAAAGATTCAGAAATGGAATGTTAAGCTCTGATTTGCTGAGAAATGAAGCTTCAATTTTGCTTTGGAGCAATTTTCCCCCTTCTGCTTCCACGGTAATTTATTGTTTTTACCATCTTCACCATTATTAAAAGTTTTCTTACCATAAAATCATAGAGTTGGGAGGGACCTTCAAAGGCCAACTTCATGTAGCTCAGAGCCTCATCAAGCCTGGCCTTTAATGTACCCAGAGATGGGGCCTTCACCATCTCTGGGCAACCTGCTCTTGTTATTAAAATCATTCCAATTCTGGTGCTCCCATGTCACCAGTGACATAGATGAAAATTTGCCTTGTTGGTTCCAGACCTCGTAGCATCTCTGGGGCTTCTGACCCCACTTCAAGGGCCATGCCCTAAAGGTGAGGATTCCAGAGAGGGACACAAGTGGGGTCACAGATCCTTTACAAACAAACAGTGCAAAGCAGCAGTAGTAACAACCAAGGTTATAACAAAGCACAAGTGTGAGTTACTATTAAGTGCAAGTTTCAGGGCAATCCAAATGCCGATGGAGTTCAGATTTCAGACCCGTGTCCTTATGTCTGTGAATTTTGGTCCTTGAGAAAGTACCTTGAAACATAGTATAAAACCTTGTGAACCTTTGCCCCGTGCCAGGACAAGAGGGAATGGGCACAAACTTTAAGACAGCAAGCTACATTTCAACATGAGAAGGAGCTTCTTTGCTGTGAGGGTGGTAGAGCTCTGGCACAGACTGCCCAGAGAGATGGTGGAGTTTCTGTCTCCAGAGACATTCAAACCCTGCCTGGACACTTTCCTGTGTGACCTGCTCTGGGTGACCCTGCACTGGCAGAGGTTGGACTGGATGATCTCCAGACAGTCCTTCCATCTGCTATCAGTCTCTGATTCTGGGAAATGGCCTTGGGGACCATCCTGTTCAGCATCACCTTCAATTAACGCTGTTTTCCTATAAGCAGAGAGTAGTTCTGACCTTGACTTCTTTCTGCAAAGAAAATTAGCTGATGCCCCAATGTAATTAACCAGTTTTCTCCTGTTTAAACACATCAGACTGAGGTTCTTGAAGAGTCCATCTTCAAAAGGCACTGTTTGCGTCATGAAACCTCCAAACCTGCCAGCTCTAAGAGGAGGAAGGAAGCTCCGAGAAGAGCGGAAAACCAGGCACAGTCTATGGGAAACGCAGCGTAGCATCACGCCCGCCTTAAAAAATTATCTTCAAATGGAGCATCCTCAAACAGGGTGAGGATTTCTCACATCTGGATTCATTCTTTGCCTTGTTCCTCCTCAGTCCTGAGCAGGAGAATTCTAATTGCACCAAGGGTTATAAATGTCATCTGCTGAGGATCTGAGTGCACAGACTATTCAACACCAACCTGTTCTCCATACCTGTCCCATCCTGACTGTCTCATCCAGGGGTAAACAAACTGTTGCTGTGTAAGGAAGTGGCCTAGAAGAAAGCTGGTGAGGGACTGTTTGCCAGGCCATGGAGTGATAGGACAAAGGGGCAATGATTTTAAACTAGAGCAGGGCAGGTTTAGAAGAGACATTAGGAATAAGTTCTTCCCCATGAGTTTGGTGACAGTGACCCAAGTTGTCCAGAGTGGTGGTGGAGGTGATTCTCATCACCAAATAATTTCTTTGCACTTCCATTCTGCACATTCCACTATCTGGGCAGTGATCTAATTTTTTTTCTTAGTTTTCAAAAAAAAAAAGACCATCTTGCAAAACCAGAGTTTGGTTAAAACTGGACTCGCAACCCACTGCCAAGAACAAATTATTAATTTACTACTTTGAAACATGTTCCTTTTGCTTCAGTCACCCATTTCACTAGGCAATATCTGTCTGGAAGACCTTTTCACAGAGCAACACAAAGTTGTCTGACCACTAATACATGTAGAGCACAGTAGCAAAGTGAATTCCATCAAAATTTAGGTATTTATTATTTGTCCCCCTACAGTGCACATGAGAATCATAGAAAGTGTTGAGTTCAAAGGGACCTTCAAAGGTCATCAAGTCCAACTCCCTGCTGTGATCAGGGACATCTTGCACTAGAACATTCTGCACATGCTATTTATCTTTGAGCCTGAGGCACATTAAAACCCCACATTTCTTGGGACAAAAGGAAATTCTGGGACACAAGGAGAATTTTCCATTTGGAGCTGAGATTTCAGTCTGAGCCAGATTTATATTGGGGGGGGGCACCAGGCTTAATTGTAGCAACACCCTAAATTTCAAGATTTCCTCCTGTTTTTATTCCTTCCACAACTGACACTGGAACCCAGCCAAGAATTAGCACACAGAAACTCACAAAAGATTAATACAGAGAAGAAACAAACAAGCCCAGCAGTATTTGGAGAAAGAAACACTATTCCTTGACTAGCACCTTTTTAAAAGGTGACCATGCTCTGGGATTTTGAAATCCCAGAGAAGCTGTCAAGTTTAGCTGCTTAGAGTTTAAAAAAAAAATCACTGGAAAAAGTGGAGCTTTTGGATTTTTACTAGAAAACAAAAATCCAAACTGGAGGTGAAATTACAAAAACTGCTTTGAAGGCACCCAAAACCCTTAGGATGTTTCAATATAACATAAAAATTACATAGTTTGCTGTCTTCTTTCATAGAGAAAGAGTATTTTTTCATCCCATGCTCAACAGCAATCTCATGGCATTAACTGCATTAACTGGCATTTTAGTTAAGGAAGGCAAGGAAGAAGCCCAGTCACAGCAGCATTGCAATGGCCGATATTTGTATAGGGCTGAAAAGTAAGGTTTACAAACTACTGGCACATTAGAGTGAAAGGCAGAGAAAATCATCTTGTTCAGCAGTATAGAAAGTAAAACTAAAGTAACTTCACTGAAAGAATGGAGCATCAATGTCTCTTAAAAATGAAGATCTCAGCTGCAGCTAAAACATGTGGACCCTCTGCTTCAACCTCAGTTTCTCCCCCTGGACAATAAAAGCAGCTTAAAGAAATGTTTTCATCTTAACATCTGCATCTTGACAATGTTTTTCAAACCCTGTTGAGCAGCTCAGGGGAGTTAAGACTGTAAAACAACGTCCCTGTTTTTTTCAGTGGAGCAGGACAACAGGATGTTTTAGATTTACGTGGATGAAATACAGCCAGTGCCAAAGTCAAAACAACAGCTGATGGGTTGGAATTCTGGTTGGTTGCTCCAAATGATGCCACAAATTGAAGAAAGGAACCTCAAAGGGTAGAAAGGAACCTCAAAGATCATCTGGTTTCAATCTTATGTCCTGGGCAGGGACACCTGCCACCAGACCAGGTTGCTCCAAGCCCTGTCCAACCTGGTATTGAACCCCTTCAAGGATGGGGCAGCCACAGGTTCTATGGGCAACCAGTTGAAAACTGTCTGGATTTCATGGATTTTAGGGTTGGATTTCAGTCTGCTGTTGGCAGGGCTGTGTCAGAACCATACTCAAGGACAGCAAATATTTTTTCCAGTTCTATTGCTTTGCTTCCAGTCTCCCCCATCTCTGTTCACAGCACTTGGCCGAAGGAGAATGAGATGCCAAAATCCATCCTCAAAGTTTAGGCTGCCAAGTTCCACAATTACTTATTTCCACATTTACAAATGGAGGTTTAGATCTGGTGAATAAAGGCCCAGCTCCTGTAGCTTTGTTGCAAAGTTATAATAGCTGGATAACAGTTAACAACTCAATAGAAAAATAAGGCAAGTATTTTTATTTCTTGGGGGAGGTCAACTTTTAATTTGAGTATTTTGGGGGAAGAAACAATACTTACTTCAGATGTAAAAGAAGATCAATGAAAAAATTAAGACTTTGCAAGAAACACTGCAAAAATACACAGAGCCTTGTAAAAACTCCAGCAGCAGAGCTGAGCTACCCCAAGTGAAAACAAAATTAAAGGCAGTACTAAGTGACTTTTTTTTTCCCTCTGGGTTGAGAAAAACACAGTCAGGATGAAGCAGCGGAGAGAAATTCATGGCTTTCCATTTAAACCCAGTGCTTAAAACCAGGTCTGTTACCTGACTTGAATGGAGTTGCAAGAGAGAGAATTCCCAGGGGGAATATGGGCTGGAGGCACATTTTTAACAGGGCACTGAAGCTTGGGATGACCTGTCACCATGTTCTTCCTCAAAAAAACCAGTATTTAACCACTGGTTTCAGCTGGAGGTAGAGCAGATGCCCAGGACTGGATTACAGTGGTGTCTGGCTGATGAGCTCACATGGACATTTCCTCCAATACCCACAAGTTCAAATGACTCCAGAGTCCCAGACTGATTCTCAAATGGTCACATGTGCTTACTATGTTTCTTTTTCTTTCTCTGCACTCCATCCACACATTCCTCTGTCTTCTCTTTTTGCCTTTTGTGTTTCTTCTTATGGCGTTTTTTTCCCTTTGCCTCAGAGTCCTTTATGCCAAGATCTTCCCCATCAGATACTTCCTCAGAAATTCCTCCATTGCCCATATTTTCATCACAGCTTTTCTCTTCATGCTGCTCTTTATGTTTCCTTTTCTTTGTCCCTGAGTGACACTCATTTAATGGGGCTTCCAGTACTTTTCCATTCAAGTTACCTACCCTGGATTGTTTCACTTTTGGTTTCTCACAAAGCTCTGTGCTCTCCACCTCGTCTCTCTTCTGCTTCTTCTTTTTCTTTTTGACTTTGGTTTTCAGTTCTTCCGAAGGCTGCACACCTTCATCAGTTGTTGGACAGGAATTTGCTTCTGCTTTCATTTCTGCTTCCTTCTGGGATCCCTTCAGTTTTGCCATGCGTTTGGCAAAATATTCTTGCACAGTGTGAACACTCTTCACCATATTGTAACCGTCTGCAGGCTCAGAGCACCAGTTGTTCCTCTGCTTCTCTTCCTGAGACTCAAGATCGGTTGCATCCTCCTGCAGGTGAACAGAGAAGAGCAGGAGCAAGAGTCAGAAATGGTGGCTTTAAACAGATTATTTATTCCACACTAACAAAAAATACTAAAACTTAACACAGTGCTTAGTGAAGCACAAACACTGGCTAAGTGGAGATAGGATGGAGAACAGCACTGAGGAGAGGGACTTGGGGCTGTTGGTGGGTGAGATGTTCAACAGGAGCCAGTAATGTGCACTGCTAGCTCAGAAAGCCTCCTGTCCCCTGGGCAGCATCCCCACAGCATGTGCAAAAGGGCGAGAGGGAGGATTCTGTCCCTCTTGCAGGGCTGCCTCCAGCTCTGGGGCCTCAACACAGGAGAGACACAGAGCTGTTGGATTGGGAACAGAGGAGGCTCCAGAGATGCTGTGAAGGCTGAGAGAGTTCTGGGGAGGGTTCAGCCTGGAGAAGTGAAGGCTGTGGAGAGAGCTTAAAGCCCCTTCCAATCAATAATGGGGCTCCAGAAAAGCTGAAGGAGAGTCACAGGACTAGGAGAATGGTTTCAAACTGAAAGAGATAAGATTTAGATGAGATCTCAGGAAGAAATTCTTTCCTGTGAGGGTGGTGATACCCTGGCCCAGGTTGCCCAGAGAAGCTGTGGCTGCCCCATCCCTGGAGTGGTTCAAGGCCAGGTTGGAATGGGCTTTGAGCAACTTGTCTGATGGGAGATGGTTCTGATGATCTCAGGGGGTGGGTCCTGATGATCTCTAATGTCCAATCCAAAACCATTTTATGAAAGATCCAGAGTTAAGAAAAAGTGGGAGGCAGTCCTTAATGTAAATGACAGTACAGATTTAGGGAGAAGGAGTGACAGCATTTCAAAGCAGCAAGAAAATACAGAACAAGACCACTCTCTGTTGGTGTGAATTTTTCACTGTTTACTTGTGCAAGTCATGCAGACTGCGTATAATACAATCACACATGCTGTATTACACTCACTGTGCAAAGGCACATGTCTCTACAAGATACAGAGCAACATGAAAAATAACTCAGTACAATCTATTCATCTGTGGCACGAAGGAAATCCCATGCCTGGAACAGGTTGACAGAAAGAACTTCTGATATACGGTGCAAAATCCAGCACTGAGGCATCTCCTCCATCTTTTCTGATCTTTAGAAATGTTTGTTTTGTGGCTGGTTTGCTGTCAGTGTGTCCCAGATGTTGTTATTTAAACATGCTCCATTTGATCAGACGTTACCAAGATGGCAAAAAGCAACATCACAGGTTAGATCTTACAAGGCTTCTGCATACACAAAATAAATAGCTGCTGAACTCCAGCTACAGGTGAGGAGCTATAAAAAGTGTCTTGTATCTAGAAAGTAAATACACAACAAAAGCAAAGTCTAGCACTGGAGCTGAGTGCTATGTATAGCTGGGTTTTCAGAGAATTGTCTCTGAAAAAGCAACAAATGCACCAAGTTGAAAACTCTCAACTTGTTAAATTATCTGTGACTTATGAAACAAACAACCCAAAAAGGCAGCTGAAATTCAGACTCATTCACATAGATACAAAAGCACTTAGAAGTAACCCAGTGTGGGCAGATCCCTTTACCTGACAAATATCAAAGGGCCACAAAGATGATGAGATAACAGGAGGACTGGAAGTCCTCTGTGATGAAGAAAGGCTGAGGGACTTGAGCCTGTTCAGTCTGGAAAGAAGGCTGAGGGGGATCTTCTCAATCCACACAAATACTGTAAGAGCGGGGACCGGGAGGATGGGGCCAGTCTGTGTTCAGCGGTATCTAGGAATGGGACAAGAGGGAAGAGGTACAAGCTGGAACACGGGAAGTTCCATCTCAACACAAGGAGGAACTTCTTTGCTGTTGACAGAGACCTATCAAAGGCCGCTCAGAGAGGTGGTGGAGTTTCCATCTGTAGAGACATTCAAACCCAGCCTGGACACATTCCTGTGCAACCTGCTCTGGGTGACCCTGCTCTAGGTGATCTCCAGAGGGCTCTTCCAACTTAACCATGTTGTGATGCTGTGACTCTTATAAATGTCTTAAATTTTAAATAATTTTAATATTTCTGTATAGCCTTGTATGAACCTCAGGTGAGTGCATATACCTCCCTCAATGGGAAAAGCTGAGCAGGTGAGAATTGTGTAGAAACCTCATCATCATCTCACCTACAAGATGTTTTTTAAATGGTCAAATGTGATGAGTAGGACAGAGAGAACTCAATCGTTTTCCATTCAGAAGTCCACAGATAGACAAGATCATCCCCTTGGCCCATCCATCTTGAAGATGAATAGAAACAACTATAAAATTCAAGCAAATCAGAGCAGAAATATTTCATACTCACTTTCACTGGCATAAACAGATGCACAAGGTGAAGGCCAGCAGCAAACTAGAGATATAAACACACTTATCTAAACCCTTTATATTTATGGCATGATGGTAGAGATAAGTGATCCAGCTCTCTCCAGGGCATTGTTAAACTTGCTAGTTGAAGCCATGTTTATGAGGGTTGGTGAGGAAGGTTTTGCAGGTCTGGCTCCTCATGCATCCGTAACCTTTACTCACAGGAGCAGGAGCACAAAAATTTGTGTCATTAGTGATGCATTAAGAGCAGCGATTTCCTCATCCATCTGCTTTCAGGAGAGCCACTCCAGTGGAACGAAAGTAATGCTACACTTGAGATTCCAGCAATGTTTGTGTGGGCACTTTGAAAAATGAGGTACTTTTCTTGCAGGAACACTTTGTAGTGTTACCTTCAGGTAAGTTTATGAAGTAACTGAAACCATTTGACTTGTGGTAAAGAAGAGATGTCATGCCTCAGGGGCGAAAACCCTATGCACACAGATCGGTTTGGGTTGGAAGGGACCTTAAAGAACATCCGGTTTCAACCCCCTGCAAGGACACCTCCCACCAGATCAGGTTGCTCCAAGCCTTGTCCAGCCTGGCCTTGAACCCCCCTGGGATGTGGCAGGCACAGCTTCTCTGGGCAACCTTGGACAGAGTATCACCACCCTCACAGCAGGTTTTTTTTCTAATATCTAACTTGTAGGTTTCATTTGAAAGGGGAGCTAGAACACTGACAAGACAGAAATGCTCTAAGCACTGTCTCTGGAGGTATTTAAGAGACAGATAGACATAGCGCTTAGAGATACAGTTTAGTGATGATTCTTGTCAGAGTTAGGTTAATGGTTGGATTCAATGATCTGAAAAGTCACTTCTAATCTGGCCCATTCTACGATTCTTCATTTGCAACTGCTATCTTTTTAACCATAATCATAGGATGTGTTTGGTTGGAAGAAATCTTCAAAGACCAACTGGTCTAACTTCCCTTCAGCAAGCAGGGGCATCTTGCACTAGATCAGGTTGCTCAGAGCCTCATCCAGTCTGGCCTTGAATGCCTACAGGGATGAGGCCTCCACCACCTCTCAGGGCAACCTGGGCCAATCTCTCACCACCCTCATAGGGATGAACTTTTTCTTAATGCCTCATCTAAACCTGCCCTGCTCTAGTTTAAAACTGCTGCCTCTTGTCCTATTGCTCCATGCCCTGGCAAACAGTCCCTCCCTAGCTTTCTTTTGAGTCCCTTTAGGTACTGGTTGACTGCTAAAAGATCTACCTGGAGCCTTCTCCAGGCTGAACACACCACCCAACTCCAGCAAGACCAGAAGCCCTGCTAAAAGAAGAGTTAACCAGGTCACTTTCTTTTCCTTTTCCTTCTGCCTACAGCAGGATTTTGACACCTTGCATTGCAAAATGACAAATGGTGCTTCCAGGGCCAGCCGGAACAGTTTCTCTCTCCACCCCAATATGTAAAACCTACTTGCAACCAGAAATACCAATTACCCCGTGGCCAACCAGGAAAGGATTTTCTCATTCCCTTGGTGAATTCAAGTCCTGACAACTTAATTACTGTAACTGAAGGCAAATATTACTTGAACTCTATGCATTTCTTTTAAAAAATACATTAGACGTAAAAAAATTGTTAAGCCAAGGAGCTCAGAAGGTACAGGCGATCCCAGAAAAATAAGAACCTTGCTCAGAAATTCCTTCATTGATAAGAATTCTAATAATCACGGGCCACTGAGCACAGAACCAACAGGGCATAGAGACAAGCAAAGAGGTGCCAACCCTAAAAAACCTCTTGGATTAGGACAGGCTTATGTGAAACCATCAATCACCTGGAAAAAGCTGTTAAGTGCCAGAAGTGTTCACCCTCCCATGCTGTACTGTCCCAGTAGCCACGGGAACATTGCTGAACTCTAAACACAGGTTTTCTCTTACCTCTTCATGGGAGACTCAAAGGTTATGCAGTTCCTCCCCTGCTTGCTCCAACACACAAGTGTAAGTTTCAAAGAAAAATAAGATATACGCAAACATTGGAACAGGTTGCCCAGAGAGGTTGTGCATGCCCCCTGTTTTGGAGGTGTTTAAGGCCAGGCTGGGCAAGGCACTGAGCAACCTGGTCTAGTGGGAAGTGTCCCTGCCTGTGGCAGGGGGGTTGGAACTTGATGATCTTTAAGGTCTCTTCCAACCCAAACTATTCTATGATTCTATTTGAAAACTAACTTTTTACGCAAGATGAAAGGCAGAAAGAAGCATTTCTGCTCCAAAGAACTAATGGTAACATTAAAAATCTATAGTACTGTAAATAGTAGGTGACCTAAAGACTAGGCTTTGGAGGAGACAAAATCACAGAATTATAGAAAGGCTTTAGTTGGAGGGGGTCTTTGAGAACATTGACTCCAACCATCAACGTAACACTGAGAAGAACCATCAATAATCTGTACCTCTAAGATCTATGTCTGCTTGTCTCTTAAATACCTTCAGGGATGGTGCCTCAGCCATATGTGTGTTCATGCAGTGAGCTCCAGAGTCACCAACAAAATTGAGTTGAAAAAGCAAAGTTAAAAGGAGCTGGGGATACTGGCTTCAAGGGAACTGGCAGGCTGGTCCCACACAAGAATGATGTTAAATGTGGAACGATTAAGAGGAAATAATAGGTAAATTCAAGGAGAGGCTAGAAGTTCACAGGAAAAGATGAAGGTCAATTACAGCCAGAATTTCCCCTGTAAATATCATCTGCTTATGTGATTAGTTCAATGTATGGAAAATAATCTGAAGTACATAAAGTACCTTGTTCTTTTCCCACCTGTGTTCTTCAATTGAGACACACAATGCTGATTTCATCATTATGTTCGTACACTAAATTTAGTGAAATCTTGGTCCCCTCAATTCCTTCCAGATCTGGATCGCATCATTAAGGCACTAATTATACTCTCAGAGCACCTTTCACCCCCTGTTATTTAGTGAAGAAAAAAAATTTAGGGATTATGGTCCATTATATAAAGAAAAAAAATCACATGGCAAAACCAGTTTGGCACCAACAGAAGCTCAAGGTATTTAGACATCTCATGAAATAAAATTGATTGGAAACTCAAATATCTTTGGAGATTTAAGACCTTAGGCTGAAGAATTAAAATAACAAAAAAAGAAAAACTGCATCCACCTGTTATTCTGGAAACAAAAATGAGTCATAATAAATCAGCAAACACAAAAGGGTGCCAATACCTTAGCAACAAAAGCAGCTGGGATTAGTTCAGTGAAATTTCCCTCCTTTTCAGACTGTGGTTCTTTCTTAGCGCTTAAATGGGGAAATTAAAAAAAATCTGCTACTGTCACATACAAACTACAGTTACTCAAGTAATTTCAAACCTTTCCTCCCTCATTCAAAAATGAAAGGGTATTAATTCAGAAGAAATACCATTATCTCAGATTCCCCAAAATGACACAAAAGGCAAAGTGCAGAAGAGGGGATTCCAAAGACAGAATAAAGCTAAACTATTTCACAGGCTGAGAAAACGGGAGTTGTTCCCCCTGGAAGAGAAAAGGTTCTGGGGAAACCTTCTAGTGGCCAACCAGTACCTGAAGGTGCCTACAAGAAAGCTGGGGAAGGACTGTTTGCAAGGGCATGGAGTGACAGAATGAGGGGCAATGGTTTACTAGAGCAGGGCAGATTTAGAGGAGACATTAGGAAGAAGCTCTTCCCCATGAGCGTGGTGAGAGATTGGCCCAAGTTGCCCAGAGAGGTGATGGTGCCCCCATCCCTGGGGACTATCAAGGCCAGGCTGGATGAGGCTCTGAGTAAACTGATCTAGTGCAAGATGTCTCTGCTGACTGCAGTGGGTTGGACTAGATGGCCTTTGAAGGTCTCTTCCAACTTAAGGCATTCTATGATTCTATTATTTCAACAGATTCTCACTTGAATTAAACATACGATATGAAGTAAGGAATTCTAAGGCAATGGTGCGATCATTTACAACTTTGAAATGCAATGACTCATTTTGGCAGTCAGCAATCAGCTTAATTCTGAGAAACCAGAACAATAATTTTAATGTAAACTCCTTCTGTTGCTGCTGATTTGGATCCTCACTGCAGAAATGTGTCTGAATGACCCCCAAGCAATGTACAGAACCTGACAGTCAAGAACCAAGGGCATCCCATGATCTTTCTAAACTGAGTCTATCTGCAGTGGAGAGAAGGACAACACATTATTCTCTAAAAGACACTGGTGCTTTGCAGACATTAAGGATGACAAGAATCTTGCTTTAAGGAGCTGACAACTTAATAGTGAAGTAGGAGCATAAACATTTGGATTAGGATCAAGCAGGCAAGAAAGCGAACAAAGACTCAAAGTGTGATGAGTTTAAGCAGGATTAAAATAAATACATGCATAAATAAGGCCAGGTACCATCAGTCCTGAGGTTTATTCTGGCACAAGAGCAGGTACCCAGAAGGCTTGAATGTTTTCAGTTTACCTGATTAAGACTGATGTACTTCAGAGAGCATCTTGGGAAGGACTAATGATCACAGACTTCCAATACAGAAAGGGGTGATGCAAACACATAAAGGGACTAATTTCCCAGTGCTAATGAGGAAAAAGATGAGCAGATGTAAATGACCAGCTTGAAACTTCTGTTAGTAGGAGAAATCTATCTGTATATATCACAGAATGGCCAAGTTTGGAAGAGATCTTTCAGATCATCCAGTACAACCATCAATCCACCTCTGACAAGAAACTTCCCTCAACAGTATCTGCCCATCTCTTCAATACTTCTAAAGGTAATGCCTCAATCATTGCCCCGGGCAGCCTGTGAAGGCTCAATAACGACTGGGATTCTTAACCACTGAAAGCAATAGAGACAACTATCAGGGAAGTGTTACATACACTTAATCCTTGCTTGGACAGGAAAATGGAAGATGTGGATTCCAGAAGCATCTTCCAGCACTATAATGCAGTAAAAAACTTACAAACAGGGATATAATTTGGCCTCCTGGTAATAAAAAAGGGTTTAATGAAAGACATGAAATGCAGGAAAATTAAACCCGTAAAGAAATGGTAAAAAAATTTGGTCACCTGCAATTTCTTTCTCATGTCAACCCTGGTATTCTTACCACCAGGATATCCCACAAAATAATAGCAAGGTTTAATTTTACTTTTATTTCTAGTAAGTACTAATAAAGCAAGGAATCCACTTACAGGAAATAGAATAAAAATCCTGAAAGTCTAATACCTAGCCAGGCCACATGACATGACAGTGTTTTTTAAAAGCACAAGTTACAATTATTATACAGAAGTACTTTCCAATTTGATTCCATTAAAATAAATTCAGTGCCAAAACACAATGAAAAACCATCTGATATTTTGCAGAGGAGACTTTATAGTGGTCTTCCAGTAGTTAAAAGGGAGTCAACAGGAAAGATGGAGAAGGACTCTTTACAGGGGTGTGTAACAATAGGATGGTTTTAAACTGAAAGAGGGGAGATTTAGATTAGATACTATGAAGAAATTATTTACTGTGAGGGTGGTGGGACATAGAGAAGCTGCACAGAGAAGCTGTAGCTGCCCTACACCTGGAGGGGCTCAAGGCCAGGCTGGACAGGGCTTGGAGCAACCTGGGGTGGTGGGAAGTGTCTGTGCCCAGGGCTGGGAGTAGGAACTGGCTATCTATGAAGTCCTTTCTAACCCAAGCCATTCCATGATTCTGAGATTTTTGATAAACTTGTTATCAAAACATAAAGAGGGTCAGAATGCTCTTGCAATTACAAAAACCAAGGACTTTTCTGCAGTAATTCTCTACTTAGAATAATTTTGGGGTTATTCATAGAGTCATTAGATTCATGGAACCATTAGAAGAGATCTCTGGAGGTTTTCAGTCCAGCTTCGAGCCTGAAGCAGGGCTACAAAGCATCGGAACAGGCTGCCCAGGGCAGTGGTTGATGCACAATTCATGGAGGTATTTAAGAGATGAGCAGACATGGATGTGGTTCAGTGATGGTTCTTACCAGAGCTGGGTTGATGGTTGGACTTGATGATCTGAAAGGTCCCTTCTAACCAATGCAATATTATATGTAAAAGTAAGCAATTCTGAACTTCCAACACTAGATCAGTAGAGGAATCATGTAAATCTCCAAGGATGAAGACTGCACAATTCTCCAGAATCTTCATTCCAATGCAGGAATTAGTGAGGAGGCCACCCACCAGCACCTGTTTTATTCTACTGTGTAAATCTATAGGTTCTTGGGTTTGACGTACAGTTACATTGTATTTCCTGATTCCATTTCTAATTCTAAATTCCATACTGAGCTCTTTCTATTAAAACTGTATGCAAATTATCTCAGACCTGCTTATAATTCTGTTTTATATTTTTGCCAAAAACTCATCCCATACCTCCAAAAGTGGCCAATTTTAGCATTTTCATTATTACACATTATTAATTATTGCTAAAATAAAAAGCCTCTAGCTGAGTGCAACATCCAGGTATTCAAAATGCCATTTGCTTGTCATCTAAACAATACATTTTTACTGTTGTACAACATATTGGATCCCAGCCTGTTTCCATCAATGAAACTGGAACCCTACAATAAGCTGTAAAACTCAGCTGGGTTTTGCCTTCAGCCCGAAAATGTAACAGCACAACAGGAAGCAACAGGGTTGCAAAAGTGCAAGGGATTAAATTTTGGCCAGATACTTGATTACAATGATAGTCCTGGGGATTCATTCCAGCTGTCATTGTCAGATCCCACTCAGTCCTGCAGAACTCACAGTTAGAAGAGGAGCAATTCCACCACCTGTATTTCTAAAGTAAGCTTGGGAACCCCAACACTGTGTCGAGCAGAGCACATGAACTTCCTCCTACTGTTCTTCCACTTTTCAGGAAAAAGAATCAAGGATAAAATTAAATTTTAACAAGGCGGTGAGTACAATCCATGAGCAGAAGGCAGCTTGTGAAAGGCTAGGGGAGAACATGGGAAAGCTGGGGGAGCTTTATCATGGATGGAGCAAAAGGATGATGGTTATGGCTTTAAACTGGAAGAGGGAAGACTTAGATTGGATATTAGGATGAAATTCTTCTCTGTCAGGATGGTGAGCCCCTGGTGCAGAAAAACTGAGGCTGCCCACCCCTGGAGGGGTTCAAGGCCAAGCTGGACACAGCTCAGAACAACCTGGTCTGGTGGGAGGTGCTCCTGCCCAGTGCAGGGGAGGTGGAACAAGATGATCTTTAAGGTCCCCTCCAACCCAAACCATTCCATGATTCTGCAAATACACAATCTGAGGTAACATACAAGAATTGTCAAAGACTGAAGGCCCAAAGGGAAAGAGTTAAAAAATCAGCACACTGTAGAAAAGAAAAATCCTTTTTATATCTTGAATGAGAGACACTTAGATATCTCTGTGACATCTCATTTCACTTCAGCTACACTGCTGAGGCCAGCAAAACCTCTCTGCCTTTGCATTTCCTTGCAAATTACATCTGCACGTAAGGCTGAATATAAACAAAACTAAAGGAAGAGATTTCCCCTAGGATCTCTCTATTGGCACAACACAGAGATCCAAACATAGTGACTTCATCTTCCCACAAGCACCTAAATAAATTCTAACAGTTCTGTTCTCACCTTGAATAACAGAGGAAATATGGTCCATCAAAGCAAGAACGGGACTGGGAAGGTCACATTTCCCAGGTTCTCTTCCCAGCTACAAAACAGAGCTGGTGGGAAATGCTGGAGAAGAAGTTACTCCATCCAGCTCTCGTACAGGCTTTCAAAGCATAAAACATGTCTCATCAACTACACAAAACTCACAGCAGAGCTAAGAGTTTCATTAAGTGTTTGCAAAGTGCTTTGTGACCTTGACAAGAACCATCAGTAAATGATACTTCTAAGCTCTATGTCTGCCCATCTCTTAAGTACCTCCAGGGATGGTGCCTCAATCATTTCCCTGGGCTGTCTGGTAAGAACACCAAATTCTTCTCAATTTGTAACTTCAGCGTTTGCTCCTATACCCACAGATAAAGAAAAAAAGAGGAAAGGACTACAGAAGCAACAAATGAACTTGATTGTGAATATAAGCAAAGGTATTTAAAGGCTCTGAAGATTTAAGATGCTGAGATAAGCCACTGAGAGAAAGGAGTTCTGGTAGCAGTTTTACAACTCCCTGAAAGGAGGGTGTAGCCAGGAGACATTGGTCTCTTCTCTCAAGTAACAGACAACACAACAAGAGCAAATAGGCTCAAGTTGGAGCAGGGGAGGTTTAAGATGGGTATTAGGAACAAATTTTGACTCTGAAAGGGTTACTAAGCATTGGAACAGATTGCACAGGGATGTAATTGAGGAACCATCCCAAAGGTATTTAAGAGATGAGCAGACACAGAGCTTAGAGATATGGTTTAGTGATGGTTCTTGTTAGAGTTGGGTTAATGATTTGACTCAATGATCTGAAAGGTCACTCCCAGCCTGGGCCATTCTATGATTTGAAAAGCTAAGACAGCATTACAGCTTAGCTTCTGGCAGAGGAAACTCCATGTCCTTTGAAATCTGAAAATAACATCAGCCTATGTAAAACTTCATCTCTATCTCTTTTCTAATAATAAATGCACAGAGGCACATCTGTTTATAAATACAACACTTCTAGGAGCATTTGGAATAGATAATTTAAATGGCCAAACCCTCACTCCTTTCCCCTACCCCTTAGAAAATGCTTCACAAAAGGAAAATACACACTCGAAACTCTTCCGTTTCTTTGCTCTGAGAAGGCAACACGCTGTAGACCTGATCTGCACACAAAAATCAAGTCGGATCCCTGTGCAAGGGCACAGACATTTCCTGTTTTTCAGCACAAGCAGGGGCTGAGGAGCTGCTGAGAAATACCTCATGTCACTTTTTAGTCACTTAATTGTTACAAGTGACTTGGTTCCTTTTCTTTAAGCAGATGTGAAGAAGTAGTTGCAGCACAGGAAATAGAATCAGGACATTATTATTTAGAGCAGTATTGAGCACAAATAACATCAGAATCCCTCCCTACCCCTGAAAGCAGGAGGAGTAAAGACTGGAAAAGGCAGAAAAACAAGACAAGAAGCAAGATCAATTAGTGAAATGGGAAATACACTTGCACGGATGTGTACACAGAACCACAGAATGAATCACAGCATGGTTGGGGTTGGAAGGGACCTCTGGAGATCACCCAGTAGAACCCCTGCCAGCACAGCATCGCCCAGATTAAGTTGCACAAGAACATGTCCAGGCAGGGTTTGAATGACTCCAGAGACGGAGACTCCACAACCTCTCTAAGCAGCCTGTGCCAGGGCTCCGTTACCCTCACAGCAAACAAGTTCCTCCTCATGTTTGGATGGAACTTCCTGTGTTCAGGTTTCTCTCTCATCTATAAAAGTCTGAAGAAAAGAGTTTGGCTTAATAAAAGGTTTTATTTTTCAAGGAAGACCACTCACACAGTTCACATGGTTCATATGGATCTTATTCTTGTTTTCAAGAATTCATACAGTAGAGCCCTACAGCTTGAGTCATGTACAATCTCCCTACAGCCTCCTTTAATTAATTTCTGCATTTTTCTTCATTATTCTTCCTTAGTTTTTGTGATTAACCACTTGGATGCCTTCCTGAGTGACCTGGTCTAGGTGTTCCTGCTCTGGAAGGAGGATCAGACTAGAAGATCTCTTGAAGGCCTGTGAGCCTGTGTGATTTTGTGATTCCTATTCTGACAACTCCTCAAAATAATTCAGATTGGGTAGATATAGTGCTTAGAGATATGGTTTAAGGATGGTTCTTGCCAGGGCTGCGTTGATAGTTGGACTCAATGATCTGAAAGGTCTCTTCCAATCACAGCAATTTTATGATTCTATGAATTCAAATTACCACACATTCTCTCCACATAAACCAACCCAAATCTTTTACACTATGTTTTGTAACAATGCTCTTTCAAACACAGCCGTAAGCATTCAACCAACCACATCACCCAGGTCCTACCTTACCCTTTTACTCTCTGTTATGTGTAACATCCTGCCCTTGTTCTGTCCATCATTTTATTGTAAGCTCTCTGGGGAAGCAATTAGCCCACATGGAAGCACTCTGTAACATAATTAACAAATAATAACCACCTAGAAATGTAGGCCAAAAAGGCAAAGTTATCAGAGCAACATTTCTGCAGAGACTTGTATTGTTCTGTACTCATAGCTTTAGCCTCCAAGTTCCTGGAGGCACATATTTATACTTGGAGCAGCAGAAAAGCCAAGGTGAAGGCTGTGCTTTAAAGAAGACATAAAATGTTCTAACTTAATTTGGATTCATGTGCTTTGCTATTTTTCAACATTAATTAATGTTAATGGGAGTAGTTATTTACACAGAACCCTACAGTTAATAAATGTCAGAATTCCAAGGCAAAAAGGCTTAGGATTCAGTTCTAAATTAACTTTGGCAATCAGAGTATCAAAGGAAGGAAAGGTGGGATGACTGTAACTATGAGAAAGATGCTACACAGACTTCGTAAGTGACATCATTTAGTATGGAAAAACTGCTTGAGGCAGCAAGGACAGATCCTCTGCTCTTGGTCTTCATTCCCACACTCCACAACAGTTAATAGGGAATGATGTTTGTAGTCCAAGGAGGGAAAGTCTAAGAACTCCCTCAACAACTGCCCTGGGCAGCCTGTCCAATGCTTGATAGCCCCTTCAGTGTAAAAATTGCTCCTAATATCCAGTCTTAACCTCCTTTGGTGCAACTTGAGGCTTTTTTCTCTTATCCCACAGCCTGTTCCTTGGGAGAAGAGGCTGGCCCTCCCCTGGCTACACCCTCCTTTTGGGGAGCTGGAAAGAGTGAGAAGTTCTCCCCTCAGTCTCCTTTTCTCCAGGCCAAATACCCCCAGCTCCCTCAGCTGCTCCTCACAAGCCTTTTGCTCCAGACCCCCACCAGAACCATTGCCCTTCTCTGCACTCACTCCAGCATCTCAATGCCTTTTTTGTGATGAGGGGCCCAAAACTGACAGAGCACTTTTGGTGGGGCTTCATCACCTTAGACCTTATCCAGACCACCCTGAGGTTTACATGAATATCCTCCCCTGGGAGTAAAGAGCCACATTCCATCTTCAAACACCTCCTAGGCCTTCACTTCCTTTGGTTTTGCTTTCCACCACTGACCTTTGATTTTCTGCTCTGCTTTTCTTGCCTCCCTTCTTTAATGGCCCCTTCTAACTGAAATGATTCTACGATTATGCACCTTGCAAACCACAGCCCCCATTTCTTATCCTTATTTACAGCTTCCCTTCCTCCTTTCTTTCTTTTCCTTTTTTCTTTTTGCATTTTTCCTTTTTCTTTTTCCTTCTCCCTTCCCTTCCCTCCCCTTCCCTTACCTTCCCTTCCCTTTTTCCTTTATGATGGTTGCTTCCACAATTTTGACTGAGGTGAGGTTTGAAGACACATGTCTTTCATTATCCTAAGTATCAGCTTTACAGCACTCCATAAAGATTTAAGGGTAATGTTAAAAAACAACAATGAGAAAATCCCTGTGCCTGTAATTCCAAATAGATTTCCTTGGATTTTTATTACTAAAGCTTTACACAATGCCCTAAGGGGAATGGAGCACTCTGTGGTTGCCCAGTGAACCACACAAAACACAGAACCTGTGCCTCAAGGGACCTGCAGGTTAAAGCACTGAATGGACATAAAATAATACAGGTAATTACTGTGTAGGCAATCCTGCAGGCAGCATGTGTTTTCCAAGATGGAACGTCTCCTGGCACAGGAGCTTTGAAATGTTGAATGCTGTCTGCAGGTAAGCAAAGGTCTAAACCAGAGCTGCTGTCCCCAGTTCCTTCATGGTTTCATGGGAAGCTGCTCTGTTGAGAGGAAGGTCGGGTTGGCTGGAGGTCTCAGCAGAACGCTTGTAGCAGTTCACCTCCATGTCCTCTTGCTCATCAGACTTGAGCAGTCTGCATTTAGCAAGAATGCAGAAGCTTTAAAACATTTTATTTACCCCCAATTACATTTTAACAATCCACCCTTAAAAGCTGCTTTCTACTGTTTCTGATCCAGTCAACAATGTCCATGCTCACAGCAGGGGGCTAGACTTGATGACCTCTCAAGGTTCCTTCCAACTCAAAGCATTCATATAACGTGTTGAGCTGGAAAGGATCTCCAAAGGCTGCATAGTCCAACCCTCTGCAGTGAGCAGGGACATCCTGCACTAGATCAGGTTGCTCAGAGCTCCATCAAGGCTGGCCTTGAATGGCTCCAGGGATGGGGCCTCCACCATCTCTCTGTGCAACCTGTAATCTTCTATGATTCAATGTTGCTTTATCTCCTTTTCAGTCACCCTTCCTTCTGCCTGGCTCTCCCTTTCATCACCTGGGCCCTCAGCTAATCCCTTCCACTCCCTGCAAGAGCTGGGTGGTCCCTGCATCCTAAATGGAGCTCCACCATCACATCAGCTGGCCTCAAATCTCAGCAAATGATTCAGAAATGACAGCTCCATTTGGTTTCTTCACTTTATTACCCACACTTAATGCCTTAAGAAAAGCAGGGAGGGTGGAGCCCTCAAGAGCTTTTAAAGAAGCTTTTTAAAGAAGCCACTCCAAGCACAGATGAAGGCCAAAGTCAAGATGAAGGTCCAAGACCTTAACTGGTTTTTTTCATTTAAAAAAAAAATTCTTGCCGGAAATTGAAGCAAAGTAACTTGGCTTCCTGTGGCTCTGCATCTTGTGGTTAGATGACCTTGTATCTAATGAAGTGTGAGTTCTGATAGAAGCTGTTCCTGTGGTTAAAGCAATCATAACGGCTTTCCTCTGTGTAGATCCTCTGATGTCTAGTAATACAGTTTTGCCCAGCTGGGAAAACAATTTACCTTTCTTCTGTATGCAACCATTTATTTTCACTAAGAGGAGGAACTTACTATCCATAAGGCTGCTGTCTGCCTATGTAATATGGTTGAAATTAGTAAGAAGAGGATGGAATAGACAAATGGAATAATCCTACATGCTTAACTGATCTAGAAATTAGGCTTAGAGTAAGGTAGCACTTCAAGCAGAATCACAGTTGGTTAGTCAGAAGGGACCTTTCAGATTATCAAGTCCAACTATCAATCCAACTCTGACAAAAATCTTCCTTAAACCATATCCCTAAGATCCGTGTCTGCACTTCTTTTAAATACCTCCAGGGATGGTGCCTCAACCACTGCCCTGGGTAGCCTGTTCCAACACTAAATGACCCTTTATGTGTAAAAGTTTTTCCTAATATCCATTCTAAATCTTACCTTGGCACAACTTGAGGCTGTTTCCTCGTGTCTCATTGTCTGTAGTTCAAATGCTAGCCAAAGAAATTCAGTGCTCATAAATACAAAGAGATGCAGTTGAGTGAAAGACAATCTAACATAGAACAGTAAAATAAATAGGAAGCTGGAACATACTCCAACAATCCCATCCAGCCTGCTACTGCTGCTGGAAGTTCTGCACATTTAAAATGTGGTATATATTAGCAGTTGGAGAACTCTAAAAGCAACATAGCACACACAAACAGGTTAACTGTGCAGTGAAATGTGAAATATATCAGCACTGCTTACTATTACTGTGCATTCTGCCCTGGTGGAGATGCATCTGGAATACTGTGTCCAGTTCAGGGCTCCTCACTGCAAGAACAGGGGACAGCAAAGAGCCATCCAGATGATGAGGGGACAGGAATATCTCTCTTATGAGGAAAGGCTGTGACACTTGAGTCTTTTTAGTCTGGAAAAAAGAGTGCTGTGGGGGAAAATTATCAATGCTCCCAAATACTGAAAAGGTGGGTGTCAGAAGGATGGAGCCAGTTTGTGTTCAGTGGTGCCCAGTGACAGGACAAGAGGAAACAGGCACAACCTGGAACATGGGAAGTTCCATATAAAGATTAGGAGAAATTCCTTTCCTATGAGGGTGGCAGAGCCCTGGCACAGGCCGCCCAGAGAGGTGGTACAGTCCCCATCTCTGAAGACAATCAAACCCTGCCTGGACACATTCCTGTGTGATCTGCTTTTGGTGACCCTGCTCTGGCAGAGGGAACAGGAGAGGTGCCTGAGGACTGGAGGAAAGCAAATGTCACTCCAGACTTCAAAAAGGGCCAGAAGGAGATTCCTGGTAACTATAGACTGCTCAGCCTCACCTCCATCCCTGAAAAGCTGATGAGGCAACTTATCCTTGGTGCTGTGTCTAGGCACATCAAGGATAAGCAGGTCATTATGGGCAGTCAGCATGGATTCACCAAGAGGAAGCCATGCTTGACCAACCTGATAACAGTCTATGAGGACATAATCAGGTAGGTAGATGATGTTAAAGCAGTGGATGTGGTCTATCTTGATTTCAGTAAAGCACTTGATACTGTCTCCCACAGTACCATCACAGCAAAACTGAAGACATGTGGCCTGGATGATTGGGCAGTGAGGTGGACTGTCAACCTGCTGAAGGAAAGAAGCCAGAGAGTTGTGGTCAATGGAACAGAG